>OY730194.1:90504047-91104047 GCA_963422505.1 Pseudognaphalium luteoalbum
TTTTTTAGCATATGATACATTATCAAGCACTAATACCATCATAAAATCACGTGCCATGTCAAGTACGTATACTTAGACATCGACAGTTAGAACAATATGAATTATCAAATACTTTATTAATGTTATGTGCAATATCAAGAACGTATTCAATAAATATTCATTTTAGAAATTACTTGCTAAAATATTAATCATATTATTCCAAACTCACTCAGTTCATATGAGCAAGTAATTCCACATACACAATTAAGATCTTTATTCAACATTTATACTTTCCTCTGATCACATAGTATCTAGCCACATTTTAATAACATATAAAATCATGTCATTATTTACCAATTTACATTTGACCAGGAAGGTGTACCTCTTCCTCAATCAAATAAAACAACATCACAGTTTACATATTACATATCCACATATGTTTCGTTCCCCTGTTTGACTGTAGTCAAAATATCTTTTCTAGCCACATATTCTCGTATTCTCCCGAGGGAGCAATTATACTTTAGTCAATTACCACATAATTCATTAGCAATGATTTATAACCACACCTTGCATTCAACATAACGTAATCATACTATCAACTTTATCATTTATTTCAACATTCAAACACCTTTAGGTTCAAACAGTACCACTGTTAACCCTTAGTCAACACTTTATCTATTTAATTCAACACATATTCTTCTTTTTCAAGTTCATTTAGAATTACCCATGACGTTAAACGTCTTATTTAATATTTCTATCTTTACATCGTTTTGTAATAATCATCAACTGACTCATAACTAGGGAATCATATCAGTCTGACCCAATTAACTTTATTACTAAACATAATCATCATAGCAAAGTATGTAATTCAAGTTAATTTTAATCCAGGCTAGTTTATCGTGGATTACCTTATTCTCTTAAATCATAAGATATAGAAGAATTGCTGAGAGTACCAGTCGGTACTAATGCTTTGCTGTCTCTGTATCCAAAACATCTCACAGCTCGTTAAGTGTTAGCACATAGCATATTAACCGATTCCCATACAGTAACTAATCCCACACCCGGAATGTTTGACTTAACACAAGTTCAGATTTAGGATTGAACACCCTGTCCAATTCACTCAAACCTATGCTCTAATACCAACTTTTAACACCCCATAATTCACAATCATTTTTTTATAATATACTATACATTGGAAGCACAGGTCAAACATACCTTATCAATTTACATTACATATTTATAAACCAAGCCATACTATTTCAAAACCATAGTATATCTGAGTTGGGTGTTATTTGTTTCAAAAGACAACACTGACTCATCTAAAACAAATATCAGAGTAAATGCCTGGTCAAACATTCCATCCCAAACAAAGCTTCTTGCCCAGCCCATTATATCAAAATCATAACCTGCAAGAAGTAGGTGGTGGGATTAGCATAAAGCTAAGTGAGTGAACATATAATCAACAGTCCAACTTATCATAACAAATACGTTTACAGTAAATAATCATAAACACATAGCGTCAAATAGGATCGTTAGTTCTTGAGGCGCCCTCATGTCGCGGTGACCCTCCAAGAACACTTATCAACCATCTGCAGGCCTATACAGAGGTTAACCGATAGCTTGATACTATCTTCACACGACACAGGTCCTTATCAACGATGTATACAAGGAAACCCCCGCCGGCCAAACAATAGCAACCAAGCCCAACCAGTGTTGAAATCTGAATAAATCACATATGCCCAATGGCCACGTATCACATAATCCATAATCATCATGGCATCATGTCAGACTAAACAGTCTATCAACAGTAATAACATCATAACAGACTAAACAGTCTATAACTGGTAACACTACGTTTACCCGTTGTAACCAAACCTGTTACAACTAAATCACACTGAGGATTACAGATCCACTCACCGTGACCTCAGCCGCTAACTTAGAAGTCTAATATTACTGAGTCTTTTCCCGTATCTGAGAACAAAACAGAACATAAGTTAGTAACCCATCTCATAAAGTGTATAACTTAATTCAAGTACATATCATCAAACAAAGAAGCATTACATAGCTTAAACTCATATAAAACTTATACAACATAAATACTTAAGCTGTAACAAAATCACAAACAAACAAGTGTTACCCGTCGGGTAACAAAGTACCCGCCGGGTACTTATGAATTTTCCAGCTCAAAATTTGACCCGGACCAATTTGATATTACCCGCCTATGTTTGGTAATGCTTTACCCGGATCGACCATACCCATTTACCCGTCGGGTATGGCTTTACCCACCGGGTAATCATCAAAACACAATTACCTGCCGGATAATGTTACTACCCGCCGGATAAGCAACAAACTCGGCTACTCGTCGGGTAAGGGTAGTACTCGCCGGGTACTACTCCTTCTCCAACGACCTGCAATCTATAAAAACCAATACCCGAACTTTTTAACCAAACATACAAACTCATGTTTCCAATCAATGTACTACAGTAATAAACATCAAACATCATCATATATCGACACATATCAACTTTCAAACTTCAATTTCATATAATTCAATAACTTAACCTAATTTCAATCAACATCAAGTTATGTATTAGTTGAGTAAAGGATACTTGTAATCAAGATGAGAAGTAAGATGGTGATGATGAAGCTAATCAAATCACAATCCAAGTTGCTTCAATTTTGTTTATGTATTCTTGCTATATGTGTGAGTTCTTGTTACTGGGTTTAGAAACCAAAAGAAATAGTAATCGGCTCCTCTTTTAACCGACTCAGTATTCATTTTTAAATAGCCCTCTTCTAAACCTATTGCCTAGAACCTGAAAACCATTTACGATTCCAACTATCTAATCTTTCTTATAACTATATAAGTTTAAAACAATCACTTATTTATCTGTCACAATAAGTCAATTGGTATTTTATTAAATGATCACAATTATACATGATATCATAACAAACTTAATTTCCTAACACATAAAATAAATAATTTAAAGTTAGAAAATTACCATAATGCCACTAGACCCTTAAGGTGGGTATTACAATATATATACACAATATATCATAATACATGGTACAATGATTATGCTTACACGATAACCTATATTTTCGAAGCCCCTTCGATAGCATCTTTATAACCCATTGCTCAGAAAATATCATTGGAAGACATCGCAAAGTCCTCTACTATTTGATTGGGATGTAGTATTCGGTGCAAACACATGTCCCACATAAGAAACTAAAAGAAAGTTATGTCTCCATATAAATTCACGGGTTATACCATAGTCACACAATTATCTGGATTGCATGCGAGTTTTGAATTGGTTCGATCGAACCCAATCGGAGTTCGATAGCGACTCCATTCGATCATGATTCATGAATTCGATACTAAAATCCAAGAACTACATAGGGCGAATTCTGCGAATCCCATCTAACTTTGTTCAGCGAATTCATAGATCAAATTCGCGTATCTGGAAGGGTTGGTTCAGCGAATCATATGTGTCCCTTCGTTTCTAAATAAATAACCGGTGGTTGTTGCTGACGGTGGTTGATTCCGGTTGTTGTTGTCCATAGTCACTGCTGTTTGTTGTTACCGATGTTCACTGCTGGTTGTTGTTGCTAGTCACCAAAGCCGGTTGTTTACCAGTCATTTTTGATTTTATGGAGTCTTTATATCTATTAGAATTTTGTGGAAGAAAGTTGGAAACGTGGAACTCAGGTGCTTAGATACATATAGAAGAAGAAGATAAGAAAGTGTGGCGTTGAAGATAGTTGTTTCCGAATATCGTGTTATGTCTCTGTGACAACTCTCCAAATTAGGTACTGATTAAACACTAAGCATGTGCATTCTTACGTGGTTAAGTTTAAACAAAACTTTTTGTCGTGATGTAAGCCTAACGATCCCAACACTTTTGTACAAAAAAAAAAGTATTACATATTCCGTAATTAATTATAATTGCGTACAAACTTATCGGAACGAAACCGACAAAAATAAATGCAATTGTTGGTGAACGTTTAATTAATAATATGAAATTATTAATTAAGAATATTATTAAATTTATATTATTGTTATAATATAAAAACAATATACATTTTATTTAAAATGTATCGTACAAAACTGTGTCAATTCTTAAAACGTACCCAAAGGTCGAAAATAATAAAAGTATTATTTTCGTTATTCATAATAAAGTATTTGAGGAATTACCTCAAATTACAATTAAGAAATTTGAACAAAAATTGACACACAATTGGACCCGTACACGAAACTAACGGGTTAAAAAACTACAATATTAACACAAACTAAAATATCTGGGAGACACAACTCGTACCGAGCCATGCCTAGCCTTCGAATTTTAAACAGATACATACTCTCTCCTCACTTGATCACCAACCTCAAATAATTGAGGGGGGCAGTATCTGTTACTAGCCATACTCGTTTGAAATATTATACTCTCACCTCCCATTCTTCTGTGATCTTTTCTACACACACACACCACATCAAAATCATCTATCATTTTCTTTTTCTTGATCTGGAAGAACTTAAACATGATCAGAAGCAACAAGCAGCAACACCATAATCATCGTTCTATCATCATCATCTCTCGGTCTCATCATCATCTTCACCATTGTCATCTCATTGTAAGAAACTTTCGATTCCTTGATTCCTACACTACAATTTCGTATTCTAACATGTTTATACATCATAATCTATACATGTAACACAACAATTTAATGATTATATGTGATTGTTCTTGAAATGTGTTTATGAAAACCAAAACTTAAAATTTAAAATACACCATTGTGAGACTTCACCACTCTTGTATTTTACTTATAACAGATGTATTAACATGTTTAGTTGCTTACTTAACCATGAAATGTCCAAAACAAAGATTAAAATACGTTTTTCATGTATGTATATAAAGACAGTTTCTGTCTTCCAAAAACCGACTCACAAAAACATTCATAACTTGAGTTCTAGGTTAAATAAATGTATGAGACCACTTGGAAAAGTTTGGTATTTTTGTCCCCTACAAAAAGTTCTTCTTTGACCATTTCCAGAAATGTCCGTAATTTCGTATATAACTCGATCTTTGAACATATGTTTGTTTTGGACCAAATCTGACCACACTTCGAAACTATTTTTGTTTAAAATAGTAACTGAACTCATAAGTCGCTGACCCTTTTGTGACATAACTTTTAGTCGCTGACCCCTTCAGTGACCAACCACTTAAGTCACTGAACTCTTAAGTCGCTGACCCTTTTGTGACATAACTTTTAGTCGCTGACCCCTTCAGCGACCAATCACATAAGTCACTGAACACTTAAGTCACTGACCCTCTTGTGACACAACTTTTAGTCGCTGACCCCTTCAGCGACCAACCACTTAAGTCACTGAACTCTTAAGCCACTGACCCTCTTGTGACACAACTTTTAGTCGCTGACCCCTTCAGCGACCAACCACTTAAGTCAATGAACACTTAAGTCACTGACCCCTTAAGTCAGTGACCCCTTCAGCGACCAACCCCTTAAGTCACTTCCACCAGCTTTAACCAGCGAGTTGACCAACTTTAACCAGCGAGTTGACCAGCTTTAACCAGTGAGTTGACCAGCTTTGACCAGTGAGTTGACCAGCTTTGACCAGCAACCTTGACCAGCAAGTTGACCAAATTTGACTAGCAACTTTGACCAACTTTAACCAGCGAGTTGACCAGCTTTAACCAGCGAGTTGACCAGCTTGACCAGCAACCTTGACCAGCGAGTTGACTAGTTTTGACCAGCAACTTTGACCAGCGAGTTGACCAGCAACTTTGACCAACTTTGACCAGCAAGTTGACTTCCATTGACTTTTGTACAAATTGTAGTTTGACCAAAACTGGTCAGACCTAAGTGACGCTAAGCCAAAGCTTTTATGTGTCACTTCCACCAGTGACGCCTTGAACACGGAAACCCAAATACTAGTGTCACTGACCATAAGTGACAAGTGACCCGTCACTATCTAGCGACACTTCATCGAACTGACGCCCAATTTCATACAATAAGATATTTACATATGCATACATAAATAGAACAAATATATGAACAATGGAGACGAGATAATATTTCAACACAATGTCACCAACGAATTCAACGACTAACATTATTAAGAAATCAACAATTTCTTCAAACCAACAAACCGTTAACATAAGTTGATTAAACAAATCAAACGTACTTATGTTAATACATTTATTGTATATAGGTTAACATACCTTTGGGCTATTACTTGTCGGCTGCTAGCATTCATACCAAGCAAACCACAGTGAGTTTACAGCCCCTACTTTAAACGTTTTCTGCTTTTAAACACAGGGGTGTTAAACATAGAAATTGCATGTTAACACATGCAATCAAACTATAAACGCTTTATTGCTTTTATACAACTGTTGTTTTGTGATATTACATATTCACTATTGTTTTGGGAATTAGACAAAGTATCCTAGTATGGACCTAGACTTGGAATGTGTGCATGAAAAGACCTCATGACATGCTACTGTAACCATTAGCTAGGTGACTCTAGCCACTGAGTATACGGATAGTACTATTGCCGTGACGACCCTCCTACGGTGGAGCGTATACTTAAACGTCCGTTCAGGCAAACAACATAAATTATGGTTGTGGTTTAGTTATAGGGTTAGGTCGCGTTACTTTAACCTGTGAGGTTTAGCTCACCTTTCAGGGGATCATGGTCTAAGTAAATTCCCACATACTTTTAGGAAGAACGAATCCTACAACTGTTAAATACCGAAAAACATACCGGCAACTTATTTATACTGGTAAACAACCAGTTACATACTTGTAGGAAGAACGAATCCTACAACTGTTTAATACCGGAAAACATACCGGCAACTTATTTATACTGGTAAACAACCAGTTACATACTTGTAGGAAGAACGAATCCTACAACTGTTTAATACCGGAAAACATACCGGCAACTTATTTTATACTGGTAGACAACCAGTCATATGTTTTAGGGTAACAACCCTACATAACCTGTATTTTTATAAATGAATAACGAATCATTTATACAAACTTGGTTTAACTAACCACATACATATACAAACCTGTAAATTCACTCAACATATTTGTTGACGATTTCTCTATGTTTTTCAGGAAATTAGCTGGGTAAGTAATCGCATGCATTCAGGATGGACAACCCTGGACTACTTAGGATGCCACACACTGTTGGGACCGCTTTTGGGGATTTCATTTGTATAACTGCAGACATTGCGGTCATACTTATGAAATCTTATTTATAAATTGTGAATTGTAAAACTAAAATGTTTTAACACTATTACTACTGTACGACTTACATAGTCGTATTGTTTTTGTAATAACTGTTTAAACTAGCATCCTCATCTATTATGTTGCGCAATAGCCATATGCTCTGAGGATGTATGTGTTGTTTGGTTGGATTTAACTGTTCGCAGCCCCGCCACGTCACAAGGCTTCCGCATATTATTATATTGTTTGATTCTAATTACCGTTTGGCGGGGAGTGACAGACTTGGTATCAGAGCCATTGCTTATAGCGAACTAGAAGTCTTTAAGTGACCTAAAACCTTAGAGACCTAGACTATAGCCTTGGCTAAAACATTCATTGCATGCATACACACTTTGCATACATCTAACATACGACTGACACGTCACCTACAACTTCTTTGTCTCAGCATGTCGAGGCACAGTCCGATCTACTTGTATGCTTCTGATGAGGAGCCGACTGAGGATTCCTACCATAGCGACGCTAGCACCGGAGTTGTGAGTCCACCAGTTCACCCGAGAGCTCTATCTGATGACATCGGTGATGCCTACATCACCCCACCACCTACTGCACATATGGTCCCACCTACTACTGCTCCCACTGACCCTACCACTCGTATGTTAGGGTCTACCTATATGGCGACACGCCATATGACTGCTGGAAGAGGACCGGTACCTAGGAGGACACCCCGGATGTGTGTCCGAGACTTCCCTAGAGGACCACTTGTGCCACGTGACAAGGCGCCGATGGCAGAGGAGAGGGTGATACATTGTGATGAGCCGCCACAGAGGGCACCTAGGTTTGCTCACTTGGAGTGGATGACTCCTATGTTACGGCGGTGGAGGTCGTTGGAGGGTTTTCCTTCTACTTTTGAGACCGGGGAGTCCTCCCGATCCTCCGCACCACTGCCTACTACTGGAGAGCCTGTAGAGTTGACCCTCCCTACTATTGTGGCTGTGATTCGCACCTTGTTTCGTATTTCTGGTAGCAAGGGTGCACACCTTGCAGAGCTACAGAGCGATGTCTCCCGTCTGGATGGGGACATGACAAACATGCATGAGCGTAGCCACTTCTTGTTGAGCAACGTGGTTCCTGCCAGAGAGATAGCTGAGACCGCACGTGCTCGTGTCAGAGTACTGGAGGGACGTGCAAGGACAGCAGGGTTGATGATTGGAGCTTGTGTGATGATAGCTGTGTTGAGGACAGCTGTGGGGTTGTTTTTACCTCATTTTCATTAGACTTATGTATGGCGGTTTGTGCCTACTAGGCATCAGACCGATTACTTTTGGATGATGGATATATTAGTAGGTCCATCACGTTTTGTATAGACCAGTATCAGATGGGTAGGTGTATGTATGTAATAGACATGTACTAGATGAAAAACTGTTGTTAGAATGGGTATAGGTATAGGAAAACCTATTGTCTTTTGTATAGCGCTAACCGCTGATGGGGCGTATTAGGGATCCCATCTTGTTTTGTATGAAACTATTGTATCAGCATTACACCTTTTAATATAATATAACTTATGTTTGGTTGTATTTCGTATTCATTACATTCAACAACACTTGAAGTTATTTCTTGAAAACCATGAAACATACCACACCTTGATTATTGATTCCTATCTTGAATTTCTTTGAACTCGATTGTGTTAAATGATGATGAAAAGAAATATGTATTTAGCATTATATAATCACGCCTGGCCAACGTGATTATATTGTACTAACTACGTATGGGCGTTTCAAAGTCGTGCGACATATGATACAAAATCTTGTCCTCCAATCCTTCATACTGTTCCCTTGTTAAACAATGTGAAATCTTGTTCATCACATTCATTATCTTGGCATTGACTTCTGCATTTTTATTTCATCGCAGAACGGAATCATGCCACCAAAACGATGGATGACTAAGAACAGTCGATGAACGACTCCTTCTTCCATTCCTGAAACTGTTCCCCCACCCAACAACAATGAAACTACTGAACAAATGATCGCGCGACGAATAGCTTAAGGTATTGCTGAGTATGAAGCAAGCCGAAATCGTGAGAATGGAATGAATAACAGCGGATCTACCCCTGTTAACACTGAGGCACCTGCGAATACTCGCCGAGGATGTTCATACAAGACATTCCAGGCTTGTAAGCCAGTTACTTTTCGTGGCACCGAGGGTGCTATTGGGATTATACACTGGATAGAGAAGACAGAGTCGGTATTGGACATTAGTGACTGTTCACCAGACTGTATGGTGAAATATGCCACCTGCACCCTTGCTGACAAAGCTCTTACTTGGT
This sequence comes from Pseudognaphalium luteoalbum, assembly GCA_963422505.1. NCBI lineage: Eukaryota > Viridiplantae > Streptophyta > Magnoliopsida > Asterales > Asteraceae > Pseudognaphalium > Pseudognaphalium luteoalbum. The sequence goes on from OY730194.1 coordinate 90,513,595, forward strand.
GGAACAGTCAAGTCCAATCACTTGGCCGACCAGCTGCCTACTCCATGACATAGGAAGTACTGAAAAAAATGATGCTGGAGGAGTTCTGTCCCCGTAGCGAGATGCAGAAAGTCGAAACTGAGCTGTGGAACATCACTATGAGTGGTGCCGATGTCACTGGTTATACAACCAAGTTTCAAGAACTAGCACGTCTTGTGCCACATATGGTAACTCCCAAGTACAAGCGCATTGAGCGTTATGTATACGGTCTGGCACCACAAATCAGGAGTTTGGTTACGTCCTCCAAACCTGACACATTCAGGAGCGCTGTTACTTTAGCGCAGAGTCTAACCAATGAGGCAGTCAGAATGGGGACATTGACTAAGAAAACTGTATCGGGCAAGGTTGAGCCGAGCAGTACTGAAGCGGGTAGTTCTGGAGGTAAGAAGCGTAAGTGGAATAGTAGAGGAAATGACTGTCAGGGTCAAACAAACAAGAAAGGATCTGGAAACCCAAAGTCCTATGCCGCCACCACTGTGGAACCAAAACCATACTTGGGTAACAAACCTAAGTGTGACAAATGTAGCAAACACCACGAAGGGGAATGTTGGTATTGCAACAACTGTAGAGGTTAGGGTCACGAAACCCAAAACTGCAAAGTTAACCCTACCCCTAGGGAAAACACAGAACGCCGAAACCAAGGGTGTTTTGAATGTGGCGACACGAGGCACTATCGGAACCGTTGCCCTCGACTCAACAACCAAAACCGCAACAACAACAACAACAACCGTGGTAACAATAACCGAGCCAAAAAAATCATCAATCAGTCGGCTCATGGAAGAGCATTTGTGATCGGAGCACAAGAGGCACGCCAGGACCCTAACACCGTCACTGGTACGTTTCTTGTAAACAACCATTATGCCTCTGTGTTAATCGATTCAGGTGCTGATTTAAGTTTTGTGTCTAATGAGTTTAGACCACTATTAGAACTTGAATTACGTAAGTTAGATAACAAATATACTATTGAACTAGCCGATGGTGAGTTAATCGAGTCAGGAGAAATAGTACTGGGATGTACCTTGGAATTGGAAGGTCATCTCTTCGAAATAGACTTGCTACCGGTTAAGTTGGGAAGTTTCGACGTTGTAGTCGGCATGGACTGGTTGTCTAAGAACCGCGTCGAGATCATATGTTACGATAAGTTGGTACGCTTACCACTACCGACAGGAGAAACTCTCATGGTCCAAGGTGAGAAACGAAAAAGTGCCACAAAAATGATTACATGCTTGAAAGCCAATAAATATCTCCGAAAGTGATACCAAGCATTTTTGGCACACGTTGTAGAAAAGAAACCCGAGGAGCGACATATAGACGATGTACCTATTGTACGTGACTACCCGGGAGTGTTTCCTGACGAGTTACAAGGATTACCACCCCCACGACAGGTTGAATTTCATATCAACCTAGTTCCTGGACAGCACCAATTGCTCGCGCACCTTACCGTCTTGCTCCATCAGAAATGCAAGAGTTATCTGCACAACTGCAGGAACTCTTAGACTTAGGATTCATCCGACTGACCTTTTCACCTTTGGGAGCTCCGGTTTTGTTCGTCAAGAAAAAGGATGGATCAATGCGAATGTGTATCGATTATCGGGAACTGAACAAAGTAACTATTAAGAATCGATATCCACTACCTCGCATCGACGACTTGTTTGACCAGCTACACGGGTCAAGTTACTATTCGAAGATCGACTTGCGATCTAGTTACCATCAGCTGAAGGTTCGGGATGAGGATATCCCTAAGAATGCGTTTAGGACTCGGTACGGTCATTACGAGTTCCTAGTCATGCCATTCAGACTGACAAACGCGCCAGCAGTGTTCATGGATCTCATGAATCGAGTATGCAAACCTTATCTTGATAAGTTCGTGATCGTGTTTATCGATGACATATTGATATACTCCCGAACAAAGGAAGATCACGAGAAACATCTAAGAATGATTCTTGAATTACTGGAGAAAGAGAAGCTTTATGCAAAGTTCTCTAAGTGCGAATTTTGGATGCGCGAGGTTCATTTCCTTGGTCATGTGATCAATAACAAAGGAATTCAGGTGGACCAATCCAAAATTGAGGCTATCAAGAACTGGAAAGCCCCGAAAACGCCATCCGAGATACGACAATTTCTTGGGCTAGCCGGCTATTACCGGCGATTCATCGAGAACTTCTCGAAAATAGCCCAACCGCTTACCGCTCTAACTCAAAAGGATAGAAAATTTGATTAGGGCGAGAAGCAAGAGATTGCTTTCCAATTGTTGAAACAGAAACTGAGCACCGCACCAATCCTATCACTACCAGAAGGAGTAGAAAACTTTGTTGTCTACTGTGATGCTTCACACCAGGGATTGGGTTGCGTATTGATGCAAAACGACAAAGTCATTGCTTACGCGTCTCGACAATTGAAAGTTCACGAAAAGAACTATACGACGCATGACTTAGAGCTAGGAGCTGTCGTTTTTGCACTTAAGATTTGGAGACACTACCTATATGGTACAAAGTGTACAATATTCACGGATCACAAAAGTCTCCAGCATATATTCGACCAGAAAGAACTCAACATGAGACAACGTCGTTGGGTCGAATTACTGAACGATTACGACTGTGAGATTAAGTATCACCCGGGAAAAGCAAACGTTGTAGCTGACGCTTTAAGTCGTAAAGAACGAGTCAAACCCCGTAGAGTTCGAGCTTTGGGTTTGACAATCCACTCGAATCTCATTACTCAAATTCGTGGCGCTCAACAATCGGCCTTCATTCCCGAACGCCTTAAGGAAGAATCCTTGAAGGGAATGGAGAAACAACTTGAAAACAAAGACAACGGAGTGTTGTACTTCATGAACCGAATTTGGGTACTGTGCGTAGACGAATTACGCAAGTTGATTTTGGACGAAGCTCATAAGTCCAACTACTCGATACACCCTGGTGCAAACAAAATGTAGCACGATTTGAAAGGATTTTACTGGTGGCCTGGCATGAAACGAGACATTGCCACATACGTTAGTAAGTGCCTGACTTGTTCTAAAGTCAAGGTTGAATACCAAAAGCCGTCTGGGCTTTTGCAACAACCCGAAATTCCCAAATGGAAATGGGAACACATCACGATGGACTTCATCACGAAGTTACCGAGAAAAACATCCGGAGTTGACACCATATGGGTGATTGTCGATCGATTGACAAAATCAGCCCACTTCCTTGCTATCAAGGAGACGGACAAAATGGAGAAACTGACCAGAATCTATTTGAAAGAGGTCGTTTCTCGACATGGAGTGCCACTATCCATCATCTCTGATAGAGATGCACGATTCACTTCTCGCTTCAAGCAAACACTTCAACATGCATTGGGTACTAGACTCGACATGAGCACTGCCTACCACCCATAAACTGACGGCCAGAGTGAGCGAACGATAAAAATGCTCGAAGACCTGTTAAGAGCATGTGTGATAGACTTTGGAGGTAATTGGGATACACACCTACCTCTAGCAGAATTTTCTTACAACAACAGTTATCACACCAGCATACAGATGGCACCATTTGAGGCATTGTATGGACGTAAGTACCGATCGCCACTCTGCTGGGCAGAGTTGGGTGACAGACAATTATCGGGTCCTGAGATAGTCCAAGAAACTACGGACAAGATATCTCAAGTGCTTAACTGATTGAAAATAGCACGTGACCGACAAAGGAGTTATGCCGACAACAGACGGAAACCTTTAGAGTTTCAAGTAGGCGACAAAGTCCTACTCAAAGTAGCACCCTGGAAGGGGGTTGCACGATTTGGCAAACGGGGAAAACTTAACCCACGATACATCGGACCATTTGAGATCCTTGCGAGGATTGGTCTTGTCGCCTACAAGCTCCAACTACCGCAAGAACTTAGTAGTATCCACGACACCTTTCATATATCTAACTTGAAAAAGTGTCTTTCCGATGAAACACATATCATCCCTCCGGACGAAGTCTTCATTGACTCAAAACTAAACTTTGTGGAGGAACCTATCGAAGTTATAGACACGAAAATGCAGAAACTTCGACACAAACGAATCAAGCTAGTTAAAGTTCGTTGGAACTCAAAGCATCGCCCAGAGTTCACCTGGGAACGTGAGGATTTCCTGGTTAAGTTTAAACAAAACTTTTTGTCGTGATGTAAGCCTAACGAGCCCAACACTTTTGTACAAAAAAAAAAGTATTACATATTCCGTAATTAATTATAATTGCGTACAAACTTATCGGAATGAAACCGACAAAAATAAATGCAATTGTTGGTGAACGTTTAATTAATAATATGAAATTATTAATTAAGAATATTATTAAATTTATATTATTGTTATAATATAAAAACAATATACATTTTATTTAAAATGTATCGTACAAAACTGTGTCAATTCTTAAAACGTACCCAAAGGTCGAAAATAATAAAAGTATTATTTTCGTTATTCATAATAAAGTATTTGAGGAATTACCTCAAATTACAATTAAGAAATTTGAACAAAAATTGACACACAATTGGACCCGTACACGAAACTAACGGGTTAAAAAACTACAATATTAACACAAACTAAAATATCTGGGAGACACAACTCGTACCGAGCCATGCCTAGCCTTCGAATTTTAAACAGATACATACTCTCTCCTCACTTGATCACCAACCTCAAATAATTGAGGGGGGCAGTATCTGTTACTAGCCATACTCGTTTGAAATATTATACTCTCACCTCCCATTCTTCTGTGATCTTTTCTACACACACACACCACATCAAAATCATCTATCATTTTCTTTTTCTTGATCTGGAAGAACTTAAACATGATCAGAAGCAACAAGCAGCAACACCATAATCATCGTTCTATCATCATCATCTCTCGGTCTCATCATCATCTTCACCATTGTCATCTCATTGTAAGAAACTTTCGATTCCTTGATTCCTACACTACAATTTCGTATTCTAACATGTTTATACATCATAATCTATACATGTAACACAACAATTTAATGATTATATGTGATTGTTCTTGAAATGTGTTTATGAAAACCAAAACTTAAAATTTAAAATACACCATTGTGAGACTTCACCACTCTTGTATTTTACTTATAACAGATGTATTAACATGTTTAGTTGCTTACTTAACCATGAAATGTCCAAAACAAAGATTAAAATACGTTTTTCATGTATGTATATAAAGACAGTTTCTGTCTTCCAAAAACCGACTCACAAAAACATTCATAACTTGAGTTCTAGGTTAAATAAATGTATGAGACCACTTGGAAAAGTTTGGTATTTTTGTCCCCTACAAAAAGTTCTTCTTTGACCATTTCCAGAAATGTCCGTAATTTCGTATATAACTCGATCTTTGAACATATGTTTGTTTTGGACCAAATCTGTCCACACTTCGAAACTATTTTTGTAACTGAACTCATAAGTCGCTGACCCTTTTGTGACATAATTTTTAGTCGCTGAACCCTTCAGTGACCAACCACTTAAGTCACTGAACTCTTAAGTCGCTGACCCTTTTGTGACACAACTTTTAGTCGCTGACCCCTTCAGCGACCAACCACATAAGTCACTGAACACTTAAGTCACTGACCCTTTGTGACACAAATTTTAGTCGCTGACCCCTTCAGCGACTAACCACTTAAGTCACTGAACTCTTAAGTCACTGACCCTCTTGTGACACAACTTTTAGTCGCTGACCCCTTCAGCGACAAACCACTTAAGTCACTGACCCCTTCAGCGACCAACCCCTTAAGTCACTTCCACCAGCTTTAACCAGCGAGTTGACCAGCTTTAACCAGCGAGTTGACCAGCTTTGACCAGCGAGTTGACCAGCTTTGACCAGCAACTTTGACCAACTTTAACCAGCGAGTTGACCAGCTTTAACCAGCGAGTTGACCAGCTTGACTAGCAACCTTGACCAGCGAGTTGACCAACTTTGACCAGCAACTTTGACCAGTTTTGACCAGCGAGTTGACCAGCTTTGACCAGCAACTTTGACCAACTTTGACCAGCGAGTTGACTTCCATTGACTTTTGTACAAATTGTAGTTTGACCAAAACTGGTCAGACCTAAGTGACGCTAAGCCAAAGCTTTTATGTGTCACTTCCACCAGTGACGCCTTGAACACGGAAACCCAAATACTAGCGTCACTGACCATAAGTGACAAGTGACCCGTCATTATCTAGCGACACTTCATCGAAGTGACGCCCAATTTCATACAATAAGTATATTTACATATGCATACATAAATAGAACAATTATATGAACAATGGAGACGAGATAATATTTCAACACAATGTCACCAACGAATTCAACGACTAACATTATTAAGAAATCAACAATTTCTTCAAACCAACAAACCGTTAACATAAGTTGATTAAACAAATCAAACGTACTTATGTTAATACATTTATTGTATATAGGTTAACATACCTTTGGGCTATTACCTGTTGGCTGCTAGCATTCATACCGAGCAAACCACAGTGAGTTTACAGCCCCTACTTTAAACGTTTTCTGCTTTTAAACACAGGGGTGTTAAACATAGAAATTGCATGCTAACACATGCAATCAAACTATAAATGCTTTATTGCTTTTATACAACTGTTGTTTTGTGATATTACATATTCACTATTGTTTTGGGAATTAGACAAAGTATCCTAGTACGGACCTAGACTTGGAATGTGTGCATGAAAAGACCTCATGACATGCTACTGTAACCATTAGCTAGGTGACTGTAGCCACTGAGTATACGGATAGTACTATTGCCGTGACGACCCTCCTACAGTGGAGCGTATACTTAAACGTCCGTTCAGGCAAAAAACATAAATTCCGGTTGTGGTTTGGTTATAGGGTTAGGTCGCGTTACTTTAACCTACGAGGTTTAGCTCACCTTTCAGGCGATCATGGTCTAAGTAAATTCCCACATACTTTTAGGAAGAACGAATCCTACAACTGTTAAATACCGAAAAATATACCGGCAACTTATTTATACTGGTAAACAACCAGTTACATACTTTTAGGAAGAACGAATCCTACAACTGTTAAATACCGGAAAATGTACCGGCAACTTATTTATACTGGTAAACAACCAGTTACATACTTGTAGGAAGAACGAATCCTACAACTGTTTAATACCGGAAAACATACCGGTAACTTATTTATACTGGTAAACAACCAGTTACATACTTGTAGGAAGAACAAATCCTACAACTGTTTAATACCGAAAAACATACCGACAACTTATTTTATACTGGTAGACAACCAGTCATATGTTTTAGGGTAACAACCCTACATAACCTGTATTTTTATAAATGAATAACGAATCATTTATACAAACTTGGTTTAACTAACCACATACATATACAAACCTGTAAATTCACTCAACATATTTGTTGACGATTTCTCTATGTTTTTCAAGAAATTAGCTGGGTAAGTAATTGCATGCATTCAGGATGGACAACCCTAGACTACTTAGGATGCCACACACTTTTGGGACCGCTTTTGGGGATTTCATTTGTAAAACTGCAGACATTGCGGTCATACTTATGAAATCTTATTTATAACTTGTGAATTGTAAAACTTAAATGTTTTAACACTATTACTACTATACGACTTACATAGTCGTATTGTTTTTGTAATAACTGTTTAAACTGGCATCCTCATCTATTATGTTGCGCAATAGCCATATGCTCTGAGTATGTATGTGTTGTTTGGTTGGATTTAACTGTTCGCAGCCCCGCCACGTCACAAGGCTTCCGCATATTATTATATTGTTTGATTCTAATTACCGTTTGGCGGGGTTTAACAGTCTCGTAGTCGTTTAATCCCGAAATCTTTTTAAGATTTATAAATATGTTTTAAACAAATACGAAAATTCGTGTAATATATTATCGTAATATATTATAGTAAATAATGTTTGTTTGGATAATTCCACATTATTTATTAACTTTGTCACCAACGTCCATAGTAAAATAGTGTCGGACTCCGTCCGGTACATAAGTGCGCGATTTAAATCAAATCGCGTAAGCGTGTGCGTAATTACACAAAATATCACGTATATTTAGATTAATACAAAACTAATTACACATAATTATAAGTAGTTTAGGTACTAATTATAGACCTAATTTGACGGGTGTTACAACGTGTTACAAACATACACAATCCTTTCATAAATCAGTAGATGATAGGAGCGCAAACATATTTCTTGCTGGTTCCAGTTGGGATCTGTAGTGGATTGGAGTACATACAACATAGCAATGATCACTTGAGAAAAAGATGATAGACCGAAGTGGATATAATGTGCCTTTGTTATCTTTGAAAAACAAGTTGGTCAAAGCTAAAATAAGAACGGTACTTTGCAAATGGTACCAATGCTTTAAGGATTGAGAAAGGTAGTTGGACCGTTTTAAAGAGGAGAGCATCAATAGTAACTTCAAACCCAACCATTATTAAGTATGCAACTACTTTAGTTGCCGTGAAACCTTGTTTCGATCATTGTCTCAGTCGCTTGTGGTCTGGGAAGAAATGTAGGATGGCTAAGAAGGGTTCATTGTAGGTACGCATTGCGTTATGAGTTAGTTAGGTTATAAGTAGACGTATAGTGTCTAGGTCATGTTCAAAGGCAGTCAATCCATGACCATTTTCGTAGTACAATTTGTAGTCGAACCATCATTCGAGTCATAGTTAAGTCATTACGGAGTGGTCGTTTACAAAGTAGTCCCATCCTGACTAAGTAGTAGTTTAAAAATAGTAGGTTAACTCGTCTGCTATGAAGCAACCCCGAGTTTCCGGTTGGCTCAAATCAGTTAGCCAGTTTTATGATGCACTCGGCATTTAAATTGGTGACAGTGATGTCGAGTAATGAGCTACACTCATCTAGTGTTGAATAAGATCAAAGAGTCAAGTTTTAGAGAAAATTCGTACCCATAGCATAGTTAGGGTTATGTCCGGCTTTTCATAGCCAATCACTTAAGCTGTATTGCGAGCGTTGTTGTCATTGTTGTTCAGCTGTGGGCAAGCTTTCCTAAAGTGTCCAGTATCTCCACACTCGAAGCAGACCTTTACTCTGCAATCCTTAGTTTGGTGCCCGTGTCTTTGGCATTTGTTGCAAGGAGCGCCACAGGGTCCTTCGTGATGGCTGTTACATTAGGAGCAGAAGGGCTTGTTCCCTTTGTACCTTCTCTCATCAGATCCGACAACGTAGGCCTTAACAGTATCTAGCCTCCTAGCTAGTTGCTTCCCAGTGTTGGCGTTGTCAGGGGTTTCATCACATTTTCGTTTGTTGTTTCTAGTTGCATATGTCCCACGTCGGACCATCTGAGCCATCAGACTGTGTGCCATACGGACGGCACTCTGAATAGTTCCATGGTTTGAAGCAGTAACCATCCCTTGAATTTGTTCCGGGAGTCCCCAGATATACCTCTCAATTCGTTTGCATTCAGGATCCACCATGGTTGGGCAAAGAAGTGCCAATTGGTGGAATCGGGTAGTATATTCGGTAATGTTGTTGCCTTTGACAGTTAGGTTCCAAAATTCAACCTCCAGTTGCTATAACTCTTCTCAGGGACAGTACTCGTCCCACATCATTTTCTTAAGATCTTCCCATGGGAGTTGATATGCAATATCGATTCCCACAGTTTGAGCATAGGAATTCCACCAAGTTAGGGCATCTTCCAGAAGGGTGCAGATGAAGTACTTGACCTTGCAGTCTTCTGGGCAGTTGCATATTCTGAACACAGACTTCATCTTCTCAAACCATCGTAGTAAGCCAATGGCCCCTTTAGTTCCAGAGAAATTTAGTGGATTACAGTTGAGGAACTCTTTGTAGGTACAGGGCTTGACAGGTGGAGTGTTGTTTGTGGTATCTTCGTTGCCAGAGTTCGGTTGTTGGGCAACCAAGGCTTGAGCAACACTCTGGGCAATAAGTTGAGCGATTTCAGCATCACTATATATAGATCCCCTGTGGTCGGACCTAATTGAATCCTAATACTCAATCAACGTGCGGAATCCAATGATTGAATATAAACGTTAAAACGATTAAAACAAACAAATACAAAGTATATGAATACCCAAATGATTACCGATCAGATTAATTGCAAAAGCTCGAGTACAATATACTGAAACTTTACCTAGGTTCATCAACCTTAACAAATGAGCCGAACTCATCTATTTTTACTCGACACCTAATCTGATCTATGAGACACAAGCTGTGTCGCCAAGCCGACTCAAGCGACACAAGTTGTGTCGCCAAGTTGACTCTTGCGACACTGAACCCTTGTGTCGCCAAAACACAAAATGTAATTACTTTTAAATACAAACGTCGTAACTAACGTAATTACATATCTACCGCATTACAGACTTAGACCAACTGACAGACACACTAAGATGCACCAACAAACTCCCCCGTGTCTTCAGCTTGGTCTTCAAAATTTCTTCAATTCAAACCCAGCCTGCGGGAAACCTGCCTCCAGCATAAATCCCATGCGTAACACACACAGTCACAACCTTCTAAAATTGTCTAGCAAGAATCGAATTCACTACATTTCTTACGTTGAAGCGAATTGGACTATCGAAAAATTTCCTCAAATCTTTTTGTGACAGATTTATCAAGCTCATCGGATCAAATACTTTGAATTGAGCTTTCTTCAAACCATACAGCGAAGTCATCTCCGGGTGCTCAGATTCTGGAACAAAAACAAATACCGCTTCGCCCGTATGTGGATCAAGTTCCCAATGATAAAATCTTCTAAGAAAGTTAAGGGGAACAGTCTTAAGAGGAATCTCAGTCAAACAATCAGCTGGCGGATAGTGTACTTTGTAGATCGGCTGTCTTGTTACTGGATCAAGCTTTTTCTTGAATATATATCTTGTTCCAAGTGTTGGTTTGATAAAGTTGTAACGTTTACTTTTCACTTCATAACGCAAAACCGTCTGTACAAAATCAGCTCGTGAATCTCTGGTTGGATTTATCAATTCCAGTTGAGCTAGATGATTTATCTCTCCCTTAGGCAACGTACTCAGCTTCTTGAATGACCTTTTCAAAATACTGAATACCATCACTTCTCTTAAAAATACCCTTGTAGGTTTTTTAACTTTTAATAATTCTCGTGTAATTCCTACTAACTTTATATGACTTGCAAGTAACAGGAATAGGTTCACCAGAATAAAGCTTATCACAAGTCGTTCAGAAGTTGATGTAGAAGCAGTTTCAAAAGCCGGTGTAGTCTCTGGAATAGTTTGTGAAGTTCCAGCTGGCTCTGCTTCATCTTCAAAAGAATCAGTCTCGATTGTCGAAGCATCATCATAAAACTCATAAGAATGCATCTCCTCTTCCTCAATCTCAACATCATCATTAACTTCAAATTCAAATTCTGGCTCGGATGTCTGACCTTCCTCATTAACCATTTGCTGAATAAAAGATAGATTAGCATGTGAATAATCTACAGCTAACGGTCTTGGCTGACCTGGAATATCATCGACCGAGAAGTAATCCAAACGAAGAGTTTCATTATCCTTAGAAACATTTACATTATCGTTTACATCATCAGTCTGTGTTCCGGCAGAAGTCCTAGATGTTGTTTCTACGGCACGCAGGCCTGACTCCCCCGGAACAGCAGCTAGGGATTCTAACTCTAATACCCTAGTATTCAAAGTAGGAACTAAGGTTGCCGTTTCTTCTAACGCCTTGATCTGCGCAGCTTGAACCTCCAAAAGCGATGCCTAAGACTAAATCAACTGAGCTTGATTATCCATAGTCTGCTGCATCGCATCCATTCATTTCAGTAGCTCTTGGATGACCGAAGGCAAAGGTTGAATTGGAACCTCAACACGGGGAATGTAGACCCGTGGCCTTGAAGCAGAAGAAGTAGAGGTACAACGGATAGACTGAGGTGGAACCCAATCTTCATCAGTGAAATCATCGTCTCTTGGTCGTTTACGCATATCAGGTCTAACAGATGTCGTATCCTGATGAAGACGACGCTGAATACGTTTGAACCATCATGGATGAAACCGTTGAATGTTTCTCAACGCATTCTCCGAAGGTACAATCCTTGGAGAGGTAGCAGGAGTAGAACCCCCATCCGAATCCTCAGCAGCTAGTTCCTCAAGATTAGACTGATCAGTCTGTCCACCAACTGGAAAATTGTCAATTTCCTGCAACAGGTCGTCAACCTGTATCTGTGCCTCATGGAGATGTAGTTCCTCCTGAGGTTGCTGCCCTGGTGCAGCCAAAACGTCCATAAACCCATCGTTAGGCGGAGCAACATAATCTTCATCAACTATGTGCCCAAAAAGCAGAAACCGACCCTCCGCGTTGGCTCCAGCAGCACAAACAGTCCATAATCGGATGTTCATCAGAGTCGGACGCAAGCGTTCACGAGCGTTGGGCGGAATACCGGGAAGCTGATTATCAATAAACAACTAAATAAAGCGTGGATATAAATTCCACCGCTTTTCCCCGGCATTGATGTTGTCTACCATTTCCCTGAAGATATAGCCAGAGTAGTTGAAGGGCTTGTTATAGACCAACGCAAGCATAGCAGAAGCCGTTGAGTAGCTAATTCCATCAAAACCGGCCTTGCGTGGAGATAGGCAAACAATAACCACATGCATCAGATATCTCCAAACCTTAGGCAGATTCGCCTTTCGGTATTGGTCGTTCGGAACACCTAGATAACCAATACGAGTCATAGCTCCAGCAATAAACTGATTCCCGTACAAAGTAGGCATGTCGGGAGTATCACCGAACTGAAAGAAATCCCGAATAGCTTGTTCCGAGATAATCAGTTATCGATCACCAAGAGTGCAGATAATCCTGGTAAAAGGCAAGTCTGAGTTGATAACTGCATGTTCCCAAAATGGACCCACCTGATCCTTAAAAATCGTTGTGGTCGCGGTGATAGCAGTGTAAATACGAGAACGGCGTAAGAATGCCACCATTGGCATGTACGGATTCGCCGTCTCCTTAGAGTCGTCCAAAAATGCCATGATGTTGTGGCGTGGTTCCAAAATAACATCACCGTCTGCCATTGCTATATAAGATATAACAATAAAACTCGAAAACAGTTAGTGTAAGAAGATTCAATTTAAACAAATAAATTAATTTTAGAATCTGTTTTATGCGACACTGGGACTTGTGTCGCAGGAGTCCTGCGACATAAAAGTCTTGTGTCGCTTACAGAGTTAAAATTGATTTCCAAAGATAAGCGACATAAGGAATTGTGTCGCTAATCACGGATGCGACGGACAGAGTTGTGTCGCTTTTTGCAATTAAATCGAATTTAATCGAATATTATGATTTTGGCGACATAACTCTTGTGGCGCATAGGTTGTGTCGCTTACATGAAGGGACATAAAGGGATCTGACGCATAAATAAAGACATAAATTGTTATGTCGCAGACGTTAGCGACATAAATAGTTATGTCGTAGACGTTAGCGACATAAATTAATTTCATGAAACCTGCGACATAAAAGCTTATGTCGCAGGTTGTGTCGAAATGACAATCTGCAAACCCCAACCCAGAAACCCTAAACCCCAAATTTGGGGTTTTCGCAAACAAGTCAAACCCTAGGGTGCGGCTTACATTCAGGAACACGAAATCATAAATATTAACATCTAAAAACTAAATTTTCGTGTCTAAGAACCCCAAAAACTATAACCTTAAAAACCGTAACTTAATTTTGACAATTAAAGCATAACTACTCGGTAAAAATAGATGAAACAAGTACCTAAGAGTCGAGTAAAACACAAGGAACAAGAATCGAGTGGTTGATCGGCAAGAAAACACACCGAAAGCATGAAGAAATTGAAAAAAGTCACCGCAGAGGGTTGTGTCGCTAACTCGAGGTTTTGTGTGCTAGATTTGATTTTATGTCGCAATATGTGGTAACAGTGATAACGACTGGGGTCAGGTATTTATACCTCAGCCTGATCTAGCGACATAACATGCGACATAAGTTATGTCGCAGGAACCTAAAGTTGTGATTTTTGAATTTATTCCAAGTTTCGTAACCCGATTCGAAAGTAGCTTTTAAGGACTTGAATAAATATATACCAAAATTTTAAAGTAAAATAGACTAAAATAAAATAAAATAAAATAACATAACATTATTTTTGGTGACGTAGTTGTTTGGTCTGCTAAGGGATCATATTTGGATAACATGCAATTATTAGAAAATAGTAAGTGTTATCTCGATTATCAGTATATTTGTCCATTTTAAATTTACTTAGCATATTTAGAACACCTTTTATAACTATTATTTCAACATGATTACTGGTATTGTTTGACCACCTAAACATGTTACATCCGTGTCTCTGAACGATTCTTTTATTGTTAGTATGAATACATTTTTAAGAATCAAGCCAGCGGTGACAGGTCTGTACAAACGTACAACAAAGCGACATAACTTGATTCAGGTGTAAGCAAAACCAGACTTGGTCAAACCATTTTGGCGACCTTGTTAGGTATCTTGTGATTTAAGACTTTTTCAAGTTCATTGACTTGCGTTTGCTTAACTTTTAAGTATATACAAATTGAGACCAGGTCTGTACTTACGTACAACAGAGGAAACAATCAGTATATACCCCCAAATGATTTCATATTATAAACTAAAATAGAAGTATGCCAAGCTATATTAAGGAATTAAGACATTTAGTCATACATCACAGGGTGTTTACCACACGATAATAGACACATATTAGTATTACATTTTAATAGCTCAAAGACCAGTGTGTATCATGCCTACCAATACATCATATTATGAAGCTAATGTTTATAAAAGCTGTGGTAAGTATGCTAGATAGACCTACTGATACATCAAGGATAAACCTTAGAATTTTCATTTTGTGCATGTACCCTAATGTACTATCATTTCCCTAGTTGTTTACAGACACAACTAAACATCTTTTTACAAATGTTACAACCGTGCATTTCTTTAATACTAAAGAGTATAAAGAGTGGATGTTGCGTGATTATTTTTTTAAGAATACTTAAAAAACAATAGTCCAAGTCCAAAAAGTTACTTCTTTATTTGAAAGAAGCGTAAACCAATCATGTTGACTAGTTCATCAAATCGGGCGCGAGAAAAGGCCTTGGTGAATAAGTCAACGTTCTGCTTAAGGGTATCTATATGGACAAGGTCTATTAAGTGTTTCTCATAGCAATCCCGTATAAAGTGGAACCTAAGTTCTATGTGTTTAGTCCTAGAGTGTTGTACGGGATTGCGTGTAATAGATATAGCAGCAGTATTATCAATATGAATAGGAGTCATAGTAAGAAGTAACCCGTAATCATGCAATTGATGCTGAATCCATGAAATCTGGGAACAGCAACTAGCTGCTGCAACATACTCAGCCTCCGCAGTGGAAGTAGCCACTGTAGTCTGCTTTTTGCACTGCCACGAGACCAAACGCGATCCAAGAAACTGGCATCCACCAGTTGTAGACTTCTTATCTATGCTACAGCTGCCATGATCAGAATCCGAGTACGCAGTGAGAGCAGACGTTTTCTCGTTGGAAAACCATAGACCAAGAGTTGGTCTATATTTGAGATATCCAAATATGCGCTTCACTGCTTTCATATGAGAAACCTTGGGCCTAGCTTGATATCTGGAGCAAATGGACACAGCAAATACGATGTCCGACCTTGAAGCAGTCAGATACATGAGAGAACCAATCATTGAGCGATAGTCCTTTTCTTTACAATCCTCTTCATCAGTGGTCGGTCCGAGATTGTGATTAATTTCAATGGGGGTGCCATAGTTCTTACAGTTAAGCAAGTCATACCTTGTTAACATATCAGTAACATATTTGGACTGATGAATGTATATGCCTTTGGCAGACTGCTCAACTTGTACACCCAGAAAGAACGTAAGTTCCCCCATTGCACTCATCTCAAATTCAGACTTCATGAGATGCTCGAAGTCCTTACACATGGAATCTTTTGTAGAACCGAATATGATGTCGTCGACATAAACCTGTACCAGTAACAAGTCGTCTCCGTCTCTTTTTGTGAATAGAGTTCTGTCAATACTTCATCTTTCGAATCCATTCTTAATCATATGAGTAGCAAGCCTCTCATACCACAGTCTTGGAGCTTATGCAGACATACAATGCCTTATTGAGTTTACAGACATATTCCGGATGCAAAGGATCTTCAAAACCAGGAGGCTGCTTCACATAAACATCAGTATCAACCTGCCTGTTCAGAAATGCGCTCTTCACATCAAGCTGATAAATGCGGAATTCCTTAAAGGATGCGTATGCCAAGAAGATACGAATCGACTCCAATCTTGCAACAAGAGCGAAAACCTCATCATAGTCCAAACCCTCTACTTGATGAAAGCCTTGAACAACTAAACATGCTTTATTTCTGATACCACTCCTCGATCATCTTTCTTGATTCTATATACTCATCGAGTACCAGTAGGATGTGCACCCTTAGGTAACGGTACCAATTCCCAAACATGCAGCTTTTTGAATTGCTGCAACTCCTCTTGCATAGCTTCATCCCAGTGTGGGTCTTTCAAAGCATCCTTTGTCTGTTTAGGCTCCACTTGAGATAGAAAACACGATTTTACCTCTGCGGCAAGACATCCAAGAGAGATAGGCGCAGTAGAGTCAGATGGGGATTCAGAATTCTCAACAGTAACAACTTGACTTCGTGTCTGAATCCCTTTATCCAAACGACCTATAATATTCTCCACCGGATGGTCCTTATTGATACGAGAACTTGGAATTTCGTCAGGCACAATGACAGAATCCAAGTTTGTAAAATCAGCTTCCTGTGCCGAGTTAAATTCATCAGTATTCACAAGTGGTTCATCTTCATCATCAGACAACTCGGGAACATCAGTATACATTTCTTGATTTCTCGTCGATGATTCAGGAACCTCTGCATTGGTTTGAGAAGGAGGTGGAGTAGTAGATCAGTCGGTGGCTTTGATGCTGATGACGGAGATGTATCTGAAGACAAATCAAGGTCGTGGAGCAGTGTGACCACCTGATCGACCTCATCTTCTTCGTTAGGAAGATTAAATGAGTCAAAGATTGCTTCATAGTTAAACAACTGTGCGGGTCCCTTTCCCTACGGATTTTCAGTATACCGAAAGCACGTGACTTCTAAATGTTCTTCCATGCGCTTAGTTGCCAAATTATACACACGTTTGTTTGGAGAGTTATTTGAAAAACCCAAAAATAGACCTTCACTTGATTTTGTTCCAAATTTAGCAACTCTCTCTTTTGTGTACATAATTGTGCAGGGACACTCAAATGGTTCAAGAAACTGTAATGAAGGTTTTCGATTATTAAGCAGCTCATATGACGTTTTATTGTGCTTCTTAACTACAGGAACCCTGTTAAGAATATAACAAGCGGTATTGGTTGCCTTAGCCCAGAAGGTAATAGGCAGTTTAGAGTCTGCCAACATTGTTCTTGCGGCTTCAATGCGTGTCCTATTTTTACGTTCAGCAACTCCATTCTGTTGAGGAGTTCAAGCAGCACTGAATTGATGATCAATGCCTTTTCTTAGACAGCACAACTCAATCGTTGAATTCTTAAACTCAGTCCCGTTATCAGATCGCAGTTTCTTGATCGACAAATTACACAGGTTCTCTAGCTTATCAAACAGATATGTGAGAATCTCGGGAACTTCATCCAATAGTAGATAAGAAATACACCCACAAAAAGCGAGAATAATCATCAGTTACTACCAAGCAGTATTTAGAACCTCCCATACTATTCTTACTTATTGGTCCAAAGAGATCCATATGCAATAGCTCCAACGGACTTGAAACAGAGTTCACCACTTTTGACTTATGGGATTTCTTATGTTGTTTCCCTTTTTGGCAGAAAACACAATGATCATTAATTCCAAAGGATTGCTTCGGAACTTCACGAACAAGATCGTTTTTCACCAAATAATTCTTTTTCTGGAAGTGCAAATGTCCCATACATATGTGCCAAAGTAGTGATTCTTTTTCAGGAGCTCTTGAAAGTAGACACATATGTTGAGTTGTTTCAACAATCTTCATATCAAAAATATACGTGTCTATTTGCCGAGGTGCCCTCAGAAGCACCCAATCCTCAGGAATAACGTATCCTGGTTTTAAAATGCAGCACTCGGTTTTGGTAAATGTCATAGTGTACTCTTTGTCGCACACTTGAGACACACTGAGCAGATTGTGGGTGAGCTGTTCCACAAAACTAACTTTCTCAAAACTCACTTGCCCATTACTGAGTGTACCCTGTCTGGTTATAACACCTCCTTTATCACCGGCAAAAGCAACATATCCCCCATTGTAATCTTTAACTTCAGATAGAGAGATAAGTCACCTGTCATATGTCGCGAGAAACCACTATTGATATACAATCTACTGTTATGAACTGCTTGGGTAGCCCAGTAGCATCATCCACAATGATTACATCAGTCAGGATTTTATTTTTTAGCAAATCGAAAACGTTGCCTGATGTATCATTGTCAGATGAAGAGTCAGAACATGACTCTTTGATCTTCCAGATCTTTTGAGATTTGGATGGTTGCTTGTTAACAACTTTGAGCTTATCATGAGTGACTTTATTTGGCTCATTATTGTTAATCTAAGAAGCAGGTGGTGGAGATGCATAACCTCTCATGAATTTATGAGAAAGATTTTGAAATTGTGAGGTTCGTTTAGCTCCCCTATTTCCGTACTTCTTAGCAAGCAACGGGAAAACATTTATCAGATGACCTTGTTTCTTGCAGTAGAAACAAGATCCGAGCTCAACAAAAGTTTGAGATTGAGGTATGAACCTTTGAGCTCGGCCAAAAGATGCATGTCCTGAGCATGCACACTGAGGTGTAAAAGCAGAGGATGAACCTTGTGAAGAAGTTTTAGAAGAGTTTTTAGTAAATTAGTGATTAACTGGTTTTAAAATCTCCTTTGTAGGTTCAGCCTTGGCTTTACCTTTCATTTTATAAATCTCATAATAACCTTCACTAGTGAAGATATGATTATTGTTGGTTACATTCTTCCTTTTTAAATAACCGTATTCTTCATCGGTTATATCCTCAATCTCAATTTCCTCCATCAAACTAGCTGGAGGAATGGACTTAGCTTTGACCTTCTCAGACTTTGAAACTACAATAGGCTTAATAGGCTCAGCCTTAGATTCAGATTTCTTAACAGACTCATTTACCATAGGCTTAAAAGGCTCAGCCCTGACATCAAGTTTCTTAATAGACTCAACCTTTGGAGCCTTCAATGTATCAGGCTCACTAGTCGATGCCTTAACTAGCTCAGGCATACTAGTTACAGGTTTTTTAGACTCATTTTTACCTATTTCAACCTTATCTTCCTGTTCAGGCATAGGATGATACTCTTTTGGTGGTGGGACATGGTGAAGACCAAGTCCTGCATTACCAATCTCAGGCTTATTTATCTTTACCCTAACTGGCTCAACAGGTTTTATGTCTACTTTAGTGACAGTAGGCACAAAATCATTGATGACTTCCTGTTCAGGCATATGAAGATAATCTTTTGGAGGTGGGACATGATGATAACCAAGTCCCGCCTTACTTTTAGTATCAGTCCTTTGTTTCTGAAGGATTTCATCAAAGATGAGAGAGGACGTTGAAAAATTTGATAGTTTACAATTTAAAGTAAGAACTGCAGCCTAGGAATCAGCAAGATCTTTCTTTACAGAAGTTAGCATATCAACATAGCTTCCTATTTCATCTTATTGTTCAAAAAATTTGGCTTTAAATTCTTTCTTTTCTTCAAAAACAGATTTAATTTCTTTTCTGAAGCCTTATAACTTTCTCTTAACGTTTCATTACTTTCAGTTAACTACGTGATATTAGCATTAAGGCGTTCATTGTCCTTTCTACACCTGTTATACTTGTTAGTAAGTTTAATGCATGAAACACAGGATAAAGGTTCATCATCTACCTCATGAACTTCAGGCATGAGAGCCGTATTTTCTTCTTCCTCATCCTCAGCTGCATCTGGCCAGCTATTGTCCCATGGAGTTTCAGTCAGCATTCAAGCAGCTGACACCATTGCTTTCTCTTTAGCCTTATTTGGAGAGGGTTTGGTTAAACCCGAAGGTGGAGTCTTATGCTTCTCACATTCACGAGCAAAGTGTCCATAGTTTTGACACTTGTAAATCTTACCTTTCTTTTATTAAACCCCAAACCCTTTTCACCTGGATCATTTATCTATGTTCTTCCAGAATTCTTTAAGAAGTTCTTAACCCTTCTTGCCAGCATTGCCATGTTCCACTTCAAATCCAGCCTTTCCAGTTCCTCTTGATCAATCTGACCAAAGTCTTCATCATTAAAATCACCAGCAGAGGCTAGAAATTCCGAAAATGTGGAGGAGTACTCTTCACCAGATGAAGTTCCTGAACATTGGAAATAGGTACCACCAGATGGAATATTTGTGGATACAGTACCACTAGCTTTTCTAGCTATAAATGCGGTACCTGTAGACTGACTTGTTGAGACTGGAACATCTACACCATACAGTTTTGGATTTTGAAGGTGAGAAGTGGCCTTAGTCTCTTTTCTTTGCATTTCAAGAAGCTCTGCCTCAATATGACCGATAAGATCTTCAAGCTGCATATCCATGATATCCTCATCTTGGGAAGTGAGTCAAGAAGTTTCTTATTCACGTCTGTCTTATCGAGTGTTATACCTCCTTCCAACAACTCAGAAACCAATTGAGAATATCTGCTGCACAGATCTTCCAGTGATTCGTTAGGTAGCATATCGAAGACATCATATTGTTTCTTGATCAAGTCTATTCTTTTCTTCTTATATTGTTCACTACCACCACACTTTTTCTCAAAGGCCTTCCATAAATCATAAGCAATCTTATGTTGCCGTAATTGTCTCATGATAGGTTGAGGCAGTGCCATAGTGATTGCAAAATGAGTTTTTCGTTCCATATCAAATGTCTTACGTTCCTCAGGAGTCATGGATTTAATTGACTTTTCAGGAATTTGGCCATTAAAGACTCCGAATTTAAGAGGACGCTCATATTTTTCCTCTAAGTAGATCATCATCTCCGGATCATTAAGACCAACATATGATTCAAAGCGTTGACGCCGATCTGCATAGCTCATTCCTGGCATATACATGGGAGGCTTATTTCCTGATCCAACCTCATTATTTTGCTTCAACATAGCTCCAACCGACTGAATAGAATGTGATGTAGAAGTTGACATTTTGAGTTACCTGCAAAATAATCAAATACACACAAAAACAAACTGTTATGCGACACAAGTATGTGTCTCAATGAGGTCTGGCGACACAAATATTATGTCGCAGAAACTACTGAAGTCCAAAGTACCTAGTGACACAAAGGTTGTGTCACAAAGTAGTAGCGACGGAAGAAAACTGTGTCTTATGTCGCAAGCTTGTGTCGCCTAATCAAAGGCTTATGTCGCAGTTCAAAATAAGCTTGAGTCGCAATCTTATGTCACCTACTTAAAGGCTTATGTCGCCGAGAATAGAAAGCGACAGAAAGATATGTCGCACCAACCCTAATCGTGACACAAGATTTTGTGTCGCAGCTTGTATCGCAAAAACGGCTGCAGCAGCAATCAAGAAAGCTTAAAATTTGTAAGATTCGTAAACCTAACGAATTTTCACGAATGGAGGACGAAAAATAAACCAAAAATCTTCCAGAAAACTAATAGAACACAAATATAGCACCTTTCTATGAAAATCTAAACACAAAACAATTTGTTTAAAACCGAGAAACGTCCCAAATGGATTCAATAATGCCAAATCCTGATATTTTGCCTCTGATACCAACTGTAGATCCCCTGTGGTCGGACCTAATTGAATCCTAATACTCAATCAACGTGCGGAATCCATTGATTGAACATAAACGTTAAAACGGTTAAAACAAACAAACACGAAGTATATGAATACCCAAATGATTACCGATCAGATTGATTGCAAAAGCTCGAGTACAATATACTGAAACTTTACCTAGGTTCATCAACCTTAACATATGAGCCAAACTCATCTATTTATACTCGACACCTAATCTGATCTATGCGACACAAGCTGTGTCACCAAGCCGACTCATGCGACACAAGTTGTGTCGCCAAGTTGACTCTTGCAACACTAAACCCTTGTGTCGCCAAAACATAAAATGTAATTACTTTTAAATACAAACGTCATAACTAACGTAATTACATATCTAACGCATTACAGACTTAGACCAACTGACAGACACGCTAAGATGCACCAACACTGTACGTGTACCGTCTCGGAGGCATAGTGCTTGAATAAACAGGAAAAAGAGATAAGTGAGATGTTTGTACGAGGTTATGATGTATCACATATGTGTATATAAGGAGGTAATATACAACAGCACGAAGTGATAATCATATTGTGAGATGATAAAATTAGAGGTCATTAAAGGTATGAGTTCGAAAGTCCTCGGATTTTGAAGTTTAAAGAAAGTGTCGAGAGTTTGTCATAATTCGGACGATTTTCAAAAGCTTTATGCTGAACTATATGGGGATCCTATATACCCATTGTGGTCAATGTTTTTAGTATCGCATGTGGTAGGTGATTTCGCAAGAATAGTAAATTTTATAACTAAGGTGGTTCATAGTCATTACATTCGATTGATCGTTTACAAAAAATTTTCGGGAAATATTATACCCGCACGAATACAGTAATGTTTTACAAAATGTGATAGTACAATTATCTGGTTACGAGTTTGCAATATGTTTTGCGGATCCTACAACCCTGCTTTACACAGATTTGGCAAAATTGTTACAATCACTATCTAGCTAGTCCTAGGTAGGCTTCTGATCACTTGGAATTTCATTCCGTGTACATGTCACGTGGGTAATAGCGTTCGGCGAGCAAGTCTCAGTAACGTGGCGGTGCACGATGGAGTGTATCCCCTTCCACTGGCTTTCCTCCCAGCCGTTTGACCCACTTTTTCGTTTTCCTAGTGAAGTTTGCGGCCACCCTTTTCCAGTGGTGTAGTTTGTCCTTAACCTTTTGGGTGACGGATCTCTTCATGATTTTCAGCTCCTTCTCATAGTCCTGACACTTGTATTTCAGCTCCCAAGTAAGATTGTTCAGCTCGATTGTCTACTCCATGACCCGTTCATAAGCCTCCACATCGATTATTTCGAAGTTTTGGTTTTCATTTTCCTTGACTTCGAACTCCTCTACAGGTGCATATTCTCCGTCGAGGTAGGTGTATTCTACTTGTTCCTCATGAATCTGGTCAGAGTCGGACGGATGATCCTCCATGGCTATGCTTGACCTCTTGCTGAAGAGATCCTATAAAGCACAAAGAGGATAAAGAAAGTCTTAGTTGTTATACTCATGTCTGGTACTAGGTGTTCCGTTCATGTGACTGACGAAATTTTAGTCTAAGAAAATGGATAGATTTCGTGGACTCCATTGAGTCATCGTTGCTTTAAAGGCGTGGGCGTGTTTATACTGTGGATGCCACTACTGTGGTCGGTAAGTGTTAGATTTCACCGTCGAAATCGTGAGTCGTTTTAGCAGAACGTTGGTTGCCAATTCCATGGCTGTAGTGGTATCAACTGAGGCCTATACATATATATATCATACCTATTATAACATAGGGGATAGTACGTGTGTGAGGCCTATTCATATATATGTACGATACATGTAATAGCCTAACAGCGTATCAAGTAGCATTTGGTCCCGTTTCTCTCGTGGTCAGAGTCAACTAGTGTATCCCTGTTAGATATAACCCCTTTCAGACTTCACATCATCTTTCCTTAATTGTACATAGTTGATCAAGCTATGTTAAATTAAAGTCGTATGATGTAATTCCAGAACCAGTCATACCTAATAAGGAAATACTGCCTAACGGTCATAGTCTAGGCCCACTAAATGCAACCTAGTTCGCTATAATCTTAGGCTCTGATACTAACTTGTAACACCCCCAAATTCTGTGTTTAGCGGAAGCAAGCTTTGGGGTGCTACTAATCAAATATCACAGCACAAAAGTAAAGCAAACGACATCTATATGCAACATCGTACAATAGTACAAAAGTATTACATTGTTAAACCAGGATAACAAGCATCGAGTTCGAAAAATA
Organism: Pseudognaphalium luteoalbum; assembly: GCA_963422505.1. NCBI lineage: Eukaryota > Viridiplantae > Streptophyta > Magnoliopsida > Asterales > Asteraceae > Pseudognaphalium > Pseudognaphalium luteoalbum. Next base: position 90,537,712 of record OY730194.1, read on the forward strand.
ATTTACTAGAGATCCTAATACATAAATGATACACAAAAAGTAATGCAAGAGAATCTCCACAAGTTTGTATGCATGCGACTCGAGCTATCAGTCCTGAGGGTGTGCAGTCCTACTGCTGCTGTAAACCTGAGATAAATGCTAAAAAGTGTCAACCAAAAAGGTTGGTGAATCTTACAGGTTTAGTGAAGTAAATCATTTATGAACCACAAGTAAGTACCAGTAATGTCCTCGAACAAGGTAAGTAATTGTCGCACCCCCAAATTAGGGTTGTAGAAGCGAATCGGGTCGGGGCGCGACTAATCAATAATCACAAGCACAAAGATAAAATGAACGACCACTAAATGCGTCGTTTTACATTGTATTGATAAAACCAAAGTTTACATCAAAATATTGTTTACATTAGCTCGGTTCTTGAAATTGAGAGATTTACATTACATAATTAATCTATATAAAATATAATAATGCAATTAAATCTCTGATTTGATTGAATGCGGACTCGAGCTAATGATTCCTGATTTGGGCAGCCAACCTACTGCTGAGTACCTGTGATACATGCTAAAATGGGTCAGCGAAACGCTGGTGAGCTCACAAGTTTGTATGTCAACAAATATTTGTATGAACCGCAAGATTTAATTGAATTTAAAATGCAATCAAGCAAAATAAAAGGTATATAGCCATGAGCACATAGTCTGAGCTTAACTTGAGCGTCAGGTCCAATTAAGGAAACCTAATTGAGTTGCCTCCTACGAGTGCCTAATCTACACTCGTCTTCCATAATGCTAATACGTCCCTTTGACCAGTTAGTGCGTGCTAATCCGGATGAGGATTGTCAATCCTATATGATATCATATACTAACATTCACGCTACAGATGTATTACCAAACTATGTTGTGGAGGGCTTTGAAATGATTAGTGAAAACAACTCATGAAGTATTTGATTTGTATTGTACTTGCGTTCATATTGTAAAATAAAACGAGCAATGTAATCACACCCCAGATGAAAACCGTAAAATAGGGGCTATAAGACTCACCTGAGCCTTGAGTGTTTATTTAAAGAAACTTGAATTGATTTGCTGCGAATCGATGTACGAAGACTTGTAACCTGAGGGCGTCCAATACGCGCGATGGCTATTAATTGCATAGGTATCTTAAAAGACTACCTTTGTAGTTGTTTGTTCAACTATGATGTCCAAATTACTACGATTTGGTTGATTAACTTGTCCAAGTTATTACCACTTGGTTGATTCGATTATGTTTTGAAAACGTGTACGGCCCGTTAGTGATTTGTTTGTAATAATAATCTCACATTATTATTTTGATTTTCGAAAGGTGTTATACTTAAAAAGTATTTGTAAACTTTAAGTGACGGGGGTCCGGGGGCAGTGCCCCTAGTTAGCGGGGTTCCAGGGGTGGCAACCCCTGGCGGGGTCCAAGGGGCTGACCCCTGGTTGGGGTCGAGATGTCGAGTCAGCTTGAAAAATTTTTATTTCAACTAAATGGCTTTGGTGAAAAACGCATGTGGACTTGAATTTGGGTGAAATCAAGTGATAAAATTTTAGGTCTCGACACTTAGTAAAATTTGTATTTTCTTGGTTCTGTTTCATGCGACATAGTGTGCGACATACGGCTTTGTGTCGCTAAGTGCGACATAGTCCGTTGTGTCGCAGATCATGTCTGCGACATAAGGGCTTGTGTCGCTAAGTGCGACATCCGCAATTTAATGCGACATAAGGCGTTGTGTTGCTATATGCGACGGGAATAAGTTTTGCGACATAACCATTTGTGTCGCTATATGCGACATCCGTGATTTGTGCGACATAGTGGCTTATGTCGCTATATGCGACATAAGGCCTGATTTAGCGACATAAAAGCTTATGTCGTAGGTGGCCTGGAGCCTCTGTGACATAACGCGCTATTGGCCGGAAAATGAGCCGAAAAGGTGTTTTCCGGCCTCCGTTTGACTTGAAACTTTTACCCAACCCATATTTGGACATTTTAAGCTTAAATAACCCTTAAACAAGTAAAAATAATGGAAATCGGAGTGTTTCGAATTTTGTTGGAAACTTACAAACTTTGCGCCAGAGAATTTTGAAAGGATGGAAATGTAGATTGTGATATGAGGAACGTTTTCCTCCAAAGGTGCTTGACGATCCGAGGCCGTTTAGTGGTGGAAATAGGTGGTTGTAGGTGGTGGTGGTGGGTGTCTTAGAAAGAAGAGGGAGAGGGAAAAATGGAGATGAATGAGGGGAGTGGAGGGAAAGGCAGATTTGGGGGGGGGGGGGGGGGGGATAGGGGAGGAAGTCTCCAAATTTTAACCCCCGCATCTGCGCTCCGTGTGGTGTTCGTTTTCCCGGTCGTTTAAATAATTTTTCGTACATTTAATTATAGGTTTTGAAATACGAATATTTATTCGATATTTTAATTGAAGTATTTCATCAAATACTTAATAATTGAGTTATAAAATATAACTTAACTTATTTCGTTTTGTTCGCGAGTTTATTATTTTAATCGCGTAAATGTTGTTAATACGATACGAATTCGAGTTGAAATATTATCTAAATAATATTTTAGGATAAAATAGAGTTATTAAATAATGTCATATTATAACACCCCTATTTCTAAAGATAATAATTTATCATTTTCAACTTCGGAAGCGTATAAAACAAAACATTATTTTACAAACTTATAATATTAACATGTACCATAAGTTTAATATTTACAAAATCATTATTTACTTAATACAAACGGGGTATTATATTGTACAAAACATAGTTTCATGAAAACTATATCAGAGTTGCTAATATCAAACATTCTTCGTTCCCTTCTTGCAACCCACATATCAAAATAACACCTGCAAGAAGTAAATTGAGGGATTAGCACGAAGCTAAGTGAATGAATTCATCACACACTAATCAACTTAGTATAATCCCTTGTTTACATCAAACAATGGTATATATCTATATCAACAATTCAACTATGAGGATCGGTGGTCCTTAAGAAACCCTACTGCCGCGGTGGCTCTCAAGAACACTTATCCAACAATCCGTATGGCCAATACAAAATAGACCGATAGCTAGTGGTTATTGTCTCAAACACAAGTCTTACACACAACAAATGAAGTAAGACTATGAGTAATTCACACAATAACCAACTAGCCCAAACCAACGTGTTGACCTTAAAACAACATATAATCACAAGTCAACTAACATATAGAGTTTCAATTAATGACACTATGTAAATAGCTCTATCAACATATCGACTATCACTTGTTGTAACCAAAGTAATTACAACTAAATCAAAGAGTGAGTTATAAATCCACTCACCGATACCTCTGTCGTCTCCACACTCATGATTTCTATATCACTGAGTATTCCGTTGATCTGAGAATAAAAAGTCAACAAGTTAATAATTCACTTCTTTTGTTTAATATAAACCTAATAATGATTAATTAAACAAGTAAACAACTTTGTTCATAATCACATTCAACTAAAATCAAAATATTAGAATTTAACCAAATATTCAAATTTACTCTTGCATACGCGATCCAGGAAATCCTAGCCGGATCGCGTAGCTCAGTTATAAAATTTCTGTTACCAATTTACACTTGCTTACGCGATCCAGGAACCATTTACAGGATCGCGTATCCTAGTTCATTTTCCTCTGTAACCAATTTGCACTAACATACGCGAACCAGAAACATTTATGGGATCGCGTATCCAAGACAAACTTTAAACATTTTGACGAATTTTAACTAGCTTACGCGATCCAGAAACCAAAGCTGGGATCGCGTGAGCAAGAAGAAATGACCTGCAACTTGTTGTTCCTTCACAGCTCCGAACCAAATTCCTCAAATCACAAATTTTAAATACCACATCATTTTAACCATATTTTTAACACCAAAGAAACATCATAATATTGCTAGTCAATCCCAACAACATCAAATGATACCAATTTCATGTCAAATTCAAAGAACCCATTTGGTTCACTAAATTCTTAAAATCACACTTCAAAAACTTGATTCTACATCTAGAATTATAATATATCAGTTTCTATACACTAATATCATCATTCAATCATCACACGAGCTACTTTAATTAAGCAATTTATCAATTCTCTATTTGACCTAATAACACTTAAGTTCCTAAAGAAGAGAATACTTACACTTTGATGATGAACAAAACACTAGCAAGCTAGAAGATGATTATTAGCAGAGAATCACAACTTGAAATCACCAATTTAGTTTAGGAATCAAAGTTCTTGAAGTTAAAGGTTAAAGTGAGTAGATTTTGAGAGTGTTCTTCAATTACAGAGCAGAGGAAATAATCACAAAAGAGGAGGTCGGTCTCCCTAATGACCGACTCCAAATTGGGTATTTTTAATACCTGTTCTAAATCTACAGTCTGGAACCTAAAAACCGATTGCGAAAATAGTTATTTTATTTTACTGTAACCTATAACTATTTAAAACAAATAATATTTTACTATTCACAATAAGTTACACATAAGCAAATAATATTAAATTTACTTATAACTTATTAAAAAATCTTTAAAAGTAAAGAAATTATCAGACCGTTATTGAGGACGTTACACATATTATTTAATAAAATTGTTCACCAACGTCCGTATTGATTGAATCGAATTGCATTTGATTTGAAACTTGTACGATTTAATCAAATTGCATATTTGTATATATTCAACAATAAATATATTGATACATTAATTAGCTTGACATAGAACTAATTACATATGTTACACTTGATTAGGTACTAATTACTAGTCCTAATTTGGCGGGTGTCACAGTAATTTAGTAACTCAGTAAGTCGACACAATTACCACGAGCTCACAAGTTGAAGCTTAACAGTGTAGTGTGAATGGTATAGTTAAGTACAGTATCACGTACCCCCGTGAGTGCTATCTGAACACTCATATGTAACAAATACTAATATGCCTATTTCTACGGTGTAATCTGTGGTAGCGTTACTACCCCAGGCAGGGATTGTCAGTCCCAAATGGATCCATCTACTAGTAATCGCGCTTAGGTCCATAACTAACAACTTATGATAAGAGGCTTTCAGTGGATAAAAGTAACTCATGTAATGCGTTTAAAGTAGTATAAACAGTTCAGTACTTATGTTCATACGTAAAACGGTAGCAAATATCTCACCCCAAAGTAGAAAATAGTAAAAGTGTGGTTGTAAGACTCACATGAGCCTAGCAAGTATGAATGTGAAATCAAGTAAGTAAAGCAGATGTAAGTCTGTAAGTTGATTCTCCGAACCCTGCAACCTTCTGACGTTCGAAACGCACAAGGTTGTAAGTAAATAGTAAATAAATTGGTGTCTTGAAAGATCACCCATGCTAGTTGTCCACTCAACTAGAAAATGTCCAAGTGTTTGTTTAGTAGTTCGATTGTAGTTTGAAAATAAGTATGGCCCGTTGGTGACATTTGTTGAGACACGTTTTGTGACAACAGAATTAGCTTGTAATAGTACTTTTATTATTGAAATTAAGTTTTTATATCATTTTTCAACTTTAATGTCAAAGTATTATCTTTTGGGTACACATTTACATTATATTATAAAGTGCTGAAAAATGTTGACCAAGGTTGACCGCGAGTTGAGATTGCCCCGCGAGTTGAGATTGCCTCGCGAATTGAGATTGCCTCGCGAGTTGAGATTGCCCCGCGAGTTAAGATTGCCTCGCGAGTTGAGATTGCCCCGCGAGTTGAGATTGAATCTCAACTCGTGAAATTCGCTGTTCTCGATTTTTGCGTAGATTTCGATCTCAACTCGCGAAATTCGCTGTTCTCGATTTTTGCGCAGATTTTGATTTTTAAAGCGTTTTTAATGGTGTTTTTGGACATAATCTTGTTCGATAAATGTTCTAGCATGTAAATCTAAGCCTTACAAGTAATTTAAAAGAGTTTAAAGTTTTCATACCCCAAAATGGAAAATGAAGAAGATGAAGATGGTGATAATCCTTAAGCTTGTTCTTGATAATGATGATGGGCGATTTTGATGGTGTTGATGTTGCTGAGTTTCAGTTTTAGAGAGAGTGATGGAGGTGAGGTTGAGAGAGATGAGAGAATTTGAGGTGGATGTGTGTGTGAAATGAGATGAAGATGGGGAAGAAATGGGTTTAAAAGGAGTTGGGTCATGGGTCGGTTTGGGGTTGGGTTCGCGAGTCTGGGCTGACCCAACTTGGGTCTCGGGCTCGCGTGTTTGTGTTTCCGAATATCGTGTTATGTCTCATAGTCGGTTAAATCCCATAGTCGTTTATAGTAAATAATGTCTTTTTAAGATTTATAAATATGTCTTAAACAAATACGAAAATTCGTGTAATATATTATAGTAAATAATGTTTGTTTGGATAATTCCACATTATTTATTAACTTTGTCACCAACGTCCATAGTAAAATAGTGTCGGACTCCGTCCGGTACATAACGGCGCAATTTAAATCAAATCGCGTAAGCGTGTAGGTAATTACACAAAATATCACTTATATTTAGATTAATACAAAACTAATTACACATAATTACAAGTAGTTTAGGTGCTAATTATAGCCCTAATTTGACGGGTGTTATAACATGTTATAAACATACACAATCCTTTCATAAATCAGTAGATGATAGCAGTTGGGATCTGTAGTGGATTGGAGTACATACAACATAGCAGTGATCACTCGAGAAAAAGATGATAGACCGAAGTGGATATAATGTGCCTCTATTATCTTTGAAAAACAGGTTGGTCAAAGCTAAAATAAGAACGGTACTTTGACAAATGGTACCAATGCTTTAAGGATTGAGAAAGGTAGTTGGACCGTTTTGAAGAAGGGAGCATCAATAGTAACTTGAAACCCAACCATTATTAAGTATGCAACTACTGTAGTTGCCGTGAAACTTTGTTTCACGGTGCAGCTATTAGAAGTCCAATAATCCCTATGGACCAATTAGAATAGAAATTAATGGATCTCTCCTAAATGATTGACCTAAAGTTTTGGATGAGTTTTTCTTCTTGTTCTTAACACAGATTATGATACTATTAAAATAAGTAATTTTTATACACTAATGTAAATGAAAAAAATTAACCTGTTGTCTTCTGATTTGTCACTTGCTTCTTGACTTTCCCCAATCTTTAACGTATCCTATGTAAAAAGGAAAATATAAAACACAAAAATAAAAAGAATGATAGTATCATAATAATGCTTAAAGAGAGACATTAATCTTACCTAAACATTTAAACAGAAAAAAAACTATAAAACATTCACACTTTAATCTTTATAGTATTATATTATTAGATTAGATTTAGAACACCACTCCGTTTAAAAAATCATTTTCACAACCTCAAGGACATATAAAGCTAATCATAAATTAACTTGAAACGGTTACGTATATAGTTAATAAATAATTAAGTATTAAGTAATAATAATCGAAATGCCCTTGTATTTGTAATAGTGAAAATTCTACATTACAGGGCTCATATATATATATATATATATATATATATATATATATATATATATATATATGTTATGTATATACCTTCATCTTCCATGGTCGACGCATGTTACAGTTTGTGTTTGTCAATCTTTCAAACAAATCTTCTCTAGTCGTCGGAAACCTCATATGGTAAGTGACCCTTATGAACAAGTCCTTCAACATTTCCAGGTTGGTAAATGAAATCATCAGGAAAACTAACATCTTTTCTTACTTTTTGACTCCAGAAAGAGCCTCTCCTTCACCATGAACGATTACATATCTTACATAAACTACAACCTTAAGATCAGGTGCAGAATATCCAGAAATGTTTAAGAAAATACTAAACTCAAGCTTCTTGGGAGAATGATACGACTTCAAGATCCTTTGTTTGACAAATTCTTCAAAGAAGACGGACGTAGGGCTATCCATATTCGTGAAAGATTTGGGAATAGGAAAGTGGGACGATTATCCAAATCAACGCATGACCACCAGCTTAGGTATCCGATCACTAGTGATAATACTGTTTAACGTATGGTAGGCACAAGTAAAGCTAAGCTGTTATGAAAATCAGACCCAGTTAACCATATAATTTTCAAAACGATGATGAACTCAGCGATTCACCCCGAAACTCGACATATTACAAACATACACAATCCTTTCAAAAATCAGTAGATGATAGGAGCGCAAACATATTTCTTGTTGGTTCCAGTTGGGATCTGTAGTCGATAGGAGTATACACAACATAGAAGTGATCACTCGAGAAAAAGATTATAGACCGAAAGGGATATAACGAGCCTATGTTATCTTTGAAAAAACATATCAAAAATTTCATATATATGTATATATATTTATAGATATTAATAAATGCTCGAAAAGCTCGATAACAGCTCAAGCCGAGCTCTTAACAGCTCGAGCCGAGCTCTTAAAAGCTCGAGCTCGGCTCGATAGATGTAACACCCTGTTTCTGGGCCTGGAAATAAATGATTATTTAAATAACGAGAAATAGTTTATTTGGTTTATTTAAAAATAAATAAGTAAAAGAGTCACATATTTTATTGTGATTGATAAAATCTTAATTGTTTTAAATTGTTGAACCTGACAGTAAAATAATAATATTTTGACTCGCGAGTATTTTCGGATTCCAGACAATAGGATTAGAAGGGGATAATATTTATACTAAATAAAAGATGGGGCGGTGGATTAAACTGATTCATTTCACCAACCTTCATCCTTTTGTTTAACTCTCAATCTCAAATTCATGTAATCCTTTCAAGAAATCAAAAGGAAGTTTGTGTTTGAATTCATTATAGTTCATCATCATTATCTCTTGTTCATCACTTTGTTCTTCAAATTGTAAGTGTTCTTATTATTGATTTGGAGTAAATGAATACCTATGAATTTAGTGATGATATTATGTAAATTAGATGATTGTTGATGTTGTTTTAAATGTATATAGGGTTAATATACTTGCTAATGTGTTAAACTGAGTTTGTATGATGAAACTTGGTGGGTTTGATGGGAAAATTCGGAGTTTTGGGTTCTGCAGAACTCAGTTCGCAAGTGTTCTAGAAAATTCTCAGGTCGCGGTGCGAACTGAGTTGCTGCGGTGCGAACCGAGTTGGTTTGTGAATCGAGTTCTGCGACTCGAGTTTCTGCGAAGTGAGTTGAGTTTCTGCGAACCAAATCAAGTTCTGCGAGTTGAGTTCTGCAAAGCGAGTTGAGCTCTGCGAGTCGAGTTGCGAATCGAGATTCTGCAAATCGAGATTCTGCGAATCGAGTTGACTATGCGAACTGAGACCTTGCGAACTGAAAATTTAAAATATTATTTTGCAAATTTTGAAGACAATTTCATTAACTTGGATTGGGTTGAAATTCGCATGGTCACTCGGAAACGGCCTAATGATCCCGGCTCTATTCTAAGAGTCTAGGCAGTTTTTGGCCATTCGGGATCATCTAGGGCCCGAAAATGGCATTTTTCGGTTTTTAAACGTCATTTCAGGATTTTCTGATTTCTTATTTGATTGAACTGTTGTTTGCATAGACTCTAGGGATTACATGATTTGATAAATATGTTAACATAATGGTTATGGGATGAGTTACTGATTTGTTATTATTTGTGTTCTCAGATAAGCAGAAGAAAACTCAGTGACATTAGACAACTGAGTTTAGAGACTGGAATATCGGTGAGTGGTAACTGTATTCTTTTGTTCAATTCTGTTGTAACAAGTTTGGTACAACGGATGAACACTTTAGTAATTGGTTATTGACTGTTTAGTTTATTGGGTTATAGTTATTGTTGATTTGTTACTTATATTTAGTATTGGCATGATTAATGTACATTATGTGATTTTTGGCCGTTGGGCATATTTGACTATGTGAGTTATTCAGAGGTCAACACTGGTTGGGTTTGTAGTTATTGTTTGGCTGGTGGGGTTTCCAATACATATAGTTGAAGGATGAACCCTAGTCAGTGAAGATAGTTTCAAACTATCAGTAAATCACTGTGATGGCATACCAGTGGTTTAAAGTGTTCTTGTGATGGCATACCAAGAACCGCCGATCCTCTTGATTGTGTTGGGATATGTTTATTTGTTGTATGATTTGTTATCTCTGAATTGAACTGTCGGATACAGTTCCATTCACTTAGCTGTGAGCTAATCTCACCGTGTTTAACATTTTGCAGGTTTTTGGGTAAGTATGGATCGGGATTAGGAACAAGATGAATGTTTGATTATGACTACGCACACTCTGATCCTTTTGAAAAAATTAGAATTATGTTTGGTTAAGTTATATAACACCCGATCTTTAGTAAATGGTTTGTAAATATTTATTTATAAGTGTGATATTTTAAAATTGCTACATTTTAGTATATGTAATATCGGTAAATATGTTTTGGGACACGCTTCTGAAATATAATATATATTTGTGAAACATGGGGTGTTTTAAGTTGGTATCAGAGCATAGGTTTGGGTGAATTGGGCATTGGCAAATGTTCAATCCCAAATCTATTAGGTGTTAGTCAAACATTCCAGTATGTGGGATTAGCTATTAGTGGGATTGATTAGTTAGTATAGTTGGTACTAACGATTAACGAATTGTGAGTTATTGTTGTTTGAGTACAGAAATGGCAGATCACGAGAACCCGACTCCCAATGATGTTCTAGAAATGATGTTCCACCTTCAGAAACTCATGATGGTAATCATGGACAGGCTGGTACTTCAAATATTAATCAGGGAGAAACTACTCGAGAGAATTATCTATTGCAGTTAGAGAATGAGGTATTAAGACTTAGAAGAATTGAACAACAGTATTTACAGGATCATCAAGCTAGAACATCTCAACAGAGAGATTATGGTTATCAATTTCCACCACCTCAGCAGCAGAAAAAGTTTGTTTCTTTCAAAACTTTTATGTCACATGCAATGACAATTTAGTCACATGCATTGTCGCGAGTCTTAAAGCTATACATATACGAATTATAAATCTTTACATGTAACACACTAACATATATACTAAATTATTTAATTAAAAATAAAATTTAAATTTAGATACTACAATTACCACATTAAAAATTCCCGACCTATAAGAACTCACAAATACACTATAGCAACTCATAAATTGTGTTGGAAAAAAACTACATATATATGGGCATTAGATATCTAGATGGTTGCTTTGGTTAGCTAGGGAAAATAAGGTGATTTCTAAATGCATTCATGGGGTTTGTTATGTTATGATTTGGCTTACATGGAGATGGAGGAACGAAATTACTCATTTTGACCTGAATTATCGACAACTTGTCAAGGATAAAGATATCTTCTCGATGTTCAAAGACTCTCTCTTGTGGATCTCAAATCATTGCTTCAAGGGAAGTTCCAAGTTGTCATCATGGGTTTCATCACCAAGGGTTTTGTTCCACCCTCAATAGTTGATTAAGATAGGTTGGGGGTAGCTTGGTTATTTAGATTGTGTATATATTGTTCCATTTTCCTCCCTTAGGGAATTTTAGTTCTTGTTTCCTCATCTTTTAACGATTCTATTAATAAAGGATTTTTTTTTGATGTTCCCAAAAAAAAAAAATATCTAGAGAAAATAAAATGAAACTAATAATAGTATAAACCCTTGATCACTTACATTTCAATTCCAAATTTTATATCTAAATAATAACTTTCATCCTTATTTCTTATAAGTTTTAACCATATCTTCACTTAAATTTTAATTCCAAGTTTTCTATAAATAATTACAACAAAAACATGGTTCACATTCTATCCCTCAAATATGATAACTAGTTCAAATTAATAAAAAAGTGAAAATTATTTAGAAGTTTAAACTTTATGCAAAGTACGAGAGAAAATTTAAAATGGTAAAAATTGATATAAGTCTTAAAGTTAAATAAACATGTGTTACTTGTATATATTATTCATTTTGCTGATCTATAATGAAAGATAGCACTCAAATATAAAAATAGGTTTTGCAATTATTTTTTTATAATATTTTATTTACATATAAATTGTAATTATTACCTACATAAACTATTAATATTAGACTCACTAATGTTATAGTTATTATATTATATCATTATTATAGTTGATATAAATATGATTGTTGTATAATTTTATGGGTTAATTAAGTATCTGAAAATGCATCTAAATTGTCTCGAATGTCTATTGTATGTATCATACTTACGAGAGGTGTATTTAATGCATCAAACTTTCAAAAACGGTTTATTGTATGTATTTTGATGATGTGTCGTCCGTTTAAGATGTCACGTGGCATCCTTAGAAGATGACACATCATCGTAATACATACAGTAAACTGTTTTTGAAAGTTGGATGCATTAAATACACCTCCCGTAAGTATGATACATACAATAGACATTCGGTACAAGTTGGATGCATTTTCAGATACTTAACCCTAATTTTATCAATAGTAACATTTGTTTTACACATCTTTGCAAGATGATTTATCGTGTTGAATTGATCAAACTTAAGCTAAACTAAAAAACCTAAAACCTCATAACTTACAACTTTATTTATTTGGGTTAATGCAAATTCATTACTGTACTTTGCGAAAATGTTCATGTAGGTTATTAAACTTTAAAAATGTTCAATTTTATACTGCACTTTCAAAAAGTGTTTTCACGCATATTTTTGCTACAGTACTCAGCGACCCAATTGCACATTGTTATGTACATTTTTACAAGTACAGTAACCTAATTGAACTATGGTGAAAGTTTGGTAACCTAATTGAACATTTTTGAAAGTACAGTAATCCAATTGATCAATTGAACATTTTAAAAGTACAGTTACCCACATGAATATTTTCGCAAAGTACAGTAATAAATTTGTACATTAACCCTATTTAGTATCTCAAAGTTTAAGTATATATGTCGTTCTCAATGTTTTACTGGACTTGCATAACTCCCTATTTCAGATATAGACCTTTATATGTTAGGTTATATGTTTTGTTATTACTATATATTATAACTTATATTGGGATGCATATGAATTATATCATTTTCGATGGTTGAATAACTTTAGGATAACTTGTACTTTATATGACTTATATATTTTGATATTTTTTTCCCATTAAAAATGGAAAAATATATATAGAGCCCCGCTGCAACACGTGAGTTTAAAATCCTTGCTCATAGCACTTTCAATTTAACTATAAGCTAGTATAAATAAAAATAAAAAATCAGAAATTATAGTGAAACTCGAAACAAAATACTTGAAAAATGAAAAATAAACAAAGTGTTTTGATAACCACTGCTCTTAGAGCATTGATTAAGGTTATTAAAAATACTTTTTAAATTAAACAATAAATAAATAAGCACCAATCTATCAATCATATATATGCAAAATCATATATGCAAAATGAGGTTTTTATTACTTATAAAAGTGAAAGGTTAAACGTTCATTTAATGTTTATTTCCATTAGTCACTTATCAAAATCCATAAACAACTCCCAAACACCCCTAAATTACCTATTCATTTTGCTGTTTGTTTTAGGGTTTAAGATCTCCAAAATCTTTTGCAATTGCCACCTGCTACACGTAATTCAATCACACTCTGATTCGTGTATCAACTATACACCAAGTGTTACCCTTTTTCTTTCTTCTTCACTCCCACTTATATTCCAATTTTGACGAATTCCGTTTTTATCTAGTCAGGTGGGCAATGATGCATCGATGGAGCAAAACTCTAGCTCAAACTATTTACAAACACACTAAATCTGATACACCCAAAGATCTGTATCTATTACCGTCCCGGCGTATTTCTAGGGTTTCCGCCGCCGTTGAAGTGCCACATTCAGATATGTCTGCTAAATCAGAGGTACTTGAATCAATACTTTTTATCTTATTTCTTCATTTTAATTTTAATTAATTATTTGTGAATTGATCATTGAGTTATTTGTTTGATGAGTTAAATATATATATTGTTACAATTAATTATTAGGTGAATCTGAATAAGCTGTTTCGTTCGAAGCCTTGTTCGTTAGCTTTGCCAGCTGATTCACCCCTAAGAATTGAGGAACCTACTTATGATGGTCTTCGTCATTTTTTACTCAAAATGATGCTGTTTTATAGCAAACAGAGCAAGTCTATTCGGCAAGCGAATGTTATCTATCGTCGTGTTGTATCTCAAGTTGATAAGCCAGCCATTTATGATGGTTAGTCCTTTTACTGTACTACTACAGTAATATTTTGTTAAAACCATTGCTGATTAAGTTGGACTGTAGTTGAGTGAAAGATAGTTTGTATTATGCCTTTTGTGAAAGTTGTTTGTGGTGATGAAATTAGTACGTGCGTTATAGTTATATAGCATTGCCATTTGATGCCTAAATCTATTGTTTGTATGACTTGAGGATTCATTTTAGCTGACAATTATAGTTGGGCATTTTAAAAGGTAAACTTTAGTTGTATTGATTTCTTGCTTGAATATTGGAATTTTGTGGTGAATGTGAATGAATGTATAGGATGTGATGAATAGTTCTCTTACAAAATAAATGCAAAACTTAGGTAGGCAAATGTTATGCTATGAGTCCAATGTTTACCGTGCCCATTGTAAGAATAACTGTAGATGAATGTTGTGGACTAAAGTTGATTCAAAAAATGGTTTAACTTTTGGTAGTTGCTAATGATAAGACAAATAGGTGATTTTACGTTGACATGTTGCCAGAAAATAGAAACACTGTAATTAGTGTACGACATCCCAGAAAGGGAAGTCCGTTTGTTTTATATGGGGAGACTACATCTTCACATATCATGTAGATACTGGTGCAATGATCCTGTAATATTTCTTATAGAATCAATATTCACAATGTATAGTACCTGGCGTAATGACTTCTGTGCTTTTTTGAATACTTTGGAAGCTTTCTAACACCTTTTATCAGAAAGTATGTACTCTAATGGATAAATTTTACTTTGATACGCAGTTTTTAACTTGGAGAGAACTTTTAGAACTAATTTCTCCATGCTCGTAGTACACATGTGGCTTTGTTTACGTCGTTTGAAAGCAGAAGGGCAAGAAGGTGTAGAATTGGGGCAATACGTCTATGAAATCTACAATCATGATTTAGAGACGAGAGTTTCCAAAGCTGGGGTCAGTATCTAGTCTGCCCGACTCTTTGGCTGTTATTTTTACATCATGCTTTCTTTTGACCTCCTAATTGTAGAAAAGATAAATTTCATTGCTTGCTAAGAAATATGTTCTGATTGTTGAACATGTTAAAAGTGTAAAATGCCTCAGCTATCTGACTAGGAAGTTGTGAATGCATTTATAGAGGACAGCATCAAGTTGTCAGAATGTTTTGCATCTTCAATGTTGATTTATTACCATCTACCCCCTTTAATAATCTCAACAAGCGACTCTTGACCCATAAGTATTAGACTTTGTCTATTTTCTCAAAATGCATTATCATTTGTAAGCAACTATTTTGTTGAAAAAGGTGGTATTAAGTCAGTAAGTGTCTATTCCTTTGCTCAATTTGATATGTACCTGTTAATGGTAGGGATTTGGGTAGACCCGATAGCATGTTATTTCAATTGAGCATGTTATTACCCTCACATTCTCATATTACCCATTATATAATCTGGGTATTTTTGCATTAATGGTTCTTTTTCACATTGGTATGCAGGTTAACTTGCTGCTGTCTAAATGGATGCGGGAGTTGGAAAAGGTTTTTTATGGGAACATAGTTGCTTTTGATACCGCAATGCTTCCAGAAGCTAAGCCAGATGATTTGCAGACTGCAATATGGAAGTATGCAATCCGCTATCTCTTGGAGTATTGGTTTTTGCATTCATAAGCTTTTGTCAATATGAAGAACTTAGATTTAGAATAATTAATAATACCTTTGTTCCTAGAAAACGCAGACCAAAATCAAGGTTATAAACTAAGTCCTTCATGAAAAAGGGCAGCTTACCTAGTTTACCTATTGTTTTAGTAAAACTGTTTTAACTGTCGATCAAAGATCTAATAGGCCCCTGATTCATTGAAAAATATGGGAAAATAGGAAGTTACCAGTATGATTTGATAATTATTTATAGGGTGGAAGTTAAATTTGGATTAAAAACTCACGACGATAAGGAAATTGTAAAATATATATTGAGCTGGTAAAAATATTAATCATAACTCGTGCAAATCTAATCAATATTGATATAATATGTGGATATCTAGAAGATTCTGTGATTCTGTTATAACATCGTGTGATATTTTGCAAATAAGTATATCAGCTCCCAAAGTGGGATGTTGAGATAGGAATTTGTAGTTAGTATGGCTTTGGGTTCTAATATATTTCTGTTTTCTAATCATTTTACACGTTCTGTAGGAATGTCTTCTATGAAGATGGTTCATCAAAGCTAGATCCTGCTGCATTGCCAGCTGTCATGGTACTTGCTTAACTGCATTATAATGTATTTTTAGAGATAATGATCTGAACCTCTCATTATGAATGGGTCAATATGGATTATATTTAGTGCTGACAATTTATGCCCAGATACTCAAAATTGGGTTGTTCTGGGTTTTTTCTTCATATGATATTGGCTGTTTTGGGTGGCTACCCGGACCGACCCGCCTGCCCGTTGTGCCACCTATAATTATATTTTATCTCTAACTGGTTAAATCGGTTCAGTTAAAGGAAATAATTAAAAGTGGAATGTTCAAACAGGTTGAAAGTCATCTGAAGAGTATTCAAAATTCAAAGTGTTCATAAATATTGTTAAATTAATATGTAATATGGTTTTGGCAACCTCATGCAGCAAAGTATATTTATTGTATTTATAGAATGAAAAGACAGGCTAACAGATAATTTCCAGGGCTAGCCCAACCCCTTTGACCTAAATCTGTTGCCCAACCTGCCTGTTTTGCCACATATTACTTGTAAAGAAGATTAGATATCTCTTTTTTGGTAACTTACAATTTGTATACACTTTGTGGCTAGTTGTCAAAGAGTTGGGTGTATGCTTAGTTAAAGATTGGTTCAGTGTGTGTCTAATGTCTATCATATGGAATTGTGTGTGCCTCTATGTCATCTTAGTCAAATTTGATCTATTTTACACACTTCGTCCTTCATATGTAAACTTCATTTAACCTTTGGGATAATAGTTTTGGCTAGGCCTGTGCAAAGTGCTAGAACCGGCCCGAACCGAACCGCGAACCGTGAAACTACAAATATTAGAACCGAGAACCGTACCGTAGAGAAGCGGTTCGGTACGGGATGGTACGGTTCCGGTACGGTTTGCCGGTTCTCACGGTTCAAAACGTGTTTTGCACACCCCTAAGTGTAGAACCGGCCCGAACCGAACCGAACCGCGAACCGTGAAACTACAAATATTAGAACCGAGAACCGTACCGTAGAGAAGCGGTTCGGTACGGGACGATACGGTTCCGGTACGGTTTGTCGGTTCTCACGGTTCGAACCGTATTTTGCACACCCCTAGTTTTGGCGTTGAGCTTTAAAAAGAAAACAATATGATGGGGCCAATATTTTATGATGGTTTTTTAACATTGATGTTTGTAGGCTTTCACAAGATATGTTCGGCGAGAATGTACTTGCTTGTCATTAACAGGTATCCCATTTTTCCTTGTCTCATAGATACACTTGCGGTTCTGTATAACAGTATATGTCTATATCCTGTTGGTAGTAGTACTCCCTCTGGAAAGAGTGCAACATTTAAGTTAGCACATTCTAATAAAAAGGTAAACTGCCCTTTTTCGTTTTGTAGCAAAGGGAACATATAGACCAAAATCATGAAAAGGTATTCAAATGCATACTAGGTAAACTGCCTTTTAAGAAGAAGAAGCAAAGAACACACATAGACCAAAATCATGAAAAGGTATTCAAATACATAACTAGGTAAACTGCCTTTTAATTAGAAGAAGCAAAGAAAACACGTAGACCAAAATCAAGGTTATAAACTTCAATAGTTTGGCAAAAAGGTAAACTTGATTACTTGACATGAAAATTGTCTAAGAAAGGAAATTGTCAATCTGTAGCTTCTACTTGTTAAATCAAATAAATCAAATGTCCAATAAATTATATTGTTCAGACATGAAGGAGATCGTTTCTGTTATAGGAATACCAGGCAGTGACTGATAAGAAAGAAAAACCGACTTATGACCCATAATTGCTTCATACAACCCAATGACCCGTATAGCATGTGACTTTCTAAAGGATGATATGATGCTTAGTTCACAACGAAGAGATTATGAGTTGATAAACTAGAAATGTTTTTCATCATCTCCAAAAAAGAACTTAAAAGCCTTCTCCTCGAGTTAGTGACCCTCAACATTCTTCTTACAAGTATAGGTGTGAAAAATCAATGGGTTGGGTAATGGACCAAAACGAGTAAGTTTGGAGTGAGTTGAAAACCGGTTTAACCGACCATTAAACATAATACTGAACCTTTTCTTTCATTTAATGCATAAGTACCTTTTAGTAACTTAACACCTTTTAGTACAACATTTTAGAAGGTATGCATTCAAATACACCTTGGATGGCAATTAAAAAGCAGCCTCTTTGATTCATTTTCTCTTTTAAGTTGAATCATTTAGTTCAACCCGTCTTAGATGTTTTTATATTTATATAATTAAATAGTTTCAAATATGATTATAAAGTATATATTATGTTCATTAAGGAAATATATAGGAGGTTCCAGCTTTTAATCTTTACATAATTGCAGTTTCAGCCAATATTAGCCTTTTTTTTCCACAATGAATGTTTAAGCCAGTTTTGTCTAAGACCCATTTAACTAGTAAGAGGTGAAAAATAGCACCATCGGCCCATTTATTAGTCAGTTAATCGAATTGTCACCTTTTAACTTTGAGATTTGTTATTTTTTTTCATCACTCTATTGCAATTGTAAATGTGCAGATAAAGAAGCAATGTTCTCTGGAAACTTCATGTTCACCCCTCTCGAGAATCCAAAACCTTAACTATAAAGGTTGGCGTTATATCGATAACATAGATAGATGCTTCTTTGAATAAAATTTTGTTTTTCTTGCAACAAATATAACTGTTACATATTAGTGAGAACTGAGGAGGGTATCTTAGCTTCCAGAATGAATTTATTTTGCCAAAACAGAGGGGGAGAAATTGCCAACGTGGTGGTGTGGAAGGTGCTTGTAGCAAGCGGTGGTTGTGTGAAAAGAGGGGGGAGAAAGGATGGTGGCAAAAGTTGTTTTTTGATGAATGGATGTATGAACATACGGGCAAAAGAAAGGATTGAAACTTGTTTTTAGTACAGTTATCGGAAATGATTTGGGTCTTTATAAATTAAGTTGTTAATGTTTTATTAATTTATTTGTTCATCAATAATGATTTGATTGCTTTATTGTATCATGGAATTCAATCTCAAAGTTCAAATGGCTACTTATCTCTCATGCTCCGCTCTCCGGGGTGGGAGTGGGTATTGTTGTTAAACCTTATAGTTCAAATAGCCAATTAATGCTCTGTTTTTTCCAGGTATATGTTTATAGTTGATTGCATTTGTGTACATTAAAACTAAATTTTACGATTGAAGGTAATAGAACATGTTGAAATCATTGCACCAACAATATATGGACTCTCTTGTGATGGATAAAATCATAAAATTGCCCAATTTAGGTGTCCTAATAGTACATGGCACCAACTAATTGCACGAGCCAATTCAAATGCGTAGGCAAGTTCATTCGATTGTATATATCATATCATAAATAAATAAAAAAGAAAACAAAATTAGATATCATTTGAACATTTTTGTAATCTTCTAATGTTTGACGAATTGGAGTTCTAATACATGGCTCCAACTACCCTTAAAGTCTTGTACCTTCCAAATCTTCAAAAGCGTTTGACTCAACATATTTATTTTATAAACTATTGCAATTGTGTATATAAACATTTTTGTTAAAATATATTCTTTTTCCAACATAAGTAATTATTTATATTATATTCTAACAGTGTATAAAACAAGAAACTCAATTGCTATCGACATAGTCCACCAAGTAAATGCAGCATATATATATATATATATATATGGGTTAGTACGCGCAAATGTAATAAACTATGGTCTGACCTTCATTGTATGTAACGAACTACTCGAGCCTCCATTGTATGTAACGAACTTGTAATTTCCTTACATTGTATGTATTTTGACCAGATTAACGGTTCTAAGGGACGCCACGTGTCGGCTTATATAATCGACACGTGGAAAAAGTAAGGAAATTACAAGTTCGTTACATACAATATAAGGAAATACAAAGTTTACATACAATGGAGGCCCGAGTAGTTCATTACATACAATGAATGTCAGACCATAGTTTATTACATTTACGCGCACTAACCCCATATATACATATTTATATATATTTGCTTGATCTGTCTTTTACAGAAGTATTATTCTTATGAAAGTTAAGCTAAAGTATATTCATATGTGGTTTTTCTCTACTTTATAGTAATACACACACGTATATCTTTTCCACAAACCAAATAATAACGTATTTTGCTTGGTGGACACCATATTAATGTCAATTTCGTTTATATAAGATAACCGACTTTAAGTATTTTTAACCAATATGTGACATCAATAGATGTGGACTAAAATCGAAATTAATTATAGTCAGGGAGGTACATTGATCAAATATGGTGACTTTACGGTATATTAAGAAAAGTTAGGCAATGCCTTTTGGATGACTTGAAACTTGAAAGTAAATCAGATTCCTTAACCTTATTCCACAAATTCATGACACATTCCACCACAAGTCAAGAATCTATTTCTTCTTATTCCCATATCTCTTGAGAAGATTTCTTTTTTGTTCCAAAAAAATTATCATCTCTCTCTCTCTCTCTTGTTCAAATAGACAAAATAGGGAGACTTGAACATGTTAACAAAATTTCACCTTTTTACAAATTTTCTTGATTCTTCGAGCTTATGATGATACACTCACATGAGAAATAGATACAATCTTACATTTATACACCCACATTTCTCTTTCAAATGACCCAAATGGAGAGAGTTCATGATCTATAAAAGATCATATTAGTCGTGACATGGACACCTTTCTTATCTCCGGTGCATGCAAGCTATAAGTTTTGATCAAATATATACCCATATGGCGAGTAGCCACAAGGTTATAATAATTCTAACTTTATCCATTTCTTTTGTTGTGTTCATTGTTTTGGCTTTCACTTGTTTTTGCATAAGAAAACGGTTTAGAGAAGATGAATCTTGGGATAAAGAAGCAAACGTTAAAGGTAAAAGTGTACAAGAAATAATGAAGATCAGTGGGGAGTTGATTAAATTTAATGGTGGTGAAGATCTAACAAGTGATGATATATTGGATGCTCCTGGTGAAGTTATTGGGAAATCTAGTTATGGGACATTGTATAAGGCTAACTTAGTGACTAATGATTCAGTTGTTTGTTTGAGATTCTTGAGACCAACTTGTACAAAAAAAATACAAGATTTGATGCAAATGATACAACTTCTGGGGTCAATTAG
Source organism: Pseudognaphalium luteoalbum (assembly GCA_963422505.1). NCBI lineage: Eukaryota > Viridiplantae > Streptophyta > Magnoliopsida > Asterales > Asteraceae > Pseudognaphalium > Pseudognaphalium luteoalbum. The sequence goes on from OY730194.1 coordinate 90,559,168, forward strand.
GCATCCAAATTTGGTCCCTTTTTATGGGTTCTATTATGGGCCTAGAGGTGAGAAGCTTCTTGTTCATCCATTTTACGAGAGGGGAAATTTGGCCCATTTTATCAAAGGTAATATGCCTACTTTTTTGCTTTTCTTTTCCAATGATCATTGCTATGAATCATAACCAGAAACAGTATTATATCTGTTAGGTAATTTTATGTTAATATGCTTAATTACTATTTACTAGTCTATTTTATAAACGAATTGTCATGTTCTATTATAAAACTGTATCTAAAATAGGAAGGAAAAAAAAACACGTCTGATTTTCGATTGTGCCTTTTTATTCTTTTAAGAGAAAATTCCATAAATCATACCTGTGGTTTACATAGATTTTCATAAATGATACCCACACTTTTTTTTCAAGGTTATCAATACAATAACTTTTCATTTTGCTCGTAAACGGTACCTCTGTCCAAATCCGTTAATTTTTCTCATTAAATTTCATCACATGATATACATGTGAGGGTAGATCCGTCTTTTTCCCTTATTTAATTATTGTTGAAGCTTAGATTGTTTGTACATTGTGCTAACTTTAATGTACTTTTCTTCATCTTCTTCATTTCAAAACCATGAACAACTTCAGTACCTAAAATTTAGAACGGAGATGTATAAAGTTTCCAACATAATCAAGAACAATAACAACTATATGTAAATCACGAAACACTTCATATATATAAAAACAAAAAACCTTATCATTTCATTGTTTAAAATAATCACGATCTTACACCCAACAACAACATCTTGATAAGAAATAATCACATTATCCAAAGATATTTTCTGATGATGAACTTCGTCACCTGTCACCATCTCCGATGAAATTTCTGGCGAGGTAATTTGTTCCTCGCGAGATGACCGGCGGTAGTGGTGGAGATACAACCAGAGAAGTTGATACATGCGTTTTCTTCCCAGATCTTAAAAAATCGATGGTGGTTTATGATTTTTGAAAATGGATACTACTACTGAATTTGTTTTAATATCACATAATCTGGTCAAACTGCATGTGTTAGCAGTTATCGACCGATCTTCATATTGAAAATGGATACTAATACTGAATTTGTTTATGATTTTGGAAATAAAGATGATGCAAAAAAGTACATTAAAATGTGCACAATGTACAAACAATTTAAGTAGTCAACAATAATTAAATAAAGGAAAAAAGAGATGGGAAAGGGAAAAAGACGGATCTACCCTCACATGTATATCACGTGATGAAATTTAACGAGAGAAAATAATGGATTTGGATGGAGGTACCGTTTACGAGCAAAATGAAAACTTATTGTACTGATAACCTGAAAAAAAAAGTTTGGGTATCACTTATGAAAATCTGTGTAAACCACATGTATGAATTATGAAATTTTCTCTTCTTTTAATTAGGAACAATATATTTTCTAGGATATGGTACACCTGATATATGAAAGGCCAGAAGAAATTGTAACAAATTTATTAGAAAATTAAGCTGTCAAATGTTATAGGTGTTCTGCTTTTACCCTTGTAGCAAATTTCGCTGGTGTATTCTTTTATGTTTAAGGAAGACTCTAACTACAAACTAAGTGTTGTAGGATTTTTATGTTCACATTTGACAAAAAGCCTATCATTTAATTTGTTTATACAGTAAAAGTTCATATATTGTTTTAAGCAAAAAAATTCTCATTTTTTGTATAAACTATTTCATCAGACAGAAAGTGTTTTTCATCTTGACCCAATTAGATTTGTATAAAACAATATGCATTTTGACCCGCACTCAATTTGACATATTACTTAACCCATGTGCAAAACTGCTAGTAGTACTGCTTTCATCTAAGACTCTAAGTTTACCTATTTTACACATTTACACCCGTTCTAAACAAACTTAAGTACACATATTTGAACCGTCCTGTCCAGATTAATATGTATACGTCACATTACCACATATTCTCAAGTTTCAACTGCCCAATGATTTTGTTTTTCACAATGTGCAGATGGAAAAGATGAATGTCATAGATGGGCAGTCATCTCTAGAATATCAAAAGGCATTGCTAAAGGATTAGATTATCTGCATAACGGGCTTCAAAATCAGATAATCCATGGAAATCTTAAGTCAAAGAACATACTTTTAGACCAAAATCAGCAGCCATTTATATCAGATTTTGGTCTACACACGTTCTTGAATCCATCTGCAGCTCAAGAAATGCTGGAAGCAGCTGCTGTTGAGGGATATATAGCACCGGAATTGATCAATATAGAAGATATGAGTGAGGCTACTGATATTTACAATTTTGGATTGATTTTAATAGAATTAATTACTGGAAAAGAACCAGTTAACAAGAAATCAAACCCTGATCATGATTCGTATTTGGAAAACTCTTTGAGGAATGCAATATTGGATAATCGGATATCTGAATTTTATCATCCTGATATTCTGATTGATGAAAACAAAGGTGATGAAAGTTTGATTAATGAAGAGCGTGTTTTGGGATTCTTTCGGTTGGCAATTGATTGTTGCTCTCCATCGCCATCTCTCAGGCCTGATATAAAGCAAATTTGTAGAAAACTTGAAGAAATTTGACTTTTAGGAGATCAAATTATGTGGGAAGTATGATGATCATGGTTTAAGTAGCTCAAAATTTTGAATATATGATTAGGACTATGTGACATTCTGTAGTAAAGCTGCAACAGATGTTGTGCCATGATGCACCAGAAGGTCAAGACTCTGAACTTGTGGCGTTTCTCTAGTAAATTACTTGGAAACAATTTGGTAGAGGTGTCAAATTCAGCTCATTAAAATGGTATGAATTCTCTAGATCAGAAACAGGTCAAATGAGTCGACCGGGTTGAGTATCGTTTGTTCATACAACACTATAAATTGTTTATAATTCAAAGGTTTAGTTATTATTGTAATGTTTTTCTAATCATATCAGACACATCTAACACCAAAGGGCATTTGGCCTAGCAGTATGTGAGAAACCCATCAACCAAGCAACTGTGAGTCAAGTCTATGGGAGACATTGTTTATATATATATTATGTGTGATTGTGTACAATAATATGTGGATCAGATTAATTATAGATTTGTCATCCTAACAAAAGAATCAAACAAATAAGCTAATGTAAAATATACAAATGAAAGAAAAAAATAAGTGCTTGAAGGTCACCTCTATGCACCATAACTTTTTTCTGAAAAATTAGAACTGTTCAAGATGATGTGAAGGTTATAAGTTCTAATCTGGCACTTGTCTATTGTCTACAGAGTGCAGGACGAAAAAAACCTCATCTTCTCCGGTGTTACGTGTAGGGTAATTGGAAACCAGTTCTGAAAGAAGGTAAATAACATTTTTTGCATGTTTGTAAACACCAAACTAATTTATAAAATTTCACAACTGAAACAAGAAAACAGGCAAGAAGTTAGGGTAAATACGAATTAACTGACTAAACTAATTCTGTCTATATAAATGATTTATACCTGATAAGTAAAACAAAAACTAAAGATGCACTCATATATTAAGAAAAAAACAATGAAAATAACTACCTAAAAAGAATCCATATATATCATTTTTCTTTCAGACATGAGAAAGAGATTCGACGAAAAGAGTAGTATCTTGCCCTTGATATATTCCCTTCAAGTTACCATACCAAAAAGACTTGTCAAAACTACAAAGATTTTCACAAGTCTTGTACACTAAATTGTACCTTACAAACTCCATATTAGGCGTTTGTAACACCAGGAATGAATCTTCTTCTCTTTCACCAATCACGAGACAATGTACTACAAACGTTTCGAGTAGCTTCCAATAGGCAACACTTCCACGAAGGACCTCCATAATCGATGATGAAATAACTGAAAGATGTACATGGTATTTAAGAGACCAACCAGAATATTTGTTTTCATTTTGTAAACATCAATCTCCAAGTTAAAAGATGGAGAAATATTGATAAACAGCAAAGAATCACGCGATTCAGCTAATGGATAACAATTGTATTTTGCAAACTGGTGAATAATCGCATTAGGTAAAGCGAGTTGATTAACCACATGATTATTCACATTTATGTTAACATACATAATATGCATAGTTTCCAAGTGGAAGTCTACAAAATTAGGTCCAAGTTCAAGACCCATTTAGTCTTGTATGCTAGGGCATTTTAAAGAAAGATGTGTGCAGCCATTTTTATAAGAGAGAACAAGAGAGAAAAGAAAAAGAGTAATATATACACATTCCCGGTTTTGTGTACAGCAGCTCAGAAAACAGCCGATCCCCGGAGATTGAACCGTCAGGATCGTCACCAAATTTGGACAGCGTGTTCCTAACATCTGGGCCAAGGTTTTGACCGTTCAGTTTTTCATTTTGAGCTCTGGAAGTCGAGTTACAGCTGCTGGAACAGAGGGAAAATTTATTGGTGATATTATTCCTCTTTTGTCTTTAGATTAATTTCATACTTGTTGATGCTATTGTTCAAGAGTATGATGATTGTTGTTTACCTCTAGTGAATCTATAGAGAAGACTCGTTGTATTGCTCTCTTGTTGGTATTAGTGGATTTTAAGTGGCCTACGAGTCCCGTGATTTTTACTCTCGCCTTGAGAGGTTTTCCACGCAAAAAGGTTTTGTGTTCTTGGTGTGTTCTTGCATATTATTTATTTCTGTGATTTCGGGCTGATTTGATCGCATTTAGTGTACCCTAATTATTTTGCATCCTCATTGGTTCATACGGATCGGGAAAGTGTTGTGTTGTCTAACGAAGGTTTTATTCCGCATTTGTGTTTACCGTTGTGGCATATTTTCCATCACTGCATTATTCCAATAAACTCCACCACCCATAAACTTAGTTATCAATTTAAATAGAAATAATGTTACTAGAATCATTCCAACTCCTAGTTTCCGATGAGTAGACCGCAATAAAATCAACAGAATGAGTCACTAAACTCCATCCAACACAAACGACTTTATAATGAGGTGAGATTAAAGGATCAAAAGCTAAAGTCATACAGAAAGAACGACTCTCAAAGTAATCTAAATGATTGAATTTTGGTATTTTAATATATTGATTGATTGTTGGATTGTAAATATAATATTCGACGATAAGCATCGTTCTCCTGGATATATATAAAGCCACATTTCGACATAACAGTAAACTTTTTGAGATTGTAAAATTTCTATGCCTAATATGCCTGGATGATGATTAAAAAATTTAGGGATTTAAAAGGAGGTTTGACACGATCAAACGGAACGAAATCATACTCAGGTTTACTGATTGTGAGACGATTAGTTCTTCTAAGGATAAATAAACCGCAAGGGAAGGTAAAGTTAGGGATAGGGTTTTTCCAATAATTAAGAGCGAAATGAGAAGTTGAAACGAGATATTGCCGGTGTTTAGATACACACTTGAATCGAATGAGTGATCTAACCGGTAGTTGGAGTAAGATTTGTGTTAAAATATCATCGTGAGAAGCTAATTCGGCTGAAGTTGAACTCATCTTCGATCATGCAATCATGCTCATGCATGCGAGTCGTTTATGGAAAAATAAAATGAAAAGTGCAAACATCGTTAAAACGTGGAAATTTGAGCTGGTTGGAGTTTGCCAATTTGGGCTGGGCCTTGTAGTTGGCTGAACCTGGGACATACCGGATCATATTATACGACCCAACTAAAAATTACATAAAAGCCTATGTACTCTATATGTCGTCTTTCTGTAAATGTTTAGACCATTTATGACCATATCTTATGCATAAAAAGAAGATTTATATATCACTTATTTATTTTAGGGCAAATTACCTAAAATAGAAACGAAGTATTACTGTATTTTGCATTCTAGAAACGAACTATCAAAAGTTTTAATATTAGAAATGAAGTTTCAATTTAGTTTGTATTCTAGCAACCTGTTAACTTTTAACCCAACTTCCGTTAACTCAATGCTGACGTGTCATTTCCTTCGTCCATGTGGCAGCTGACGACGTCATTTCCTGACGTGACGATATCTTTTTTTTAATTTAAATATATTTTTTTTAAAAAATAATTTTTTTTTAAAAAAAGATTAATTTTTTTAAAAAAATTAATTTTTTTTAAAAAAGATTATTTTTTTTAAAAAATATATATATATCTATATATTTTTTTACAAAAATATCTTCAAATCGATGATCTTGGATCTTAGATACGGGAGCTTCTTCACACCTTACTTCAGATGCAGGTAATCTCAATTCTCGTTTTAATTCTAGCTTGATATCGTATGTGATGGATCCCCAATTCCTATTACCTAAATGGAAAAGTAATAGTTCGTGTCTACCTTAGGTAATTTGCCCAAATCTTTTTGCTGACTATTATATCATTTTTCTTGAAAAGTGTATCCTTCATCTTCAAAGAACCCAGGTGTGAAGTATGGGTTTGAAATATTTAAGGTATAGTGGACAATATGGATTTGAAATTTAGTTATGTCCCATTTGGGTAATAAGAATTGAGGATCCATCACCTACATTATCAAACTGAATAAAACTAGAATTAAAACGAGAATTGAGATTACCTGCATCTGAAGTGAGGTGTGAAGAAGCTCCCGTATCCAAGATCGTCGATTTGAAGACATTTTTTGAAAATGATAACGACAGCCCTAAGGCCTGTCAATAAGAATTTACAGCACGCATTAATACTTGTTCCTATACCGTAATAAACACTTTGACCCCCTGAATTTAAGTTGACCCTCATAAATATTAATCAAAATACAACCAATTTATGCACGTTATTGAAAGCCCTAGGGATGTTATTAACAATACCCTTTTTTTTAAAATAAATAAATAAATTTCTTTTTTTAAAAAAAGTTAAATTTTTTTAAAAAAATATTTTTTCTCTCGCTGACGTCAACAGCCACGTGGATTGCCACATCAGCGATATCGTCACGTCAGCTACCACGTGGACGAAGGAAGTGACACACCAGCATTGAATTAACGGAAGTTGGGTTAAAAGTTAACAGGTTGCTAGAATACAAACTAAATTGAAGCTTCATTTCTAATATTAAAACTTTTGATAGTTCGTTTCTAGAATGCAAAATACAGTAATACTTCATTTCTATTTTAGGTAATTTGCCCTTTATTTTAATATGTACAACACAAGAACAACAATACCCAATCATGTATTTACAGGGTATGAGGAGGTAAGATGTAGACAATTTTTACTCTACACAAGGTAAAGAGAGTCGTTCCTCTACCCGAGGGTAAAGAAATTCATCTTTTATCCGAGAGTAAAGAGACTGCTTCTCAGGAGACCTCCAACCAACACGAAAGAAAATTTTTTATCAGAAGTGCAAAAGATGTGCAAGCAAATAATATCAACACATACAAGTAATTGTAGTACTAATTAAACAACTTATGGGATGCATAGCTATAACCTATATACATGAAATACCATATATATATATATATATTGGGAGGATCGAGTGGGAAGCCTTTGATTTGAGGGAAGGAGGGAAGTTGCTTCCTGTCCGTTGATTTCACCCATTGATTTGCAAGGGGCTTTTTGGTCATTTGTATTCTTTTCCCAAAACATACAGACTCATCTTAGTTCTTAACATACAAGCCCACCATAATTTTTCAATGGGTAATTTCGATCTTCTCGTATTCAGTTCCAATTCGATTAACCATATTTATGCGAGTCCAATTCATCTTTTCTCCTTTATTTTTATTTATAATTTATTAGTTACTCGATTTTAATTACTGTTCATGTGACGAATAGAATTTAGTATTCCGTAATCGCGTTAATGATACGTTTACAATTTGAATTTTTATCATATTCCTCCTCAACATTTTTAATTTAGGTTTTACAATTTAAGCTTTCAATATAGGTTTTTCAATTTAGGCTTTCAATTTAGGTTTTCACTTACAAATACAATCAGTTCTTCATAATGATGTTGCAAGTAAGTGTTGCTTAGATGTTTCAATAGTCTTCACTTAGAACCGATTGTGTTCTTTTCCTGCAAACAATTAGCTTTCATGTTTACTGTATGATTAATATGTTGTTCTTTTCCTGCAAACAATTAGCTTTCATGTTTACTGTATGATTAATATGTTGTTCTCATGTTATATGTAATGTTCAGGTTAATATTCATCAAAGCAAATTTTAATAGATTCACCTTGTTACTCAATTTTTATGTCAGTATATTCGGTATAGATTACAAATCAAATATAGTTTACTTAGATGTTAATTAGCAGTAATGATATATTCATCTTGTTAGCTACATTCAATAGTATAACACTTCATAGTCTATCCTCCCACCTACGTCTAGGTCTACCCCTTCTCCTTAATCCATCTACTGTGAGTGCTTCCACTCTCCTGATCGGCGTGGCTTGCGGTTTTCTCCTTACATGTCCAAACCATCAAAGTCAACATTCTCTCATCTTGTTGGTGATGCTCGCAACCTCTAGGACCTCCCTATAAACTCCATTCGGTATCATATCAAACATGGTTCTACTACACGTCCACCTTAGCATCCTCATTTCCACCACTTCCATCCTTCTCTCTTGTGCTTTCGTCAACAGCCAACACTCTGCTCCATACAACGTAGCTGGTCTGAAAGCCACCTTGTTAAATTTCCCTATTTAAGAGGGACATTCTTGTCACACGTGACACCTGTCGCTCGCTGCTCTCCACTTCACCCAACCTGCTTTTATATGGTGGGTCACATCATCGTCTATTCTCTCCAGTATATGTAGCACTGATCCTAGGTATCTAAAAGACTCATGCGGGTGTAAGATCTGGTCCCCAATGCGGATGTCCACTCCATCGTTATCCTCGTCCACTTTCCTATCAAAGTCACACCGTAAATATTCCATTTTTTGTCGACTGATCTGCAGGCCTTTATCCTTCTAAGGCCACCCTCTACTGCTCCAGTCTCCTAATCAACATTTATTTCAATATGTACACTAAACTATTATACTGCTGATCAACGATATACAAGATCTTATATTATACATCTAAAATATATATTGCATCGTATGTAGGTCTGGATTAAGTTCTTTTTAATGTAAGTAACTGTTAATTAATAATGTCTATCGAGTATAGGAACCATAACATAAGTTATAATTCTTGACATAAGTATATGTGTTTGTAATGAAATTGTTTGCTATAAAATCATATAGGAATTAATTTTTCTGTTTGCTGTGAAATCGTTTGATTCATGTTGCTCCACGCAGTGTTACTAATGATTAACGGGTGCTTCTTGATTGTAGGGGACATCAAGATTAAGGTCCTTCAGGATGAAGGGATTGTAAAAAACATACACTACAAGAGGTCTCGAGCCGAAGAGTTATTTATCTCTTCGAATGGCTATTCCCAGCTAGTAACTCACACCACATTCAAGTAGGTGTGAGTTATACGCCATGAAGTCGAGAACCTCATTTGGTATGAAAGTGGAAGTGTGTATATTGAAGTAGAGTGGAAGTGAACTGAATGCTCCCCATCCTTTTTCCTTGTGGCTTGTATTTATAGTGTCTCTTTTTTGGAGTTTTGTGGACTCCATTTATGGGCAAGATGCTTTGTGACATAATCCTGAATCCAATCTATCTCTATGGGTCTTTCTCATTTAGGATGGTCATTGTGATGCAGATGATTTACCGAGATGTCCTTGTCGAATATGATCTTCTAAGCGTTGATGTCGTATGATCAATATTGATGTGGTCCTGTGGTTTGGGACATCATCCATAGGCATATGGATTAGGGACATCATCCAGGGGCATCATAGATTTGGGCCTTCATACATGGGTGTCGTAGATTTGGGTCATCCACAATGGGCATTGTGTATTTGGGAAATGATCTATGGGCATTGTGGATTTGGGTCATCCACAATGGGCATTGTGTATTTGGGAAATCATCTATGGGCATTGCGGATTTGGGTCATTTACCATCGGCATTGTGTATTTGGGAAATCATCTATGGATTTGGTACGTCATCAACCCCCAATCTATTCGGTGATGTTTTTATAAGTACATCATACTAGATTCATAAATTATGACTTACTTATCTTCAAGTTTTTGGTTTTTTGAGTGCGCACAGTTGGTTTTTTGAGTGCATACTGGTAACCGAAATTATAACATCGCTTTTTACATCAATGGTTTTGGTAGTTAATTCTTAAAAAAATGGGAAGAAGGATAGGTCCGAAATTTATTAGAGTTATTGGGGGGGGGGGGTAAGGATATTATTTATCCAAAAGTGTGTTTGCGTGTGTCGGACTTTGTAACGCAAGTTTGAAGGGTTGCGTTTGAGACTACAGTTTTAGTGGGCTTTCTCGTGATCGCGATTCGTAATCCGTGCAAGTAGGTTGTCATCACCTTTGGTTTTCGCGATCATCGGTTTATGTTGTTTGTGCCCATCGATCGTTTGTGACCCTGAACCTATCAGGTTTTGTGACTAGTATTCTTCGGGTTTTGTGATTTCCACCCATCGTTTTTTTAAATAATTTAGGCCCATTAGTTTATTCGATTGCTAAGGATGAAATAGATATTGGTAAATTTTTATATATATGAATACCGACCAAGTTGATGATTTTTGTAAGAAATTTGATATCCTCGAGATATAAATTCTCTTAGCCCCGAGGATGATAATATGATTGATCTTTCACAAGAATGTAACATCGGGTTGCAGGGATAAGAATGGTTTTAAAGAAGAGAGTTGCTAGTTTGGGGGCTCTGGCCTTAGTTGATATAGCCTTGACAGAAAAGCTAAAATGGGCTACAAAGAACAAATCATAAAGAGACTCGTCAAGATGAATGAGAAAGTTGATGGGCGTAGAGGGTCAATTTGACACTAAGGATGAAACAACTAATTTGCTAACTTCACGTGTGACTAAGTTGGAAAGTTTGATGAGGACCAAAAGTAAGAAATACTGAATAGGTAGACGGAATTAGGGTTGCAAAGTGGAAAGATGAGGTTACCGAACTTTCAAGCTGACTCTCTAGTTTATTCGAAGAAAACTATCAATTACGTGAGAATTAAATGTGGTTTGAAAAGAATACCGCCAATCAATCATTCAAGGCCCTCTGTCATGGCCACGATGAGTAATTAACCTCCTTGGGTGATATCCAATTTCCACCTTGAAGGCTGGTCACCATAGGGGTATAATGATGGGGTATCATAATTGTCATATCAAAGTACCATTTGAGAGGTTTGAAAGTTATGATCTTGATACACCTAATTTTTGGATGGGAGAAACAGTCAAAACACATGACCTAATTGAGTATCCGGACCTGAAGTGGTTGAGCGAAGATTTGTGCCATTTGTATTGACAAGTTACAAACCTGAAGTACCGCCGGATGCTGATCCTGCATTGCCAAGACCGACACCGATGTCCCACTTTCTTGAAGTCATAAGACGAATTTGGAAGCATGTTTGGCTTTAATTCTTTTGTATTTTGACTTTGTCTATGTACTTTGGTTTGCTTTAGGTTTTGGGTACTTATGATAGCCTTGCAATGAACATTTTCTGAAACGCCCAATTTTTTTTATTTATATCCTTTGAATACTCCTAACAATATTACTTGACTAATTCGGAAGTGTGTTTGGTCCGTATAATACTTGCACTGTTTATTTAGAAGTAATTAATAGTTGCTGTAACTGGGTGTTACCTGCCGACTAAGTAGCCGGGTAACAGTTTTACCCGCCGGCTAGGCTGTTACCCGCCGGGTACTATCTTATCCCGCCCAAGTCAAGTTCTAACCAGAGATCAATCTTAGTTATCCGGTAGCCTTTACCTCCCGGATACCCAATCGGGTACCCTTTTACCAGTCGGGTAGTTGGTTACCCACCGGGTACCCCTAATTCCAACAAACCTGCACTAGTTCATTTTTCACTTTAATTAATTTCAACTAATGGCACTTTCATAATCAAAATTAAAAATCTAAATGTTTACTTTATCAACTTTCTTGCTAAACATCATCTAATCATCTTTCTAACAACACTTCAAGCTAATACATGAGATTCATAGGCATTTAACATAATACATGGAAACTCTTATAAACCCTAATCCAGATCTTTGACTTCTAATCATAAAATAAGTTACAATTCATGATCAATCAATTATACTAACATCAATTTAACACTTTCAAACCCTAATTTTGGGTTTAATCCTACTAATCACATGAAACTCTAGAAAACTCATTTATAGGTTAGAAGGATGAAGAATTCAAACTTACAAAGCTTAGGGATGAAGTATAGATGAAGAATTCAATGATTGAACTTAAATTTAGTGATTGGAATTTGATTTTTGTTTGAGGTTCATGCTTCTGCGATTTTACTCAACTTTGTCTCTTTCTCTAGAATGGTTTGGAAGGAAATAAAGAAAGAACACGTATCCGTGTCTATTAAACCTTAATTCTTTTAACCCACATAGTCTGGAACTAAAAAACCATTTACCTTTTTTATTACTTTGTATTACTAAAATAATAATAACTAAAAATGATTATAAATTTTTATACACTAAATAATACCATAAAATTTGGGGTGTTACAACTCTCCTCCACTTATTATATTCGTGTTCTCACGAACCATTCTTGATGTACCATAGGGTAGTATGTCATCATCCACTTCTCCGGTTCCTAAGTGAATTTTGAACCCTTCCTATGACGCACTGAACTTTAACTATCGAAACTGATTTATTTATGAGTTGCTTTACTTTCCGATCAAAGATTTTAACCGGCACTTCTACATACCTAAACCTTTCATTTATTTCTATTTATGTCAGTGGCACATAAGAAGCTTTATCAACTAAACACTTTCTGAGCTGAGACACGTGAAATGTGTCATGAATACGTACCACCGAGTTCTTCCGGTAACAGCAATCGGTAAGCAACTCTTCCAACTCTATCTACAATCTCAAAAGGTCCAATATATCTTGGACTTAACTTTCCCCTTTTACGGAAGCGAATAATTCCTTTCCAGGGTAAAACTTTAAGCATTACTTTATCACCTACCTGAAACTCAATCGGCCTTCTACGCTTGTCTGCATATGATTTATGTCGGTCCTGTGCCATTTTTAGTCTTTCACGTATCTGTTGAGACATAGTTTGTGACAACAGATCTAGCCTTGCGATATGACTAGTGTAATTGTTATCATGTTGATATATTGGTTTAGATTTGTAAATTGATATTGTTTTGATATTAATATTCGTTAAATATATTATTATGATAAAGTGTTAGACGAATATAGATTTTAACAATATATATACATATGCTGCGAGTCCAGTTATTTGTTTTAGACATTTGCTGCGAGTCGAGATCTCAAGTCGCAAGGTTCTGCGATGTGAGATGAGATCTGAACTCGCAGAACTCAACAGGTGACTAGCGAGTCCAGTTTATTATGGGCTTGGACTGCGTAACGAGTCGAGTCAACTCGCAGGCCCAAAGGCTGCGAGTTGAGACGACATATATATATATGTTTTTAATACGTGAAAACATATAACGAATGATTAGAACTTTTTCTATCACAATCATAACCTGCGAATCCAGTTTCCAGAGAAAACATATACTAACGGGTAGGCTTTGACGTTCATTCGTATAAAGAAAAGCAATTGGTTAACCTAAACGCGAACTATATCGTTATTAGTAAGATAACACCGTATTGAGGAATTCCGCACCTTAATACTACAGATAACGAAGTTATCGATCCTAGAACTAGGGACTTACAATTGGTATCAGAGCTTTCGGGCTAGATAACGAGTGTAGTTCGAAGTTTTCTGGTTAATCGCGTGTGATTTAGGATTGTTTTGACGTGCATTAGTGTGTAAAAACAATTAAAATCACTCTCTGGACGATTTAGGGTTTGTTTACGGTCGAAATTTCCTGTTTCAATCGGCAAAATACCAGAAATTTTTGGTTTTCGCATTTTTCAGCCGTTTTACGAGTCGAGATTAGGGTTTCAGATAAGTCTGCGAACCGAGTTGAACTTGCGAGTCGACATACCTGCGAGTCGACATTTTGCAAGTCGAACTAAGTTGCGAGTTGAAATACTCTACGAACCGAGATCTCCTGCGAAACGAGATCACTTGCGAGTTGACATCACTGCGATCCGAACTGAGACTTGCGAACCGAGATTCTGCGAGTCGAGCTGAGATTGCGAGTTGAACTGAGTTCTTGCGAGTCGAGATTTTTTTTTATTTTCTGAATTCGCGAATACATTTTAACTTTAAGCTTTACGATGTCTGACCTTAGCAAAATGATTGAGATGGACCACGAGATTGGAAAATCTAATGTTCCACCAAAATTGTTGAGAGTTGAGGATTATTATAGCTGGAGGGATAGGTTTGAATCTTACTGTAGATTTCATGATCTATCTATCTGGATGTGTATCAAGAATGGATACACGGCACCTACAGAATCTGTTGAAAATGCTATTGTGGTTCTCACTTATCAACAGATGAGTGAAGCACAAAAGAAGGAATTTGAGGTAGAAAACAAGGATCATTCTTCTATTAAGATGAGTCTTCCTAAGGAACTTAATCATCAACTAAAGTCCTTCCATACTGCTAGAACTTTGTGGACAGCTCTTGAGAAAAGGTGTGAAGGTAGTCCACAAGTTAAAGCAGGCAAGAGGAATCTCCTGAAAAAGCAGTTTACTGTGTTCAAAGCTTTGAAAGGAGAAGATCTTGATGCGTATACCACAAGATACTACCATTTGTTGAGTGAGCTAGATGACCATGAGATTGTGACTACCGAGACTGAGAAAACCGACAAGTTTATTGAGGGTTTACCGTTTAAGTGGGAAATGCATGGCATAATGCTTAAAGAAAATGATGAGAGGTATGCAACCATGACCTTAGAGCAGGCAATTGATAAGCTCAGAGGTTATGATTTCACCAAGAAGACTAGAGATACTGATTCTGATCAGGCTCAGAATCCGGGACTATATCATGGAAAATCTACTATCTCTACTTCTTCCTCGAGCTCGACCACTGCTTTATTTGTTGGTAATGCTGAAGGAAAGGGTGAAATGATTACCGATGATATGTGTCTTCTTACATCATCTGGTAGTGAAGCAAAGGGTAAACCAACTGAGAAGTCACATCAGGAGCATCAAAAGATGCCTATGAGTGTGAAATCTGCTGAACAGCAATTATCTGTTCTTGCTTCATTTGTAGCTTCTTATGAAAACTACCTTCAGGGTAGAATCTGTAGGACCCCTGTAGTCGGACCTAATCGAATCCTCACTCAATCAAATGTGCGGAATACAATTGATTGAATATATAAACGTTAATCAAATAAGCAAAGCAATTCAATACTCAAAGCTAATCAGATTATATTAAGAATATTACTTACAATAAGCTCTCTGATTACACAATTTCGTCAACCTTAACAAATGAGCCGAAATAACCTATTTATACCAAAGACCTAACCTGGTCTATGCGACACAAGATGTGTCGCCAAGCCGACTCATGCGACACAAGATGTGTCGCCAAGGTAACTATTGCGACACAAAGACCTTGTGTCGCCAAAACACAAAATGTAATTAAAACAAAAGTTATTAACTAACTTAATTACATATCAAACACATAACAGACTTAGACCAACTGACAGACACACTAAGATGCACCAACAAACTCCCCCGTGTCTTCAGCTTGGTCTTTAAACATTCTTCAATTATGCCCAGCCTGTTGGAAACCTGCCTCCAGCATGAATCCCATGTGTAACACACACAGTCACGACCTTCTGAAATTGTCTAGCAAGAATCGAATTCACCACATTTCTTACGTTGAAGCGAATTGGATTATCAAACAATTTCCTCAAGTCATTCTGTGACAAGTTAATTAAGCTCATAGGATCGAAAACTTTAAATTGAGCTTTCTTAAGACCATACAGTGAAGTTCTCTCCGGATGTTCAGACTCTGGAACAAACACAAACACAGCTTCACCAGTATGTGGATCAAGTTCCCAATAATGAAATCTTCTTAGAAAATCATAAGGAACAGACTCCAATGAGATCTCAGTTAAACAATCAGCTGGTGGATAACGCATTTTACAAATCGGCTGCTTTGTAACTGGATCTAGTTTCCTCTTAAAAATGAATCTCTTACCAAGCGTCGGTTTGATAAAGTTGTATCTCTTGCTATTCACTTCACGACGCAAAACCGTTTGTATAAAATCAGCTCTAGAATCCCTGGTTGGATTTATTAGATCTAATTGAGCAAGACGGTTTATTTCTCCTTTTGGCAACGTACTCAGTTTCTTAAATGAGCTTTTAAAATACTGAATACCATCACTTCTTTTAATCATCAGAATATTTCTAGACGTTTTCCAACTTTTAATGATTCCTGTATATTTCCCATGTATTTTATATGTTTTGCAAGTTACAGGAATAAATTCATCAGGAATAAAGCTTATCACAGGTCGCTCAAGAGTTGAAGTAGAAGCATTATCAGAAGCCTCTGAAGTTTCTGGAACAGTTGTCTGAGTTCCAGCTGGCTCTGCTTCATCTTCCGAAGAATCTGTCTCGATTGTAGGAGCATCATTATAAAATTCATCATTGTTTAATTCCTCCTCCTCAATCTCAACATCATCATTATTTTCAAATTCAGGACTAGACACCTGACTTTCCCCATTAACCATTCGCTGAAATAACGATAAATTCACATTCGAGTAATCTACAGCTAATGGTCTTGGCTGACCTGGAATATCATCAACAGAGAAATAATCCAAACGAAGAACTTCATTTTCATCAGAAACATTTACATTTTCATTTACATTTTCTGTCTGTGTTCCGGTAGAAGCCCTGGATGTTGTTTCAATGGCACGCAGGCCTGACTCCCCCGAAACTACAGCTAGGGATTCTAATTCTAAGACCCTAGAATTCAAAACAGGAACCAAAGCTGCTTGTTCTTCTAACGCTTTAATTTGCGCAGCTTGACCCTCCAAAACTGATGCCTGAGACTGAATCAGTGTAGCTTGATTATCCATAGTCTTCTGCATCTCATCCATTCTTTTCAACAAATCTTCAATAACAGAAGGCAAAGGTTGAATGGGAACCTCAACACGGGGAATGTCAACCCGTGGCCTTGAAGACGACTCAGAAGTACGACGAATAGACTGAGGTGGAACCCAATCTTCATCATCCAAATCGGTACTCCGAGGTCGTTTGCCCATATCCGGACTAACATAGCTAGAACCGGCACGAATACGACGTTGTATTCGTTTATATCTACGAGGATCAAAGCGTTGAATATTTTTCAACGCATTTTCAGAAGGAATATCCCTTGGAGAAGTTGGAGGAGTAGAGCCTCCATCTGAATCACTGACCGGGTCATCAAGATTAGGCTGAACAGCCTGGTTCCCAGTCTGGAAATCTTCGATTTCCTGTAACAGGTCATCAACCTGTATAGTAGCATCATGGAGGTGTAATTCCTCCTCCTGAATACCCTGCCCAGGTGCAGGCAAAACATCCAAAAATTCGTCATTTGGTGGGGCAACATATGCTTCGTTGATGATATGCCCAAACAACGGAAAGTTAGAATTTGCGTTCCCGCCGGATGCACAAACCGTCCAAATACGAACATTCATTGGAGTTGGACGCAAACGTTCACGAGGATGTTGAGGAAGACCAGGAAGCTGATTATCCAGAAACAGCTGAATAAAACGGGGATAGAGATTCCAACGCTTATCCCCAGCATGAAGGTTATCCAACATAGCCCGAAAGATATACCCAGAAAAATTAAAGGGCTTGTTGTATATCAATGCCAGCATAGCAGAAGCCGTAGAGTGACTAAATCCATCAAAGCCCGCCTTACGTGGAGAAAGGCAAACAATAATGATATGCATTAAGTACCTCCAGACTTTAGGCAAATTTGCCTTGCGATATTGGTCATTTGGGACGCCTGGATAGCCAATACGAGTCATAGCCCCGGCAATAAAAGTATTGCTATAAAGTGTAGGCATCTCTGTAGTATCTCCGAAGTGAAAGAATTCCCGAATGACTTGTTCGGAGATAATAAGTTGACGATCACCAACGGTATAAATAATCCTAGGAGAAGGAAGATCTGAGTTGATAACCGCATTTTCCCAAAAAGAAGCCACCTGATCTTTGTAGATAGTAGTTGTGGCTGTAATGGCGGTGTGAATACGAGACCGTCGTAGAAATGCAACCATTGGCCGGTATGGTGCAGCAGTGTCCTTAGTATCATCCAAAAATGCCACAATATTATGACGTGGCTCCCATAGAAGATCACCATCTGCCATTGCTGTACACTCATATATAAAAAATAGAACTCACATACAGTTAGCAATAGCAAATGAATTTTAAACACAAGTATTAAGTTAATAAGAATTGCGACACAGAGGATTATGTCGCAGACAAGTTGCGACATAATAATAATATGTCGCTAAGTTAACAAAATCAATTGCTAACACACATAGCGACATAGGAATTGTGTCGCTTTCAGGTAATGCGACAGACAGGGTTGTGTCGCAATATGCAAGATATTCGAATTTAATCGAGTTGGTGCGACATAAGGGTTATGTCGCATGAAACAGGCGACATAAAATTTATGTCGCATCACAGAGTGCAAAATCACATCAATAAGACACAGAAATATTAAATTTGCACAAAATAAGGTTTGAATTAATAATTGAGAACAAATACATAGTCATGATTACAAATTATCCCAAGTCTAAACCCTAAACCCTAAACCTTAAACCTAGATATTATCCTCGGATAATATCACTACAAAAAGTAGCCAAAATCCAAGACAAGGTCCAGCGAAAATCCAAGACAATGAAGGGATTCCACCAGACCACAAAAAATTAAAGATAATCGATCAAGCGGAAATGCTATCACGACACCTAAATACACAGACACTTCCACGACTGGAAGGTAAGCCTCGAAGTCGCGGAAGTGCAGAACAGGATATCCTTTGGGCAGAAGCAATGAATACAGTGGAGTGACACAGCGTTATCCTGAATGAAATCACCTGCCATGGCTATAATCGGACAAAAGGTAAGGAGCTACTCAATGCAATTAAGTGACATAAGATATGTCACATTAACATTTTGCGACATAGGAGTTATGTCGCATATTCCAGCGACATAAAAGTTATGTCACACATGTAAGCGACATAAACATTTGTGTCGCTAATATAAGCGACATAAATACTTGTGTCGCAAGAATAAGCGACATAGATTAAATTGTAATGACTATGCGACATAACACGTTATGTCGCTAGTTATGTCGCAAAGATGAACAGCAAACTCCAACCCAGAAACCCTAACTTAAAATTTGGGGTTTTTGAAAATGAGGCATACCCTAGGGTACGCCAACATGCCAGAAGCACGAAAAGCATCATATTTACACAGAATGACTAGTTTGTCGTGTGTAACTAACCTAATCCCAAAACCCTTAAAAAACCCGTAATGAATAATGACAATTAGCACAAAATACACGGTAAAAAAGGGTGAAACAAGTACCTAAAGTTCAAATAAAAGTGGACGAACGAGAAGCACACGATGGATTGCTCGAAACAGCAAGGATTGATCGAAACGTAGGATCAAAGTGCGTCGCAGATTTTGTGTCGCAGGGTTTGAAGTTGTGACGCAGGATTTGATTTTATGTCGCAGAAAGTGTAATCCGTGAAAGCGACTGGAGGGAGGTATTTATACCTCAGCCCTTCATGCGACACAAAATGGCGACATAGAAGGCGACATACGTTATGTCGCAGTATAGAACTTGTGTCGCAGAACAGAGAGAAAGAAAGTGATGTACCCATTTGATGAATAAGTAATTGGACTTGTAACCAACAAAAAAAACAATATTAAAAATAAAAATAAAATAACTTAACTATTTAACCTTAAATGTAAATTAATTTTCTTTTTGGTGACGTAGTTATTTTGTCTGCTAAGGAATCATATTAGGATAACATGCAAATATTAGTAAATAGTAAGTGTTATCTCGATTATCAGTATAGAACCTCTTTAAATTTACGTAGCATATTTAAAGCATCTTTTATAAAAATTATTTCAAGATGATTACTGGTATTGTTTGACCACCTAAACATGTTACATCTACGGGGATAAACAAATTTTTATTGTTGGTATGAATAAGTATCTGTGGTCCCCACTATAGACATATCCCATTATTTTCGACAAGAACATATCTTCCAAGATAGATAAAATATATAAAAGTCATTTTTAAGAATCAAGACAGCGGTGACAGGTCTGTACAGACGTACAACAAAGCAACATAACTTGATTCAGGTGTAAGCAAAACCAGACTTGGTCAAACCATTTTGGCGACCTTGTGAGGTATCCTATAATGTAAGACTTTTTCAAGTGCGATTGACTTGCGTTTGCTTAACTTTTAAGTATATATAACATGAGACCAGGTCTGTACTTACGTACAACAGAGGAAACAAGAAATATATACCCCCAAATTTTTTTTTTTATATTATTTAACCAAAATGGAAGCATGCCAAGCGGTATTAAGGATTTAAGACACTTAGTCATACATCATAGAATGTGGACCACATGATAAATAGACATGTTATTAGAATTACGTTTTAATTGTTCAACTCCCAGTGTGACATGCCTACCAGTACATCATATGATGAAGCAAGTGTTTATAAAAACTGCAGTAAGTATGCTAGATAAACCTACTGATACATCAAGCATAAACCTTAGAATTTTCATTTTATGCATGCATCCTAATGTACTATCATTTTCCTAGTTGTTTACAGACACAACTGAACGTCTTTTTACAAATATTGCAACGTCGCATTTCTTTAATACTATAGAGTATAAAGAGTGGCTGTTGCGTTTGTAAATTTTTTTTTTTTTTTTTTTTTTTTTTTTTTTTTTTTTTTTTACTTAAATAATAGTCCAAGTCCAAAAGTTACTTCTTTAGTTGAAAGAAGCGTAAACCGATCATGTTGATCAGTTCATCAAATCGGGCACGAGAGAAGGCCTTAGTAAAGAGATCAGCATTCTGTTTGAGGGTATCTATGTGGACGAGGTCTATCAAGTGTTTCTCATAGCAATCTCTTATAAAATGGAATCTAAGTTCTATGTGCTTAGTCCTAGAGTGTTGTACGGGATTGCGTGTAATGGAAATAGCAGCAGTATTATCAATATGTAAAGGAGTTAGAGTAAGAAGTAACCCATAGTCTCGCAATTGATGCTGAATCCACAGAATCTGAGAACAGCAACTGGCTGCAGCTACATATTCAGCCTCTGCAGTGGAAGTAGCCACCGTTGTCTGCTTCTTACATTGCCAGGAAACCAAGCGAGATCCAAGAAACTGGCATCCACCAGTTGTTGACTTCTTATCTATACTGCAACCGCCATGATCTGAATCTGAATAAGCAGTTAGTTCAAACGATTTTTCATTTGAGTACCATAGACCAAGTGTTGGCCTATGCTTGAGGTACCCAAAAATTCGTTTAACAGCCTTCATATGAGAAACCTTTGGCCTAGCTTGATATCTTGAGCAAATGGACACTGCGAATACGATGTCTGGCCTGGATGCTGTAAGATACATAAGAGAACCAATCATGGAGCGATAGTCCTTTTCTTTACAGTCCTCGTCATCAATGGCCGGTCCAATGTTATGGTTAATTTCAATGGGAGTTCCGTAGGTCTTACAGTTAAGCAAATCATATCTGGTTAACATATCAGTTACATATTTTGACTGATGAATGTAAATACCATTGACAGACTGCTCAACTTGAACACCTAGAAAGAACGTGAGTTCCCCCATTGCACTCATCTCAAATTCTGTCTTCATAAGATGCTCAAAGTCTTTACACATAGAATCTTTGGTGGATCCGAAAATGATGTCATCGACGTAAACTTGTACCAGCAGTAAGTCTTCACCATCTCGTTTTGTGAATAATGTACTATCAATACTGCCTCGTTCGAATCCATTTTTCACAAGATGAGTAGAAAGCCTCTCATACCACAATCTTGGTGCCTGATGCAATCCATATAATGCCTTATTGAGTTTACAGACATATTCTGGATGCAACGGATCTTCAAAGCCAGGAGGCTGCTTGACATATACATCAGTATCGACTTGTCCATATAAGAAGGCGCTCTTGACGTCAAGTTGATAAACAATAAATCCTTTGAAGGATGCAAAGGCCAAGAAAATCCGAATTGACTCCAATCGAGCAACAGGAGCAAAAACCTCATCGTAGTCTAATCCCTCAACTTGATGAAAACCTTGCACCACAAGTCTTGCCTTGTTTCGAATGACCACTCCACGATCGTCTTTCTTAATCCGATATACCCAACGAGTGCCAGTTGGATGTGCACCCTTAGGTAATGGTACTAATTCCCAAACATGCAGCTTACGGAATTGCTGCAACTCTTCCTGCATAGCCTCCACCCAGTGGGGATCTTTTAAAGCTTCATCTATTCGTTTAGGCTCCACTTGAGATAAGAAACATGAGTGAATCTCAACCGACAGACATGCAAGAGATGCGGACTCAGATGAGTCCGAAGGTGTATCAGTAACAACTTGATGTCGTGTCTGAATCCCCTTATCTAAAGAACCAATTATATTTTCTACTGGATGGTCCTTATGAATACGCGAGCTTGGAATCTTGTCAGGCACAATGACAGAGTCCAAATTTGTTAAGTCAGCTTCTTGTGCTGATTCAAACTCCCTTGAATTCTCAAAATGTTCATCTTCATCATCAGACTCAGGATTACCAGAAGAAGTTTCTTGGTTTCCCGTGGATGATTCAGGGATATCAACATTTGCATGAGAATTTGATTTGGAAGGTTGTGGAGTATTAGAGACAATTGGTGTCGTTGCTTTTAATGGCATTGAAGAAGTTGAAGATAAATCGAGACCATGAAGCAAAGTAACCATTTGATCCATTTCATCATCTTCCGTAGACAGATTAAACGAATCAAAAATAGCTTCATAATTGAACAAATGTGCTGGTCCCTTTCCATCCGGATTTTCAGTATAACGAAGACATGTTACTTCATAATGTTCTTCCATACGCTTAGTTGCCAAATTGTACACTCGTTTGTTAGGAGAGTTATTTGAAAAACCCAAAAACAATCCTTCACTAGACTTTGCACCAAACTTAGCAACCTTCTCTTTTGTGTACAAAATTGTGCAAGGACAACCAAATGGTTCAAGAAACTGTAATGAAGGTTTCCTGTTATTAAGCAGTTCATACGATGTTTTATTGTGCTTTTTAACCACAGAAACCCGATTAAGAATATAGCAAGCAGTATTAACTGCTTCAGCCCAAAAGGTAATAGGCAGTTTAGAATCTGCCAGCATTGTACGAGCTGCTTCAATGAGTGTCCTGTTTTTACGCTCAGCGACTCCATTCTGTTGAGGAGTCCGTGCTGCACTGAATTGATGCTCAATTCCTTTCCGTAAACAGTACAACTCAATTGTAGAATTCTTAAATTCGGTACCATTGTCTGATCGCAGTTTCTTGATGGACAGATTGCATAGGTTCTCGAGCTTATCAAATAAATAAGTAAGAATTTCAGGAACTTCATCTTTAGTAGATAAGAAATACACCCATGAGAAGCGAGAGTAATCGTCAGTAACTACTAAACAGTATTTAGAACCTCCTATGCTCTTCTTACTTACAGGTCCAAAGAGATCCATATGCAAGAGCTCCAAAGGTTTTGATACCGAGTTAATCACCTTTGACTTATGGGATTTCTTGTGCTGTTTTCCTTTTTGACAGGAAATACAGAGATCATTGATTCCAAAAGATTGCTTTGGAATTCCACGCACAAGATCATGCTTCACCAGATAATTCATCTTTCTGAAATGCAAGTGACCCATACGTCTGTGCCATAAAAGTGATTCTCTTTCAGGAGCTTTTGAAAGTAGACACGTATGATGAGTTGTTTCAACAGTCTTCATATCAAGAATATACGTGTCCTTTTGCCTAGGTGCTCGAAGCAGCACCCATTCATCAGGAATAACAAATCCTGGCTTCAAGATACAACATTCAGTTTTAGTGAATGCTGTAGTGTACTCTTTGTCACATACTTGAGATACACTGAGCAGATTATGTGTGAGCTGCTCCACATAATTAACCTTCTCAAAACTCACTTGCCCATTCGAAAGTGTACCTTGTCCAGTAATGACTCCTCCTTTATCTCCGGCAAAAGCAACATATCCTCCATTATAAGTTTTTACTTCAGAAAGCAAGGATAAATCGCCTGTCATATGTCGCGAGCAACCGCTGTCTATATACCATCTACTATTCTGAACTTGTTCAGATTGCTGCGACATCAAAGATAAAGAAATTAATGAGTAAGGGGAACCCAAGCCTTAACAGACTTGGGTAACCCGGTGGTATCATCCACAATGATTACATCAGTCAAAATTTTATTTTTTAACACATCAAAATCACTGGCTGATGAATCATTATTAGATGAAGAGTCAGAGCGGGACTCTTTGGGCTTCCAAACCTTTTTAGGTTTGGAAACTTGCTCAATATTGTAAGAAGTACTTGGTAGAACTGCTGAACCTCTCATTGAATTTTTTGAGAAACTTTTTGCTTTAGAGGTTCGTGCATCTCCCCTTCTAGCATACTTCTTAGCAAGTAATGGGCACATATCAATCAAATGACCTTGTTTCTTGCAATAGAAACAAGATCGTTTCTCAATTCTATCAGAAGATTGAGGAGTCAACCTTGGAACTCGGTTAACATTTGGATGTGCAGAACAAATACACTTATGTGTACACACATCAGATGAACTTTGGGTTGAAATAGAAGATTTTTTATGAAAGTTTGAATTATTTGATTGAAAAACCTTCTTTTTAGATTCAGGTAACTTCATGCCATTCATTTTGTAAATTTCATCATACCCTTCACTAGTAAAGATATGATGATCATTTGTTACCGTTTTCCTTTTTAAATAACCGTATTCTTCATCGGTTATATCCTCAATCTCAATTTCCTCCTTTAAACTGGCTGAAGGAATTGATTTAGCCTCAACTTTTTCAGGCTTTGTGATAACAGCAGACTTGACTGACTTTGACTCAGATACTTTAACAGATGCACTTGGTTTGGGCTGAAATGGTTCAGCCTTAACATCAAGAGGTTTGACTAAGTCAACCTTTTGAACCTTCAAATGATCAGGTTCACTAGTGGATGCCTTAACTGGCTCAGGCATACTAGTTTTAGGTTTTTGTGACTTAGATGCGACCTCAGGCTTACTTACCTTAACATTAACAGGTTTTGTGTCCTTTTGAAAAACATTAGGCACAAAATCTTTAATGATTTCCTGTTCAGGCATAGGCAGATAATCTTTTGGAGGTGGGACATGGTGATAACCAAGTCCTGCCTTGCTTTTCGTATCTGTCCTTTGTTTCTGAAGGATTTCATCAAAGACGAGAGAGGATGTAGAAAAATTTGAGATTTTTCGATTCAAATTAAGAACTACAGCCTGTGAATCAGCAAGTTCCTTTTTAACATGAGTTAACATATCTACATAACTCCCTATTTCATCTTGCTGCTCAAAAATTTTGGCTTTAAGTTCTTTCTTTTCTTCAAAAATAGCCTTTAATTTCTTTTCAGATGCCTTATAACTTTCTTTCAACATTTCATTATCTTCCTTTAATTGGGAAATTGTAGTATTAAGGCGTTCATTATCCTCTCTACACCTGTTGAATTGGTTAGTAAGTTTAATACAAGAAACACAAGATAAAGGTTCATCATCTACCTCATGAACCTCAGCCATTAAAGCAGTATTCTCATCATCATCAGCTACATCAGACCAGCTATTATCCCATGGAGTTTCTGTCAGCATGAACGCAGCTGACACCATGGCTTTCTCTTCTGCCTTTGTTGGTGAAGGCTTGGTGAGACCTGAAGATGGTGCCTTGTTTTTCTCACATTCACGGGCAAAGTGTCCATAATTCTGACACTTATAACAGCGCACCTTCCCTTTATTAAACCCAATTCCTTTCTCACCTGGATTATTTACAGAAGTTCTACCAGTTTTCTGTAAAAAATTCTTCACCCTCCTGGTCAGCATAGCCATATTCCATTTTAAATCTAATCTTTCCAATTCTTCTTGGTCAATTTGACCAAAATCTTCATCGGAAAAATCTCCAGCACAGGCTAAAAATGCTGAAAAGGTAGAAGCATAATCTTCACCAGAAGAAAATCCTGAATTCTGAAAATGAGACCCAGTTGAATTTCCAGAATTCTGAACATAATTAGAACCAGATAGATTACAAGAAGACACATTTCCACTAGCATTACTAGCGACAAATGCAGTGACAGAAGGTCTGCTTGAAGATACTGGAACATCAACTCCATAAAGTTTTGGATTTTGGAGATGCGATGTAGCCTTAGTCTCTTTCCTTTGCATCTCAAGAAGCTCAGCCTCAATATGTCCAATAAGGTCTTCAAGCTCCATATCCATAATGTCTTCATCTTTTTCCATCAAAAGAACCCTAGTGTGCCATTTCTTAGGTAAAGAATCTAATAATCTCTTGTTGACATCACTACGTTCAAGAGTTACACCTCCGTCAATCAACTCAGTGACCAATTGGGAAAATCTGCTGCACAGATCTTCCAAAGATTCATCCTGAAGCATGTCAAAAACCTCATACTGCTTCTTGATTAAATCTATCCTTTTCTTTCTGTATTGGACGCTACCACCACATTTCTTTTCGAAGGCTTTCCAAAGATCGTAAGCAATCTTATGATGTTTAAACTGTCTCATAATGGGTTGAGGTAAAGCCATAGTAATTGCAGCATGAGTCTTTCTCTCCATATCAAAAGCTTTTCTTTCCTCTGGAGTCATTGATTTAATCGATTTCTCAGGAGCTTGACCATTGTAGACTCCTGACTTTAGAGGACGCTCATATCTCTCCTCTAAGTAAATCATCATCTCAGGATCATTTAATCCAACATAAGACTCAAAGCGTTGGCGCCAATCAGAATAGGTCATGCCTGGCATAAACATAGGTGGTTTATTTCCAGAACCAACTTCATTGTTTTGCTTTAGTATAGCTCCTACAGATTGAATGGAGTGTGTTGAAGACATTGTGAATTACCTGCAAAATAGATAAATAACACAAAAGAAAAAGAAAACAGACTGTTATGCGACACAAATTTATGTCTCAAACGATTTAAGCGACACAAAGGATATGTCGCAATCTATATGTTGCAAAAGATTTAAGCGACACAGAGGATATGTCGCAAAGTTAGCGACGGAAGAAAGCCAAGTCTTATGTCGCAAAAGATAGCGACGGAAGAAAACCAAGTCTTATGTCGCAATCTAGTGTCGCCTAATGGAAGACGTATGTCGCAATAACCCTAGTCGCGACACAAAAGATATGTCGTAGCTTATGTCGCAGAAACGGCTGACCAGCGACCAAAATACCCTAAAATCGAAAATTTTCGATAACCACACGAAAATTTACGACTGATGGACGAAAAGTAAACCTAAAATCTTCCGGAAATAGCAAGAAGCAACTTGTGAACACCTTTCGATGAAGATTTTAATTCAATATACTCACAATTATTCGAGAAACGTATCAAAAACGGATTCAATAACGCCAAATCGTGTGATTTTGGCTCTGATACCACTTGTAGGACCCCTGTAGTCGGACCTAATCGAATCCTCACTCAATCAAATGTGCGGAATACAATTGATTGAATATATAAACGTTAATCAAATAAGCAAAGCAATTCAATACTCAAAGCTAATCAGATTATATTAAGAATATTACTTACAATAAGCTCTCTGATTACACAATTTCGTCAACCTTAACAAATGTGCCGAAATAACCTATTTATACCAAAGACCTAACCTGGTCTATGCGACACAAGATGTGTCGCCAAGCCGACTCATGCGACACAAGATGTGTCGCCAAGGTAACTATTGCGACACAAAGACCTTGTGTCGCCAAAACACAAAATGTAATTAAAACAAAAGTTATTAACTAACTTAATTACATATCAAACACATAACAGACTTAGACCAACTGACAGACACACTAAGATGCACCAACAGAATCAATGATCCAATTATGTTTGACGAAGATTACGATTAGATAGACCCTGATTATCTAGAATAAATAGACCTTCAGGACCAACTTGCTATGTTGTCAAGAAGGGTAAAGAATTTCTTGAAGAAAACAGGTAGAAAGGTAGTTGGCAATAGATCAGGGTTTGATAAGACCAAGATCAAGTGTTTTAACTGTCAGGGTTATGGACACTTTGCTAGAGAATGCCAAAGACCTAAGGTAGAAGCTGGCAATGGACAACAAGGTTCGGGAAGCACTCTCGCTTCCAAAGCCTTAGTTGTAAAGCAGTTGGATGGATCGTATGAATGGAAAGCTCAGTCTGAGGATGCTTTCATGGCTGAGATTGATGAATCTACATCCTATATGCCTACTGATGCAGAGTGTGAGGTAAAGGTGCCAGAGATTGAAACAAAAGCAAGTGATGAAGACGTGCTATATATGGAGTCAACTGAAAACATGATTCCTGAAGATTTTGTAGCACGCATGGCTGAAATTCAAACAAACAAGAAAAGGGTATGTTTTGATATTCTTACTCTTGCTGATGTCTGTTATTTGGTTACTGATTTACAGTCACAGGTTAGTGTTTTAACTGTTTCAAACAAAAACGTGTCTTCTCAAGTTAATATATTGACTGAATCTAATAAGACTGTTAGATCTGAACTTGAACTAGCTAAGATTGATGTGCGTAGGTTAAGTGATGATAAACAGGACTTAAAAGATAAAATTAAGTCTAATGCTTCTGATAGGAGTGCACTTAGAGATACCATTAATGAAAAAGCTGTCATCATAGATGGTCTCTATATGAACCTAAAAGACTTAAATCAGACAATTGCTAATAAAGAGAAAGAGTTAGCTGACTGTATGTTGAAGTTAGTTGAGCAAAATCGAAAAATAGAAAATTATAGAACCACTGAGATGGACAAGATGCTAGATGCTCAACGAAGTGTAAAGGATAAGTCAGGACTAGGTTATAATGAGACACCTCCTCCTTTCAATTCGAATTACACTAGACTTCCAGAAGATACTGAAATGACTGAAGTATGTTCTGAAAAACCAGTAGCTAAACCTGATCAGTCAGAGGCACAGAAGAGTGTTATTAAGAACCCTTCATCTGATGATAGTAAGAAAATTTCTCACACCAAAGTATATTTTGTACCGGGTGGAGTAATTAATGATACTAAGACTGATGAAGTGGTTAATAAAGAACATGTGATTGAATTTTTAGTGCCTAAGACTCCGATAGCGGATTTAAAATGTTAGTAAGTCACGAAAACAGATGTCTTGCTTCAAGTGTCACCAAAAAGGACACGTAGCCTCTTGTTGCCCAAATAAGAAGCTGGAAGCATCACATAAGTTAGTGAATACTGAAAAGACACCGACCACTTCTAGTTCGATTGTAGATAGGTTAGGCTCTAAACCGGGATTAGGAAGCAAACCTGTAAACATTCTGAAAAGAGATGGTAATCATAGTGTCTCTCCACCTAAATCTAAAAGGGCTTATACTCTAAACGAAAATACTTTCAATAAGCCAAGAGATAAGACACCTTCGAGGTTTAGGACCCCAAGTAGAAACCATAGTCAATTTGAGAATGGCTCTACTTCGAGTGCACAGGGATCTAAGTATGTGCCTAGGAGGTTTTCTATTCACTCTCCTCATAGGCCTAAGACTACAGATCATCAACAGTCTCAAACTCCTGTGAAGGTTACCAAGACTCCCGATGGGAACAATTATGGTTACTTTAAGGAGGTTCAGATTGTAGATGATCAGGGACTAACCAAGACCATAATGGCTTGGGTCCCTCTTGATAACTAACTGTGTACAACTTGTTATGTGTAGGAGCAGACTGTGAACAAGGACAACTGGTGGTATGTAGACAGTGAATGCTCAAGACACATGACAGGTGAACGAAGTCTACTGAAGGACTTCAGAGAAGGTTTCAAGCAAAAAGTAAATTTTGCAGGAGACAAAGGAGGAGTAATTACTGGGAAAGGAAAAGTTTCAAATGGAACTTTGACTCTAGAGGATGTGAATTACGTTGAAGAACTAACTCATAACCTAGTGAGTGTTTCCCAAGTCTGCGATAAAGGTCATCCAGTTCATTTTAATGAAAAGGAGGCTTTAGTTCTGAAGCCAGGCTTCACAATTCCGGAAGAATGGATATTGATGAGGGCACCAAGGAAGAAGGACATCTATGCTATAAACATGGGTGTTTCTAATTCTTCAATGGTGTCTACATGCTTACTATCCACGGCTTCAGAAGCAGACACACTTTTATGGCACAGGAGAATGGCACATCTGAACTTTCGAAAAATGAATTTTATAACCAAGAATGGGTTAGTTATAGGTGTACCACATAAACGTTTCGAGTCTGAAGACAAGTGTGTTCCTTGCCTAAAAGGAAAACAGCACAAGAAACCACACAGGTCTAAGACTGAAAACTCAATCTCCTCGCCTTTTGAACTGCTGCACATGGACCTCTTTGGCCCAATAAGCAAGAGAAGTCTAGGTGGCAAGTGGTATTGTTTAGTTATCACAGATGATTACTCTAGATTGTCATGGGTATTCTTTTTGGAATCTAAGGATGAAACTCCAGGAATTTTAATGGAGTTCTTTGATCTAGTAGAGAATATCTATAAAACAAGAGTTAAGCGTATTCGTAGTGATAATGGAACGGAATTTAAGAACTCAACGTTGAATATCTATTGCTTAAGCAAAGGGATACAACATCAATTTAGTGCACCATATGAACCTTAACAGAATGGTGTTGCTGAAAGGAAAATAGAACGTTGATTGAAGCTGCTAGAACAATGCATGCAAATTCAAAGCTTCCGGTCATCTTTTGGGCAGAAGCAGTGAATACAGCATGTCATGTTCTGAATAGAGTTCTTACGGTGAAAAAGCATAACAAGACTTGTTATGAACTTTTGAACAATAAGAAACCAAACTTAAAAGGATTTGAACCCTTTGGACTTGCTTGTACAATATTGAAAACATGAAATCAAGCTAAATTTGGTGAAAAGGTCGACGAAGGATTTTTCCTAGGTTATGTGCCCAACTCACCAAATAAAAGAGTTTTCAATAAAGTCACGGGACGACTGGAAATTGTTTATAACATTGAAGTTACGAGCTATGTACCTGCTGTGCATAAGGGATTAGATTGGCAATTTGACTATTCAGATCTCTTTCAGTCATTTAAGGTTCCCATAAGTGACTTTGTCAGTGATTCAGAGATCTCTCAGCACTTATTGAATGAAGACTTGGACAATGGTCCGTCTTCAACATCGAGTGTTCCGAAATATGGAATTAGGACAACAGATGACTCAAATGAAGCTTCTTCAAGTGGGTCTCAACAATTTTCAAAAGATAAGTATCAAGAAACAGAAGATTCTGAAGAGGATCTTCAAACAACGTTTGATGATGTACTTACTTCTTTGAACATTTAAAGATCTCTTCAGCAAGTTCAGAAGAAATGCCTTCATTAGAAGAGATTGGTACTAACTTAGGAGATGAGTTAATAGTTGACCCTATACCGGTTACAAGAATGAGTAAGAATCATCCCGTTGAAAATATCATCGGTGATATTAATACTCCTGTTCAAACTAGGACTCAATCTAAAGCTAGTACAACTGAAAATTTAGAAAGCTTGTATACTGCTATGAAAGAGACAGGGATTCCTAATCAATGTCTATATTCATGCTTTATCTCACAAGTTAAGCCTAAAAATATGCAAATGACTCTCAAAGAAAGTTCGTGGGTTGAAGCTATGCAAGAAGAACTGCAACAGTTCTCAAAATTACAAGTATGGGAGTTGGTTGACCTTCCAAAGGGAGAATATCCAATTGGAACTAGATGGGTATTTAAGTGTAAGAGAGATGACCGGGGAGTCATTACTCGCAATAAAGCTCGTCTAGTGGTTCAAGGGTTTAATCAACAAGAAGGGATAGATTACAACGAAGTGTTTGCACCAGTTGCTAGGCTAGAAGCAATTAGAGTATTCTTAGCATTTGCCTCTTTTAAGGGTATCAAAGTTTATCAGTTGGATGTTAAGAGTGCCTTTTTGTATGGAAAAGTTGAAGAATTGGTGTATGTTTCACAACCGCCAGGGTTTACTGATTCTGACTATCCAGATAGAGTATATCGTTTGAATAAGGCTCTATATGGATTACATCAGGCACCTACGGCATGGTATGGAACGCTATCAACTTATCTACTTGAGAATGGATTTACAAGAGGATCAATTGATAGTACACTTTTTGTAAAATGGAACAAGAATGACTTTCTATTAGTACAAGTATATGTTGATGATATTATCTTTGGATCTTCTGATGAAAAGATGTGTCAAGAATTTGAGAAAGTCATGAGAAAAAGGTTTGAGATGTCTGCAATGGGAGAGTTAAATTTCTTCTTAGGATTACAGGTTGATCAAAAGAAGGATGGATTCTTTATTCATCAATCTAAATATACATATGAGCTATTGGAACGCTTTAAGATGGATGAAAGTAAGGTCTATAATACTCCAATTCCAGTCAATCACAACCTTGGACCAAATACATCAAGTGATAGAGATGTGGATCCAACTCTTTATAGAGACATGATCAGATCACTAATGTATTTAACTACCTCTAGGCCTGACATTATGTTTGCTGTTTGTATATGCGCAAGATATCAGGCAAATCCGAAAGAGTCACATATGCAAGCTGTGAAAAGGATCTTTCGTTACCTCAAAGGGAAACCGAAGCTGGGACTTTGGTATCCGATTGATGGAGACTTAGATCTTCTAGCTTATACTGATTCAGATTATGGAGGATGCAATCAGAATAGGAAATCTACAACTGGATGATGTCAATTCTTAGGAGGTAGATTAGTTTCTTGGCAGTGCAAGAAGCAAAGCTCAGTAGCCATTTCTACATGTGAAACTGAGTATGTTGCAGTTGGCAGCTGTTGTTCTCAAGTTCTTTGGATTCAACAGCAAATGCAGGATTACGGGTTAAATATAACCAATACTCCTATGATGATTGATAATGAATCGACAATGTCGATCACCAACAATCCGGTGAAGCACAGTAAAACTAAGCACATTGATATTTGACATCATTTTATTAGAGACTGTGCTGAGAAGAATTTGATAAAGTTAGTTAAGGTTCCATCTTTGGATAACTTAGCAGACTTATACACCAAGGCATTCGACAGAGCTCGATTTGAAACGTTGGTTCAACTTAACGGAATGAGAAATCCAGAGTGATTAGTCTTCCAAGGGTATTTTTGTAATAGTTAGTAGTCAGTTTTATGTTTATTTTTTTAAAAAAAATGGGCGTATAGCATTCATTTGCTTGTTACCTGAGGGGAATCGCCTCCAATAAAAGAACAAAAGAAGTTCTTTTAGAAAAAGCTTTTTCTTAGCTGTAAAAACTTGGGAGATGATAGTACATTAGGAGAATAAGCCTAAGAATAATAACCTTAAGTATTAAGTACAATGTGTTAGTAGATTCTTATAAGTTGCACTAGAATAACGATTTTTAACTAGGATTACACTTATATTTATCTTTTTATACACCTATATCCACTGACTATAACTTGTTCTTTTACTTAACAAGTGATAAGAATAACTTAAGCTTAGTCAGCTTCATCATACGATTTATTGTTAGGCAGGTTATGCTAAGAGTTCCGAGCAGTTACGAAGTATCAATTTCATGTGTCTTATTTAATGTGATCTGCTATATAATGTATGACATATGTCTTAATTATTGAATGATAGTACTGCCAT
Organism: Pseudognaphalium luteoalbum; assembly: GCA_963422505.1. NCBI lineage: Eukaryota > Viridiplantae > Streptophyta > Magnoliopsida > Asterales > Asteraceae > Pseudognaphalium > Pseudognaphalium luteoalbum. The sequence continues at coordinate 90,592,926 of OY730194.1, forward strand.
GCACTGTGATCTAAAATTAAAAAAAATAAATTTAAAATGATACAAAGTATCATATTGTCAAAAGGTGAGTTATATGTTTCTAAAGAGCATCATTTAGTAACCTCTACCTTACATATGAAAGATACAAAGTATCTAGTGTTAAGTGTATGTTATATGCTTCTAAAGAACATCATTTAGTAATCTCTACCTAATTAATACAAGATACAGTGTTATGTGTTGTACTTGAATTCTTTGGTATGTTGTATAGTAGAAAATACTAGATATTGTGCACATTAACAATAGAAGTTTTGCTCAGAAAACTGTGTGTAATTTGTTTATGTGGATCATAATATCGGTAATCGTCTTGAACTGACTATGATATTCGAACATTCACCTTTGTGAATAATAAGAAATAATAAGTTCTTTTTCAAAGAAGTGTTATATCATGTGGATAAAGGTAAATAAGATATAATTTTATAAATATAAGTTTATTACTGATTAAAGTTGTGATTTTATTGTGCTTATATGAATTTCATGAGGTATGTATACTAACAATTGTCTTATGCTTATTATAATCTAATTAGTATAGCTTGTTCTTCATAATATGATTCCAAAGCAGTTAAGATTTTAAGCATGATATTTTTTTAAAATTGTTTGCCTTCATAGATGTTAGTATTCTTAAATTTTTATTTTTTAATTTGTATTTATGTTTAATAATTAATAGAAAGGTTCTTTTTATTTCATTCAATGTGTTACCCTTTGGAATTGAATTATACTGGCTATTTATTTTATGTTGAACAAATGTGTGTTGACAATTGAAAAATAATATATATATATATATAGGTTACGGGGAATATTAATCGAAAGTCTTCCGACTCACATGAAGTCGAGAAGCGTGTCCTGATTTTATATCGTCGGTTAAATTTTCTATTATAACTTATATAGATATATTTTAGACTTGTCTTTATATACGTGAATAATTTTAGCTTGAAGATTTTTCGTTATACAAGATTAACTGTATCACGGGTTTAGTCGGTTAATATATGTAAGAAGATTATCATTGAGGAAAAATTAAGCGAAAACATTTTCTTTAAAATGTTTAGGCTACATAGTTACAGAGTTAACTATATAATTGTGAATGGGGTTATATTTATACTTTGTATTTAATTTGCATTTTTATTCAAAACTTGCGAGGTTGACTGGTCAACGCTGCGAAGCGAGTCCAATCTTGCGAGTTGGCATTAAACTTGCGAATCGAGTAACTGTATAAAAGGTGCGAGGTCAAACGAGTCAACCTACCGAACCCATTTCACTTGCGAACTCACTTCTACTTGCGAATCCAGATAGTGCGAAACGAGACGAACACAGTGTTTCGTTTGATTTCGAATTCTCGATTACAAGAAACGAGTTTTTGATTCGTAGCTTATATATACTTTCGAATTGCGAACATTTTGAGGTATAAATCAACGGATTTCACCGTTTAAATTACACGAAATCGAAGTTTTTATTAATCTAGGGTTTCGCTTTTCATTTAAACGATTTAGGTAGATTACATGTGTTATTTGACTAGAATTCTATGGATTAATGTTAAACGAACCTTAATAAATGTGAACTAATCAATAGATCTTAATAATTTTGAAGGATTAATTGATTTTCGTTTCGACTCGCCACACCAGTTTATGTTGCGAGTTGAACAGAGGTTCGATTCGCAGAGATACATTAGCGAGTTGAGATACTTCTCGATTCGCATATTTATTTTTGTGAATTCAAATCTTGTTTGTTGATTTGTTGACTTGTAGACTTGCGGACCGAGTTGAATAGCGAATTGACTTGCGAGTCGAGTTGCGGATTGACTTGGTTAGTGAGTTGATATTGTTGCGAGCTGAGTTGCGAACCGAGTTGAACTCGATTCACACATGATGCTTCTGCGAGTCCAGTATTTAGAAAAATTTTAAAATTTTAAAAAAGTTTTATATAAATGTTAAGACTTCATCAGTAATAACTTTTATATCATGGACTTGTATTAAAATTATATATGTTTATATCGAAAGTCTACCAATTCAAGAGGTAATTGAGTGGCGTGTCCTAATTTTATATTAGCGGTATAACTTATATTTCTTAAAAAATGTTAATGACTTGAGAATTTCAAATTAACAAGTAATTAATGAGACATACATATTGAACTTATGACTTATTAGTAATAAGTTATATATGTTAGAAATAATTATATACGACTTGAGACTGTAATGTAACAAGTTATATATAATTTTTAAAACTAAGATGTTTGATGAATTGTTATTCATAATACGTTATAGTTTAAAATTGATTAACGTGTGTTAATTATTTTTGTCATTTGTGTTTTTATAGATATGGCGAGACAATTCGATAAAGGTCACAATATTCTTGTTGATCTAGATCTTGGTGCACGTGGAGCTAACCGAGTAGCTCAAGTGCTTACATTTTTGGCATGTTCACGCATTAGCTATGCGATTACAGAGTCTCCACAGATCTCTCAGACTATACTGAATGACTTCTGGGAAGGTATTCAGTTTGACGAGACGATCAATCCATCAGTTATACGCACAACGGTCAATAATAGACCGGTTGTTTTCTCTGCTGGAGATCTGCGTCATATTTTACGCTTGGGTACAGTAGACCAGGAGGATGGTCCGACGGAGTATGCTAGTGATTTTGTTGAGGGTGCGATAGGTCGTATGGGGTATACGGGAGATAGGAGGGGACGTCAGTTCCAAAAACCTCTGGTTATTGGACAATGGAGGTTTTTGTGGCATGTGATTGTCACAGTTTTTGCACCAAAGAAGGGAGGCTTCGATGAATTGAGCCCTGCCCTTGTTCAGCTGCACTGTCACTAGTTTATAATAAACCATACAGTTTTTGTGATTATATTTTTGGAGAGCTGGTTAGACAGATTTCGGGTTCTGTTGGATCACGGTTTCTGGTTTATCCACGTTTTTGTATGTTGATCATTCGCGCTCGTCTGCCAGAGCTTGTTATTCCTGGGCCATTTTTACGTGTAGATACTATTGGGCTTAGAGGCTACAATGCGATGTTTCTGCAGTCAGTGAGGAAGGAAGGGGTAGTAAAGCCTGAGGAGCGAGAGCTTTTTGGTTTTATTGTTGATCCCGCCTATGTGACGCCACCGAACAATGGTTGGTTAGATGTTGGTGCTGATGTTGCTGTTCCGGACCCGATAGCTGATGTGGTTCCTTCTGAAGATCCACAAGAGCTCATTGAGGATGTGTTGGAACAACCTGCACATGCTGGGGAACAGGTGAACCCAGATGTTGCTGCTCAGGTGATACAGGAGGTACTGGTAAAGCATGATGATGCTACTGATATCTTGCTACGGGATATTGATAGTTATGTTGCTTCACCTGAGGTAATTTTATAATTATATAGTAATATTGTTACTTAGTTGTTATATTATTATCAAATTATTATTATATAATATAAATGTTATAGATATTTAGTTAATTAGATAATATTTCTGATTATAAAATATAAATATCATTATGATCAGGGAGCTGAGACTGCAGACCCACAGGTCACTCGACCTGAGGGTGAGAAGGGACAGCTAGATGGATCTGAGGGTTTACCTTCTAAGGTATTTATCAGATTAATCATAAATATATAGAACTTGTATGATAGAGCTTTTAGCTAATCATAAATGTTTAATATATTTAATATTTAGGAATTTGATATTGGTCCATCTGGAGGCCGTGATGGTCAATCGGCTTCAGATGATGATGATAGTACTCCTTCTCCACCTCCAGATGCTGGTTACATTAGATATCGATCTCGGATGTTTCCAGATCCAGCACTGAAGGAAAAGAGAAAGGCTAAGGAAGTCGATCCGGACTTCAGTATTATTGATGAGGGTCCTGAGGAAGAGGATATTTCTCTTATTTCTCAACACCGTAAGCGTTCCAGGACTTTGATCATTCATGATGGTATGTTTTATTTAGAGTTAGATAATCTTAACTTGTTGTTTATCAGGAGTTAAACTGAGATAGTTAATTCTGTGACAGTTGCTCAAGATACATCTCAGGTAGAGATGATGATACCGGTGGTTACTGAACCAGTATCTGTACCATCTGAGGTATGAGATAAACGTTTAGTACTATGAGTATTATAGATATTTAATTACAGATTGAGACAGAGTTATCTGTAGCAATTACTTATTTAATTATATCTAACTTTATAGGCTGAGAAACTGCTTGAGTCAGTGGAACCAGAAATGGTTTCCAAGACTATTGAGGAGGGAGTTGCAGAACTGGTGCATGATGCTCAGTTTTCGACCAATAAAGCTAGTAGATTTGCAGCTAGTCTTCTCAAAGAAGCGTTATCTCAAGCCATTCCACCACTCACACGTGAATCATACATTGCTTCAGTGACACCGCCTGGACCATCAACAATTTCTGTTATTCCGAAGACTGATGCTGAAAGGATTACATCCTTAGAGTCAAGAGTTAAGGAATTAGAACAGAGTACATCCAGGATTCCGGGGTTGGTAGCTAAGAATGTTTCTCTTGCTCATCAGATGGTTCATATCAGTGAATCACATTTGACTCTGTTGAAGACTCATGATACTTTGCTTGCTGATTTTACTGCCCAGCGACTGAAGCTTGAACACTTAGAACGTTTAGTGTTGAGAGTGCATTCAGGACAGTCAGCTCAGGGGGAGATAATGATATATCATGAAGCTTGCAAAGAGGATGAGTTAGCAAAGAAGAGAAGAGATGATGAAGATGATGATCCCAGTGCACAGAAAGATGGTGAGCCGACTGGTCCTTCAAAGACTGGTGAGCAAGCTATTATTCAGGGGGAGTCTGCATGTGTTGGTGTTAGTGGTGATGGTGCTGGTACAAGTACTGCGGGTACAAGTGAAGCTGGTAAGACAGCTTAGACTTGTGTAGATATTTGTACTTAGAATTTAGTTGAATTATAATTGTAATTTATAATTGTAATTGAATAATTGTAACTTAATAGTTTTTGTAATATATTCGGCTTGAGATTAATATTATTACAAGTAAAATATATTATAAATTGTTTAAGTTATTTGATTTTTTTTAAAAAAAAAGTTAACTAAATTAGTGATCGAAAGTCTTCCGACTCATTGAGAAGTCGAGCAGCGTGTTCTGATTTATTTCAGCGGTCAAAGTTTATTTTAACTTAGAGATTTTAGACTTGAGAGTTTTTATAACCGACAAGTTAAATTTGTATGATTTTTAACTAGACAAATGATATATAATTTAAAGATATAATTGAAAGTTAAGTTTTATTATATAACAGTTTAATTAAGTCTTGGAAATTATATAATTTAATTAATTGTAAACTTAAATGTTTGGTGATTATTCACAGTACATTAGAGTTTAAATTTAATTAATGTTTGTAATTCTTGTGTTGTGATCTCATGATAGTCGCATCTCGCAACCTTCCGCCGAGGCGGGGTGTGACACTGAGGCAACAACAACAACTAGTCGTGGTTTGGTTATAGTACTAGGTATCGTTACTTTAACTCTAAAGGTTTAGCTCACCTTAGAGGGATCATAGTCTATGTTTCCCATATAACTAAACAACAAAACTATAACTTGATTTGGGAAGGGTATTCCCTGCGATAACTAATAGGACAGGTGTTCCTACGCATGATTTCTTTATAGGAAACGTTTACCTTGATTGGATAAACTTGGTTTCCCGACAAAACAACATTTATATGGAAATGTTTACTTGATTGTTAAACCTGTGTTTCCTACAGCTATTTATATGGAAATGTTTGCCTGACTGTTAAACCTGTGTTTCCTACAACTGTATATATGGAAATGTTTACTTGATTGTTAAACTGTATTTCCTGCAACCATTAATAGGAAATGTTTATGATTAAACTTGTGTTTCCTAACACCTCGACGGAATTGTAGTAAGAATGACATTCTTACACTAAAATAGGAAATGTTTTCTTTAATAAGAACACTTGTGTTTCCGGCTATACATATAAACATTATATTTGTGTACATGAATGATTTATACAAAACTTGGTTTAACTACTTCTATACTAAACCTGTGAATTCACTCAACATTCAATGTTGATGGTTTACTATGTTTTTCAGGGAATTAGGACTCAGGTACTCCTGCATGCATAAAGGACGTAGGCAACCCAGACTATTTATGATGCCACTTTTGGGACACTTGGATTTCCTTTGTATTACCAATTCCATTGGTTATACTTACGAAATCCCTCTTTTATAAACTCATGTTTTGTAAACTTATGTTGTTCTACAACACCACTACTTGTACGACTTTATAAGTCGTACCCTTTTTGTAATAACGTTTAAACTTATGGCATCTTAAATTAATATGTTCTGTATGATCATATGCTCTGATACAATGAATGCACTATTGTAACGTCAGCACCCCCGCTGTTAAACTGTAACTTAAAATGCTTCCGCTAATTAACTAAAGCTTCCGCTAAACCATTTATAAACACGATTACCGATTTTGGGGGTGTGACAGAACTTGGTATCAGAGCCTTTGGTTATAGAGAACTAGAAGTCTTTAAGTGACTGAAAATCTTAGAGACCTAGACTATAGCCTTGGCTAACACATTTCTGCATTCATACTTTGCATACGTCTAACACGACACACACAATTGCCTTTGTCACAGTTATGTCTAGGCAGTTTCCGATCTACATCTCAAAGTCAGAGGAGGATCCTGACTATGCTAGTGATGACCCTTCTGAGGAGGTCTACCCACCCACATTTCCTAGAGCTACTTCAGATGGCACTATAGGCACTCCACCATCACCACCCACTGATCCCGCTACTCGTATGCTAGGGTCTACTTTCATGGCGACTCGTCATCTTGGAGAGTCTTCACGTGGGCCTGGATTGTGTAGGACTGCTAGGATGAGCGTTAGATCCCCACCTGTAGGACCCTTGGCACCTCGTGACAAGGATCCGATGACTGAGGAGAGAGAGATACCTTGTAATCAGCAGTCATTGCAGAGGACTAGAGTTCCGCATCTTGACTGGATGCCGCGTATATTACGCCACTAGAGGACACTTGAGAGGATTCCTTCCACTTTCGAGACTGGGGAGTCATCTCACTCATCGACCCCCTTACATCTGACTGAGGAGCCTCTGGAGCTCACTATCCCTACTGTAGTGGCAGTTGTCCGTACTCTTCTTGGATTTCATTATGGTACACAGGATTCTATCGGAGAGTTGCACAGTGATGCCTCTCGACTGGACGGTGATGTGCTTACTATCTATGGACGTCTTGCCACTTCTGAGGTACACATTGAGATGGATCGAGAGTCCGCCGATGAGACTAGGGCACGTCTGATTAGGCTTGAGAGACGTCTGGGGATAGTAGGTACTGCAGTTGGAGTTTGTGTACTGATGGCAGCTGTTAGGATGGTTGTAGGGATGTTTTTAGCATATTTCTATTAGATTCACCATGCTAGGACGGTATCTATGATGTAGTAGGACAAAACTTTTGACTAGATGGATGTATAGGTTAAATCCATCACATTTTGTAGATCATGTTTGATCTGATGGGTGTATTTTCTCTTTATTGTAAATCCCACCCTTGTATAAAACTTATGTAACACCTTTTGACTCATATATGATATATAACTTATGTTTAGTTTATGTCACTGTGTACACTGTGAGTGATATCAATTGGTGATTGATTATCATACTATATCTATATTTATCACATACTTTATGAGTGATGATTTGATTAGGGTACCTTACGAGTGTTTCTTGTGTGTGATTAGGACTGAATCATGCCGCCTAAGCGTAGGAATACCCGGAACGTCCGAAGAAACCCTTCACCACCTCCTGCTGTTGAGGAGACGATTGAACAAATGGTCAACCGAAGGATTGCTGAAGCACTTGCTTAGTATGATACTGACCGAAACCGTAGCGACAGGGTCAGCGGTAGCAGAAATACCGAACCTGTTGTATCTGACGGTAACCCTGAGAGTACCCAAAGAGGATGTTCGTACAAAACATTCCTAGCTTGCAAACCGAGCCACTTTCGTGGTACTAAGGGTGCTATTGGAATCATTCATTGGATAGAGAAAATGGAGTATGTGCTAGACATTAGCAACTGTGCTCGTGACTGCATGGTAAAGTATGCTACCTGCACATTTTCTGATAAGGCATTGACATGGTGGAATGGCCAAGTTCAAGCACTTGGGCGCACAACCGCCCACTCGATGACTTGGGAAACTTTGAAAACCATGGTTGTGGAAGAATTTTGTCCCCGCAGTGAGCTGCAGAAGATTGAGACTGAGCTCTGGGACATTACTATGGTTGGTACTGATATCACTGGATATACCACCAGATTTCAAGAACTGGCACGCCTTGTACCACACATGGTCACACCTGAGTACAAGCGCACTGAAAGGTATATCTGGGGTTTGGTGCCGCAGAATAGAAGCTTGGTGACTTCGTCTAATCCTGCCACCTTTAAGAGTGCTGTGGAACTAGCACAGCGCTTGACAGATGAAGCAGTCAGAATGGGAACCCTTACTAAGAAAGCTGCTTCGGGAAAGGTTGAATCTAGCAGTGCTGATGCTGGAAAAGGAAAACGTAAGTGGAATGACCGTCAGGGTCAGCAGAATAAAAAGCAGACTGGAACCACGAAAGCTTACCTTGCCACTACTGCTGAACAAAAGACTTACTTGGGGAACAAGCTCAAGTGTGGCAAGTGTGAACGTCACCATGATGGTGATTGTATTTTCTGTGGAAATTGCAAACGCTGGGGGCATCTGGCCCAATACTGTAGATCGAACCCTACTACTCAAACAAATAGGGATCGACCAGCTAATGGATGTTTCGAATGTGGCGAGCAAGGTCATTTCCGAAACAAGTGCCCTAAACTTAACCGCGGCAACCAAAACTATCAGAACCGCAATGCAAACCCGAACAACAACAACCGTGGTAACACCAACAACCAACCAGCTCGAGGTCGTGCGTTTGTCATTGGAGCACAGGAGGCATGCCAGGACCCCAACACTGTCACTGGTACGTTCCTAGTTAACAACCATTATGCCTCTGTGTTATTTGATTCAGGCGCCGATTTGAGCTTTGTGTCTACAGAATTTAGACCACTATTAGACATTAAATCCTGTAAACTAGACAACAAGTACACTTTAGAACTAGCCGATGGTAGGTTGATTGAATCAGGAGAAATAGTACCAGGATGTACTCTAACATTGGAGAGTCATCCTTTCAAAATAGACTTACTACTGGTTGAGTTGGGAAGCTTTGACATCGTAGTCGGTATGGACTGGTTGTCGAAGAATCGTGCAGAGATTGTTTGTTTTGATAAAATGGTACGTTTACCATTGTTGACTGGAGAAACCTTGGTGATACAAGGAGATAAGAGGACGAGTGCCGTTAAAATGATCAATTGCTTAAAGGCCACTAAGTATCTCCGAAAGGGATACCAAGCGTTTTTGGCACATGTTGTAGAAAAGAGACCCGAGGAGCAAAGTTTAAGTGATATACCTGTAGTGCGAGACTATCCGGGAGTGTTTCCTGATGATCTGCCAGGGTTACCACCTCCGCGACAAGTCGAGTTTCGCATCGATCTGGTGCCTGGAGCCGCACCAATCGCTCGCTCACCTTACCGTTTAGCTCCATCAGAAATGCAAGAACTGTCTACACAGTTGCAGGAGCTCTTAGACTTAGGATTCATCCGACCGAGCTTTTCACCTTGGGGAGCTCCGGTTTTGTTTGTCAAGAAGAAGGATGGATCCATGCGGATGTGTATTGACTACCGAGAGCTGAATAAGGTAACTATTAAGAACCGATACCCGTTACCTCGCATAGATGATCTGTTTGATCAGTTACAAGGATCGAGTTACTACTCGAAGATCGATCTACGTTCTGGTTATCATCAACTGAAGGTTCGAGAAGAGGATGTACCGAAGACCGCGTTCAGGACTCGTTATGGTCATTATGAGTTCCTAGTCATGCCGTTTGGATTGACTAACGCGCCTGCAGTATTCATGGATCTCATGAACCGAGTGTGCAAACCTTATCTTGATAAGTTTGTCATTATGTTCATTGATGACATCCTGATTTACTCGAAAACGAAAGAGGATCACGAACAACACTTGAAACTTATCCTCCAACTACTCGAGAACGAGAAGCTATATGCTAAGTTCTCCAAATGTGAATTTTGGATTAGAGAGGTTCATTTCCTTGGTCACGTGATAAATGATAAAGGAATTCATGTGGACCCGTCCAAAATTGAGGCGATCAAAAACTGGGAAGCTCCAAGGACCCCAACCGAGATTCGACAATTTCTTGGTCTGGCTGGGTATTACTGTCGATTTATCGAAAACTTTTCCAAAGTAGCCCAGTCACTCACCACCTTAACTCAAAAGGATAAGAAATTCGAATGGTGCGAAAAACAAGAAAACGCCTTCCAATTGTTGAAACAAAATTTGAGCACCGCACCAATCCTATCTTTACCTGAGGGAACAGAGAACTTCATCGTTTACTGTGATGCCACACATCAAGGATTAGGTTGTGTCCTCATGCAAAACGACAAAGTTATTGCTTATGCATCTCGTCAATTGAAGATTCACGAGAAGAATTATACAACTCATGACTTAGAGTTGGGAGCCGTCGTCTTTGCACTCAAGATCTGGAGACACTACCTATATGGTACAAAGTGTACGATTTTCACCGATCACAAGAGTTTACAACACATATTCGACCAGAAAGAGCTCAACATGAGACAGAGACGTTGGGTCGAATTGCTAAACGATTACGACTGTGAGATTAAGTACCACCCGGCCAAGGCTAATGTAGTAGCGGATGCTCTGAGTCGTAAAGAGAATGTTAAACCTCGCAGAGTTCGAGCCTTGGTATTAACAATCCACTCGAATCTTATTACTCAAATTCGTGATGCACAACGAATAGCTTTCACCACCGAACGCATGAAAGACGAATCCCTGAGAGGGATGGAGAAACAACTCGAAACCAAAGAAAATGGAGTTTTATACTTCATGAATCGAATTTGGGTACCATGCGATGATGAACTACGCAAACTGATTTTGGACGAAGCTCACAAGTCCAACTACTCGATTCATCCTGGTGCAGATAAGATGTACCAAGATGTGAAAGGTTTCTATTGGTGGCCAAACATGAAAAGAGACATCGCTACTTATGTCAGCAAGTGTCTAACTTGTTCAAAGGTTAAGGTTGAGTATCAAAAACCTTCAGGACTTTTGCAACAACCAGAATTGCCAAAATGGAAATGGGAGCACATAACGATGGACTTCATCACAAAACTACCAAAGACATCAACTGGAGTTGATTCCATATGGGTGATTGTCGATCGATTGACGAAATCAGCCCACTTCGTTGCTATCAAAGAGTCTGACAAACTAGAGAAACTGGCGAAGATCTATATCAAAGAGATCGTTTCTCGACACGGTGTACCATTGTCCATTATATCCGATAGAGATAGCAGATTCACATCTCGCTTCTGGCAATCACTACAACTGGCTTTAGGTACTCGACTCGACATGAGTATGGCCTATCATCCACAAACTGATGGCCAGAGTGAACGAACGATTCAAACGCTTGAGGACTTATTGAGAGCGTGTGTGATTGACTTTGGAGGAAACTGGGATACTCACCTCCCATTAGCCGAATTCTCCTATAACAACAGTTATCACACCAGCATACAGATGGCTCCATTCGAGGCACTGTATGGACGCAAATGCCGATCACCACTCTGCTGGGCAGAGTTGGGTGACAGACAACTATCCGGACCAGAGCTTGTCCAGGAAACCACGGACAAGATATCTCAAGTGCTCAACCGATTGAAATCGGCGAGGGACAGACAAAAGAGTTACGCCGATAACCATCGTAAACCTCTTGAGTTTCAAGTAGGAGACAAAGTCCTACTCAAAGTATCGCCCTGGAAAGGTGTAGCACGATTTGGCAAACGAGGAAAACTTAACCCGCGATATGTTGGACCTTTTGAAATCCTTGTGAGGATTGGTCCTGTCGCTTACAAACTGAAGTTGCCACAAGAGCTTAGTAGCATTCACGACACCTTTCATGTGTGTAACTTGAAGAAGTGTCTTTCCGATGAAACACTTATCATCCCTCCTGACGAAGTCTTTATAAATTCAAAACTTAACTTTGTGGAGGAACCTATCGAAGTGACCGATACGAAAACACAGAAACTCCAACACAAACGAATCAAACTTGTCAAGATTCGTTGGAACTCGAAACATGGCGCGGAGTTTACTTCGGAACGCGAGGATGAGATACGAAAGAAATACCCTCACCTGTTTGAACAAACGCCAGTCACGAATAACTCAACTTAAATCTCGGGACGAGATTTTGCTAACGGGGGGAGAATGTGACAATCCTCCATTTAGGGTATTAATCCTTACTAATTTCATGCATTACCTAGAGTAATTCCCTGAATAGTGAATTCAAAACAATTTTTATATGTTAAGTTTGTGAAACTTACTATGTGACACGCGATATATTAAATTCGTAGTTATATGTATATATAATTACGTGTTTAATAAACGTACTAAACTCGACAAACTAAAATACAATAAGGTTGGTGATACAAAATAATTAATAATTCGAGAATTATTAATTACTAATATTAGTTATATTATTGAAATAATATAAGATATTATATGTTTTATATTAAACATGACGAGCGCGTCATACACGAACAGAAATAATTATAAAACGTACCTAAAGGTCGGAAATAATAAAAGTATTTATTTTCCCGTTCCTGTTTTAGTATTTGGAACGTTACCTCAAAATATGAATTCCAAATTCAACCGAAATATGACACAGAATTAAACTGTACAGTCCCACTACGGTGCATAATTTTATTTAAAATAATTTTATTAATCATTTTTAAATAAAATTATTTTATTTTTGTAGTTATCAATTTCAAAGTTTAAAATAAAATTTAAACAAACAAATAATTGAGTGGGACACAGGGTACAAATAATTGGACCCGTACACGGAATTAACGGGTTAAAAACCCAAATCGATATCCAAATTTAAAATATCTGTCGACACCACCTTGCAGCTCCATACCTCCCTTTGAAAAATTTGGAACCAAAACTTGTATATACTCCCTCCTTCTCATTTCTGCTACCAAACCTCAATAATTCATTTGTGTTTGGTGTGTGTGTCGAGCAAGAACAAAGAGCAGAAACAAAATCCATCCCCATTTCATCATCTCCATTCTCAAGTTTAAATCCTTCCAACCAACACAAAAACTAACACAAAAAAAATGGTTTCTTGATCATCATCATCATCTCGGTCATCATCATCACCAACATCAGATTCATCATCTTCATAGTCATCTTCATCTATAATATTTGTAAGGTTCAAAAACCATATATATTCATACTACTTTGATCATATGATTTTGATGTATAATGTTAGTGTTAGATGTAAACATGTTATAGTTTTGGATTGTATGTTATATAGTAGTGATTAGTAGTGTACAAAGCTTAGAATCAAACACCCAAATAGATATATATATGCATTACAGACCATTACAGACCACGAACAGAGGACGAACACGGGCTGGAACCAAACCGATCGGTTGGTTTTAACCAACCGATCGGCTGGAACCAATGAGCCGATCGGCTCATCACACCTAGCCGATCGGCTAAGGTGTTTTCGAGCCGAACGGTTTGTTAAACTTTAGCCGAACGGTTGGTGTAGTCTGTGCACTGATCAGTTCGATGTTTAATCTTTAGTACACTGTCGATATAATTTTCGTAGTACAAATACATTAACGCGTACGAAATATAAATACTAAAAAGTGATAAAATTTATAAAACTTTAGGATACAAAGTTTGGGACAAAGTTGTACACGACCGCGGGACATTATTTTGACACGGACAATTTATAAATATAACTTTTTAGGCCAAACGGGCCTAATCCAAATTGGATCAAAAATGGTATTTTGTTAACGGGCCAAAATAATTTGCTAAACGTACTTGGGCCAAACTATGTTGGGCCACGCATATTTGGGCCAAACCTATTGGGCCGAGCCCAATGGGCCACGAGATTTCAAAATGCAAACGTTAAAACGGGTTACATATATATATGTGACGAGTAAATGGGACAAATAAAAATTGTAACGCGACAACTAGATTATACATATAGTGGACGATTATAATTTATATATAATTATATAAATGAACTAAGACAATCGTATTAGAACTAAGTTATTTTTATAACTACTATAATTATGTTTTAAAACATAAACAACAATGATAAACAATATATACATATATATACGCGACATTAACAAATAAATAATATATATATATATACACACGGCAACGACAATTAATATATATAAGAATATATATATTCAACTAATAAGTATATGTAAATATATACTTGTACGCAACATTTAGTTCAACGTAAATATCACCAACAACTAAAGTATTATAAACATCTCAACTCAACAATTGGTCCATATACTTATGTAAAGTATATTTAATTGTGCCTAGGTAACTGAGAGGCACATTCGGACTACTATTACTAGCTATTATATTTCGCTGAAGACCGCTACACGTGAGTTCACAGCCCCTACCTTTTATTTGTTTTAAATGCTTTTAAAACCAGGGGTGGAAAACATAGAACTACGTGCTATTATATGCTACTCGTTTATATAATTGCTTGACATGCTTTTATATCGAATTGATCTGTATAAATGCTTGTTACTTTATAAATCAACTGTTAACTATATGAAACGTTTTCACAACTATTTTGGGAATAAGACAACGAATCTTGGTACGATCCTAGGTTTACGCGAGGTAGTTGTAGTGCACATAAGTCCCAGTGCTTGCAACCTATAACCATTAGCTAGGTGACTCTAGTCACTGAGTATACAGATAGTACTATCGATTTGACAAACCTCCCACTGATATAACTCGTTGGTCATTCCAACCACACGACGGCAGTCGTAACGAGGAGTGTATACTTACCGTGTTACTGAGGCAACAACAACAACTAGTCGTGGTTTGGTTATAGTACTAGGTATCGTTACTTTAACTCTAAAGGTTTAGCTCACCTTAGAGGGATCATAGTCTATGTTTCCCATATAACTAAACAACAAAACTATAACTTGATTTGGGAAGGGTATTCCCTGCGATAACTAATAGGACAGGTGTTCCTACGCATGATTTCTTTATAGGAAACGTTTACCTTGATTGGATAAACTTGGTTTCCCGACAAAACAACATTTATATGGAAATGTTTACTTGATTGTTAAACCTGTGTTTCCTACAGCTATTTATATGGAAATGTTTGCCTGACTGTTAAACCTGTGTTTCCTACAACTGTATATATGGAAATGTTTACTTGATTGTTAAACTGTATTTCCTGCAACCATTAATAGGAAATGTTTATGATTAAACTTGTGTTTCCTAACACCTCGACGGAATTGTAGTAAGAATGACATTCTTACATTAAAATAGGAAATGTTTTCTTTAATAAGAACACTTGTGTTTCCGGCTATACATATAAACATTATATTTGTGTACATGAATGATTTATACAAAACTTGGTTTAACTACTTCTATACTAAACCTGTGAATTCACTCAACATTCAATGTTGATGGTTTACTATGTTTTTCAGGGAATTAGGACTCAGGTACTCCTGCATGCATAAAGGACGTAGGCAACCCAGACTATTTATGATGCCACTTTTGGGACACTTGGATTTCCTTTGTATTACCAATTCCATTGGTTATACTTACGAAATCCCTCTTTTATAAACTCATGTTTTGTAAACTTATGTTGTTCTACAACACCACTACTTGTACGACTTTATAAGTCGTACCCTTTTTGTAATAACGTTTAAACTTATGGCATCTTAAATTAATATGTTCTGTATGATCATATGCTCTGATACAATGAATGCACTATTGTAACGTCAGCACCCCCGCTGTTATACTGTAACTTAAAATGCTTCCGCTAATTAACTAAAGCTTCCGCTAAACCATTTATAAACACGATTACCGATTTTGGGGGTGTGACACTCAATGTTTTCTTTCTTTCATTTTAAAAAATTTTCTTTTTGTGTTTACAAAAACTGTTAGATGTGAATGCCGTAATATTAACAAGAATTCCCTATATGATTCACTTTTTAAACATTTTAAAATGTTGATGAATCAAGTCTACTTAACCCACTATATATATATATATATATATATATATATATTATATGGGGGATTGCGCTGACGTCATACAGCTGCATCTCCCCAATCGTTAGCTGAGTTTTCTTCGACGTGGCTAAATATGGTGCATTTGTCGACGTGTCAGCATTTGGTGAATAGTTTGGTGCGAATATGGTGGCCATGCATAGCTTCTCATTCCTCCTTATAACAAGACAAGTAATAACAAGAAAGGTATACTGCATGCATTTCTCAAACAAATTCGATGAACACATATGTCCACTACAACAAGACAAAATGCAAAGCACATTCCATGCAAAGCATATTTTAGCAAACAAAATGCATGTAATGAATTGTTTACAGTATTATTATTTTAAAGAAAAAAACTATGATTGAAAGAAAAATCGGTGAGTACTCTTTTGTTATTTACAATGCACTATACATGAATAAGTTCTCCATTCTTACTGTAACACCCGACCAATTAGGGCTAGTTATTAGTGCCTAATCATTGTATTAATACATGTAATTAGTTATGTTAGGTCTGATTATGTGTATCATTTTGTGTGTTTGTATATGTTTATAAATGTACACACATATGCGATATGTTTAAATCGTACATTTGACTATCGGATAGATTCTGATACATTAGAAATACGGACGTTGGTGAACTAAATATTAAATAATATGAAATTATTTAATAAACTCAAAAACTCATAAATATTATGTTGATAATACTTAACATGTTAATTATATCGTATAAAGTAGCATAAACGCGATGAAAGCGTGCCAAACGTGCCCAGCAATCGAACATGACCTAATTTATTATTTGACAACTCAATTTAAAGTATTTTAACAATACTTCAATGTTGGGACATGTTTGTGTGACAACAGTTCTACCTTGTAATAGTGTTTAGTTTGTGATTAAGTCTTGTACATTGATCTTAATTTTGATATTGGATATATTAGTTTGTGGTAATATTTGTTATATGTGTGTGTGTGTGTGTAGGTTTATACATATATAAGTATTCGAAAAATATTAAACTACGAACTTTAAGCTGCGATGCGAACTGAGTTTCAGTTCACAAGGTGGCTAGCGAGATGAGTCAGTTCGCAGAGCCCAGACCTGCGAACTGAGATGTGAATATATATGATTTCGGTTTAGAAAAACCCTAACGAATTACAATCTGCGAATTAAGCTTCTGCAAACAAACCCTACGATTTTCTAAGTATTCTAAGCCTCATTCTTGATCGGTTATAACTATTAACAATCAAGATTAAGGTGTATTGGTGTTATGGTCACGAACATATCGTGATATCAAAGTTATATCTGTATAACTAGGATATTGAGGGATTCCGCATCTCGATATTAAGATAACCTCGTTATCGATCCACAGAACTAGGAATAATACGTTGTGGTTCGAGGTTATTTGGATTAAAGAACTAACAATGTTGGGTTGTTTTACGTAAGTTTTACGATCATTAGTTGTTTCTGAACATTTTTAGGTTGATTTACATTCGAAATCTTCAGTTTTAAACGTAAACACACTTAGAATTTTCGTTGTTAGGGTTAACAGCCGTATTTGCGAACTGAAATGAGTATTGCGAGCCGAACTGAACTTTGCGAACTGAGATTTGTGAAGTGAGCTGAGCTTGCGAATTGAATTGAGTTTGCGAGGCGAACTGAACTTTGCGAACTGAGATTTGCGAAGTGAGCTGAGCTTGCGAATTGAATTCAGTTTGCGAACTGAACTGCCGTTGTGAACTGAGTTAGACTTGCGAACTGAGACTCTGCGAAGTGAACTGAGTGTTGCGAACTGGGCTGTGGTTTGCGAACTGAACTTTTTGAGTTCGCAATTTTGACTGATTTTTCGTGTTTTTGAACAAATTAAGATGTCTAATCTTAGCCGAATGATAGAAATGGACCATGAGGTGGGAAAATCAATTGTTCCACCTAAGTTACTCACCCTTGATGACTATTATGGGTGGAGAGACCGTTTTGAGTCCTACTGTCATTTTCATGACCTTATGATATGGGAGTGTATCACTCATGGATACACTGCTCCAACTCATCAGGTACAGGGAACTTCTAAATCTGTGGTTCTTCAATATAATCATATGAATGAAGAACAGAAGGAAAGTTACAAAAATGAAAACCGAGCACATTCCTGCATTAAAATGTGTCTACCTAAGGAAGTCAATCATCTGTTTAAATCCTTTCACACTGCTAAAGAGATATGGTTAGCTCTAGAGAAGAGGTGCGATGGAAGTCCTCAGATAAAGGAAGGCAAAAAGGATTTGTTGAAGAAAAAATTTGTCGTCTTTAAGGCTTTCAAAGGAGAGGAACTTGATGCTTATATCACTCGATATTATCATCTTCTGAGTGAGCTAGATAACCATAAGATTGTAGTAAATGATCGAGAGAAATTAAACAAGTTTCTTGAGGGTTTACCTCAAAGATGGGAAATGCATGGAGTGATGATCAAAGAGAATGAGGATCGCTATGCATCCAAGACTCTGAAAGATGCAATAGACAAACTTGGAGGATATGCATTCACTAAGAAAACAAGGGATGCTGATAACGATCAGGTTCAAGATCCTAAGCTATACTTTGGTAAGGCTAGTCCCTCTGATACATCTACAAGTTCCATTACTGCATTATTAGTTGGTGATGTTACTGAAAATAATGATGAACTTGTCTCTGAAGATTTGTGCTATATTGCTGCTGGAAGTGAAAAACAAAGCAAAGTAACTGAGAAGTCCACTCAAGAGCTGTAACATCCTCTTTTTGGGCCTAGGAGTATTACGGTAATTTCCTTATTTTATTTGATTATTTAATTGTGTTTAGAAATAATTGATGTTATTTGGATAATTAAAATTAATAGGTCAAAAGGTTAAATGACTTATTGTGAATAATATACTAGTACTTGTTTTAAATTATTGTAGTTGTCGGTAAAATAAAATATTTAGTCTCGCATTATGGTTTTAGGTTCCAGACAATAGATTTAGAACGGGTATGATATTACACCACTTATATTAAAATTGTTAGTTGGGATCGACCTAACTTCTTGTTTTCCCAGACTCTCCATCTCACTCTTTAAACACACTTTCAATTCAAAGAAATTGATAAATCTAATTCAACCATTATTGAGGTTTTGATTTGGTGTTATCATCTATGTGTTCTTCATCATCATCGTCATCCTCTTGTTCCTAAAAGTTGTAAGTGTTTGTTTTGGTTCCTTTTATGATTTTAATTGAATTAGGTTAGATGAAAGGAAGTTTTGATTTCATGTTGTTCTTATGTTGTATATGATGATTATAGAGTAATAGGATGTGTTTGTTGTGGTAAAAACTGAGTTTGCTAGTGTTTGATTATGGAATTAGGGTTTTGAGTTCGTGCAGAAAGTTGTTGCAGGTTTGAGAATCTGGGTTTTGAACCTTACCCGATCAGCTATGTTCGATACCCGTCCGGGTATGAAGGGTACCCAATCGGGTAAAATAAAACAAAACGGCTACAACACAAGACCTTAATCGAAAATCCGGAAATTTGCTAGGTTACCCGAACGGGTAAGACCAGTGACCCGAACGGGTATGGTCATTGACCCGAACGGGTACGCTTGTTATTTTGTGTGTGTCTGTGTTTAAAACAATTAATATTGATACGAATACATGAGTATATGTTAGTTGTTAAAGAGTTAAAATGTGATGTTTTAGGAGGGGAAAATATATATTAATTGTAAATGACATTTTGTATTTAATTAATAATATACAATGAGTTATTAACTTATTGTTGTTATGTTCTCAGATCCACCGAAGACTCAGTAACATTAGAACTCTGAGTGTAGAACGAGATCGATAGGTGAGTGGATCGATGACTCTCAGTCTAAATTAGTTGTAACAACTTGGTTACAACGGGTAAACGTGGTTTTAATGTTATATGTTGTTTAGATTACATATTGCCATGATGATTATGGATTATGTGAATTCTTTCTGAGGTCAACATGGATTGGGTTTGGGAACTATTACTTGGACAATATTAGTGCTCTGTACATGTGTTGTTCACTGAAATGGTGTTGTAAGTAGTAATAGTATCAAACTATCGGTTAGACCACTGACTTGGCCTTCAGTGGTTGTAAGTGTTACTTGGTGTAACAACCGCCAATTTAGGACTTTTGATTTGTGCCTAAACTGCTTGTAATTACATGTATTTAGTTTGTATTAATCTAAATATATGAGACATCCTGTGTAATTACATACACACGTACGCGATTTGTTTAAATCGTACACTTATGAACCGGACGAGGTCCGACCTTATTTAATATGGACGTTGGTGACAAAAACTTTAAATAATGTGGAATTATCCAAACAAACATTATTTGCATTAATATATTGTAAAAATATATTACACGTATCGAGTATCGTTTAAAACACTCCGAACGCGACGAAAGCACACGAAACGCGCCCAACAACAGGAAGTAATTCAAGTTATATTTTTATAACTCATTATTAAGTATTTTGATAAAATACTTCGGCTAAAAATATTTCGAATACACTTTAACATATAAGGCGAAACAACATTTAAACAACTACGGGATTTAACCGACAACGACTCGTGATATAAAATTTGGAAACACAAACCCGCGAGCCGGAGACCCAAGTTGGGTTGGCTCAGACCCGTGAACCCAGCCCCCAACCGACCCATGACCCACCCCTTTTAACCCCATTCTTTCCCCACTTCCACCTCATTTACACCAAACACACACATATACACCCTCTCCTCTCCTTCTCCCTCTCAAATCGCAGCCTCAAATCCTCACAAAAACGTCACCAAAAACTCATCATTTTGCTGAATTGATTCAAGAGAAAACAACCACCATCTCAAGCTCTCCATCTTCATCTTCTCGATTTTCGATTTCGTGGTAAGAAGCCTTAAAACTCTTTTAAATTACTTGTAAAGCTTTTATTTACATACTAGAATGTTTACTCAACGAAGATTTGCCCAAAAACTGACTTAAAAATGCGTTTTTAAAGTTAAAAATACGAGCAGCTCGTTCTGCGAGCTGAGATCTGTTCTTCCTGCGAACCGAGCCGAGCTGCGAACCGAGCCGAGCTGCGAACCGAGCTCGCGATGCGAACCGAGCCCAGCTGCGAACCGAGCTCGCGATGCGAACCGAACCGAACTGCGAACCGAGCTCGTGATGCGAATCGAACCGAGATGCGAACCGAACCCTTGCGAGCCGAGCTTGCGAGTCGAACGAGCGAGCCGAACGAGCGAGCCGAACTGACCTGGCCTGCGAACTGAGGTTCTGCCCTGCGAACTGAGTTTTTCCCCAACAATATCACATTTCGTGTAACGACAACTACACTTTTTACAACGATGATTGACAAACAAAAGTATATACTTTTGCTAAGCATAAAACGAAACGAATATAATAATGTTTTCAGAAATTATTATTACAAACCGTCACCAACGGACCATACTTGTTTTCAAAATACAAACGGATTACTAAACGAACACTTGGACATTTCCTAGTTGAGTGGACAACTAGCATGGGTGATCTTTTAAGACACCAACTCGTTTACTTGTTTACTTACGACCTTGAGCGTTTCGGACGCCAGAAGGTTGCAGGGTTCTGAGAACCGATACACGGACTTACATTCGCTTTACCTGGTTAATTTCACATACGTACTTACAAGACTCAGGTGAGTCTTACGGCCCCACTTTTACTGTTTTTATACTTTGGGGGAGATACTTAGCAACTGTTTTACATATGAACACAATGTACTGAACTGATTTCTCTACTTTTTACACCCATTGCATGACTTACTTTTATCCACTGAAAGCCTCCTATCGTAAGTTGTTAGTTATGGACTTAAGCGCGATTACTAGTAAATGGATCCATTTGGGACTAACAATCCCTGCCTAGGGTGGTAGCGCCACCACGTACCGATTTACACGTAGAAACAGGCATATTAGTATTTGTTACATATGAGTGTGCGGATAGCACTCACGGGGGTACGTGATATATTCACACTACACGGTTAAGCTTCAACTTATGAGCTCATGGCAACTATGCGTACATACTGATTTACTTACTTTGCTTGCTAGCAATGCTAGTACATACTTGTGGTTCATAAACGATTACTTTACTACTAAACCTGTGAGATTCACCAACCTTTTTGGTTGACATTTTTTAGCTTTGTATCTCAGGTACACAGACGGAGTAGGATTATCCCTGGACACTAGCTAGAGTCGCATGATTTCTACCTTGCATCTAACGGAGATTCTTAGCATTATCTTTTGTATATTATGATCATGTAATAGAATCTCCCGCTACACGCGTGGACTCTAGGGAACTACATTTTGTAACTGAAAACACTATGTTTTCAAACTTTGTATTTATGAAATGTAACTATTTTTCAAACGTTGCATATAGATGTTGTTTGCTTTATCTTTGTGCTGTTGATATTTGATTAGTAGCACCCCAAAGCTTGCTTCCTCTAAACACATAATTTGGGGGTGTTACAGATTGGTATCAGAGCCTAAGGTTATAGCGAACTAGGTTGCATTTAGTGGGCCTAGACTATGACCATTAGGCAGTATGTCCCCATTAGGCATGACTAGTTCAGGAATTACATCATACGACTTTAATTTAACATAGCCTGATCAACTATGTACAATTAAGGAAATATGATGTGAGGTCTGAGATGGTGATGTCGAACAGGAATACACTAGTTGACTCTGACCTCGAGAGAAACCGGGACTCAAATATGTTTGTGCTAGACACTCTAGGCTATATTATATACTTATTATATGAATATAGGCCTTATTATTTCTAAACGCTTTGTCTCAGAAATGACAAACACACCGCCCAGTTCATCACGCTCTCAATCCGAATCGTGAAATCCGAGGGTAGTCAGGAGGACCGGTAGGCCACCTCGAGCTGCCCCTACCCCAATCCTGACACTCGGGAACCAACACACTTTTCTATTCCGGAGTTAGAATCCAGAGTGAATCGTCACGAGAGACAATTGCAGGACATGGACCTGGAACTTCAGGAAACCCGCGAGCAATGGAGGCTCACGGCACTGGAACGTATTAATGAGGTTGCTGAGGACCATGAAAATACAGTCAACAACATGAACACCCTTCGAGATAAAGTAGTGGAAATAGGCGCGGATACCGTACTTTTATGACTCAGGCTGGAAGAATGTGAGCAACGCTCACGAGAAGCTGAAGAGTACGCGCGTGAACTGGTACAACGACTGGTTTTGGCTGAAGACAACGCCAGACAGGCCAACAGAGTTGCAAATACAGTAAATCACTTTGTTGCACTGATGGAACGAATTAATCTACGGTAAGACTAGTGTAGTTTTTACTCTGAAAATCTAGTAATTACCTAGGCGCAACTTTTGTGATTCGACCGGATGTAACAATTCTCGGCATCTTTTGTACTCCTTATATTATGTAACCTTCTAGAACTCACGCCTTGTATCTAATCTAGTTATCTAATGAAATATGGTTATCACGTCACTCTGTTATTGTATATTCCATCATATACACATGAGATATATCATAAATTCGTACAAACCTCTTATTTCTCTTTTCTTATTCTTCTTGTTCAGCATCATGCCTCCCCGACGCCAGGTCACCCTCAACGAAACCCGCAGTGTGGCCCAAGCCTTGGCTACACGAGCACCGACATCAGGCAGCGAAGACTCGACCGTCAACCGATCTCAACCCAAACCTTGTTCCTACAAGGATTTTCAAAACTGCAAACCTCACATCTTCAATGGCACGGAAGGTGCCATCGGGCTAATCAGGTGGTGTGAGAAGATGGAATCTGTCTTTCTCATGAGCAGATGTGCAGAGGAAGATAAGGTTAAATTCCCTAATTTCACCCTCGAAAGTGGTGCCCTCTCCTGGTGGAACTCATATGCCCAATCAGTGGGTATCGACAACGCCTACCTTCTCTCTTGGGAGGATCTGAAAAAGATGCTCACTGCCAAGTACTACCCTATTGAACAACTCCAGAAGCTGGAGGAGGAATTCTGGAACCTAAAGGTGTAGGGGACCGACATTGATAGATACACCTCGAGGTTTAACCAGCTTGCCATCCTCCGCCCAGCAATGGTCAGCACCGAGTCTGACAAGATCAGAAAATACATCCGCGGTCTTCCGGAACCCGTCCGGGGGAACGTCGCCTCCTCAAACCAAACCACCATTGATGGTGCTATCCGATTGGCTCATGAACTCATGGCCATGAACAAGAATCCTGAACCACCCACCCCACCCTCCAACAACAACAAAAGAAAATGGTCCGACAACCACAACAACCACCAAAACAAGAAACCCAAAACCATTAAAGCCTACACCTCCGGTTCTGATGACAAGGGAGCGTACAAGGGAACCAAGCCCTATTGCTCTAAGTGCCAACGACACCATCATGGTTCTTGCCCATGTAGCAAGTGTCAGAGATTTGGACACTTGGCTAGCGATTGCAGATCTACCACTACTGACACCAACACTTCTGCACCAAAGGCCTGCTTTGAGTGTAACGGTACTGGGCATTTCAGAAAAGACTGCCCGAAGCTGAAAAACAACAACAACAACAACAACAACAACAAGAACAACAACGCTTGAGGAAGAGCTTTCGTGCTGAAATCTGGGGAAGCCCGTCAAGACCCGAATGTGGTCACGGGTACGTTCCTCCTCAACAACTTGACTGTTTCTGTATTATTTAATACTGGGGCTGATAAGAGCTTCATTTCCGATGAGTTTTATCCACTACTTGACACTACACCTGTTACCTTAGATTCTAAGTACACAATAGAATTGGCGAACGGAAAACTTATTGAGGCTGAAAGTGTGATACCTAATTGCACTTTAAACTTAGCTAATGAGTTCTTTTCCATTGATTTGATACCCGCAGAGATCGACAGCTTTGACATTATCGTCGGTATGGATTGGTTATCTAAGCACCGAGCTGAAATCGTCTGTTATGACAAACTCGTTCGCATACCTCTCGTCTCCGGTGGAACCTTAGTCCTACAAGGGAAGACCGGTAGACAGAATCTGAATATTGTATCATGCATGAAAACTAGAAAATACCTACGAAAGGGGTATCAAGCCATCCTTGCACATGTCACCGGGAAGAAGTCGGAGGAGAAGCGACTTGAGGATGTGCCTATCGTGCGGGATTTCCCGGAAGTCTTTCCTGAGGACTTGCCTTGGTTTCCGCCACCCAGACAAATCGAAATCCAAATTGAACTTGTGCCGAGAGCTGCACCCGTGGCACGAGCTCCGTATCATTTAGCACCTTCCGAAATGTAGGAGTTGTCTAACCAATTACAGAAAATCCTGGATAAAGGATTCATTCGACCAAGTTCCTCACTATGGGGAGCTCCGGTCTTATTCGTGAAAAAGAAAGATGGATCGTTCCGCATGTGTATCGATTACCGAGAGCTGAATAAGCTAACCATAAAGAATTGGTATCCACTTCCTAGAATCGATGACCTATTTGACCAACTTCAGGGATCGAGTGTTTACTCAAAAATTGACCTACGGTCAGGTTATCACCAACTCCGAGTTCGTGACGATGATATTCCAAAAACAGCTTTTCGAACACGCTATGGGCATTACGAATTCCAAGTGATGCCGTTCGGTTTAACCAACGCACCTGCAGTATTCATGGACCTTATGAATCGGGTGTGTAAACCATATCTTGACAAGTTTGTCATTGTGTTCATTGACGACATTCTGATCTACTCTCGCGATGAGCAGGAACATGCCCAGCATCTGAAAACCGTTCTGGAACTTCTCAAACGCGATGCGAACCGAGCCGAGCTGCGAACCGAGCTCGCGATGCGAACCGAACCGAACTGCGAGCCGAGCTCGTGATGCGAATCGAACCGAGATGCAAACCGAACCCTTGCGAGCCGAGCTCGTGATGCGAATCGAACCGAACTGCGAACCACATACTGATTTACACGTAGAAACAGGCATATTAGTATTTGTTACATATGAGTGTGCGGATAGCACTCATGGGGGTACGTGATATATTCACACTACACGGTTAAGCTTCAACTTATGAGCTCATGGCAACTGTGCGTACATACTGATTTACTTACTTTGCTTGATAGCAATGCTAGTACATACTTGTGGTTCATAAACGATTACTTTACTACTAAACCTGTGAGATTCACCAACCTTTTTGGTTGACATTTTTTAGCTTTGTATCTCAGGTACACAGACGGAGTAGGATTATCCCTGGACACTAGCTAGAGTCGCATGATTTCTACCTTGCATCTAACGGAGATTCTTAGCATTATCTTTTGTATATTATGATCATGTAATAGAATCTCCCGCTACACGCGTGGACTCTAGGGAACTACATTTTGTAACTGAAAACACTATGTTTTCAAACTTTGTATTTATGAAATGTAACTATTTTTCAAACGTTGCATATAGATGTCGTTTGCTTTATCTTTGTGTTGTTGACATTTGATTAGTAGCACCCCAAAGCTTGCTTCCGCTAAACACATAATTTGGGGGTGTTACACTTGGGGGCTACCACGGCAGTAGGGTACCTCAAGGACCACCGATCCTCTTTGACATTATTTGTTTATGATGTTTTGCTGTAAACAATTGTTAATCTGAGTTAGGTTGATAGTTAAAGGTCTATTCACTTAGCTTTGTGCTAATCCCCCTCATCACTTCTTGCAGGTCTAGATTTCGATTGTGGGTGCAAGAATATGAGTTTGAAGGAATGTTTGACGGCTCACTCTGAACTTTATAAACTTGCTAATGGTTTTGTATTTTGAAAAGTGTATGACACCTAAAACTTATGTTTGTATTAACTATGGTATTCTAGACTATCATTACCATGTATAAGTGGATTACAACTTTTGGGTTTGTAATGTAATTATTAAATACGCGCTTCCGGTTTATTTTAAAAAAAAAAATAGTCTTGGAAATTGTAGGGTGTTATAAATTGGTATCAGAGCATAGGTTTGTGTGAATTGAGCATGGGCTAAGTGTTCAATCCCAAATCTATTTGTGTTAGTCAAACATTCCAGGGTGTGGGATTTGGTTATGGTATGGGAATCGGGTAGTGTGTTATGTGCTAACACTAAACAACTTGTGAGATGTTGTTTTGAAAACAGAGATGGCCGGACGTGAGTACTGACTAGTACTCTCAGCAAGAGAATCAGGTAATCCACGATAAACTTTCCTGGATTTAAATTGTTTACTTTGTTATGATGATTATGCTTAGTAGTAAAGTAAATGGGTCAGATTGATATGATTTCCCAGTTATGAGTCATTGATGATTATTAAATTACTTATGTAAAAATAGAAATGTTAAATGAGACGTTTAGCGTCTTGGGTAGTTCTGAATGAACTCTAAATTTTGGAATATGTGTTTAATTGAGTAGACAAATGGTTGACTAAGGATTAACAGTGGTACTGTTTGAACTTAAAGGTGTTTTATTGCTAAAATAAACAAAGAAATTGGTAATATGATTATGGTATGTGGAATATAAGGAATGACTATAAATCCTTGTTAAAAAATTATGTGATAATTGTCTAGAGGATAATTGCTTCCTCGGGAGAATATGTGAATGTGTGATTAGAAAAGATGTTTTGACTATGGTCAAACAGGGAAACGAAACATATGTGGATAATTAAGTTTATGAAATACATAGACTATGATGTTTAATTTGAGTGAGGAAGACATATGTCGTCTTGGTCAAATGTAAATTAGTAATAATGACATGATTTTATATATATTATTAATATGTGGTTGGATACTATGTGATTTGAGGCAAGTAAAAGTGTCGAATAAAGATGTTAATTGTGTATGTGAAATTACTTACTTATGTAAAGATAAATGATTTTGAATAAATCAAACATATGGGGTTGTAATAGCAAGTAAGTTAAATTATTATGGGATACGTGCTTGGATTTGCACACAGTGTTAATAAAGTACTTGGTATTTGATATTATACTATGTATTGCTTGTTGATGTTTAAGAATTCATGTTGGATATTACACGTGATATTGTTATGGCATTAGTGCTTAATAATGTATCATACGATGTAAATATAATAATAGATTTACATGTTTCAGAATTTCAGATAAACAAAGATACAGAACTATGTCAGTTGTCGAATTGAAATTCTATATGATTAGATACATACTAAAAGAGGTACATGTATTAGGTAAAATAACTTGCATATGTACAGTTGATTATATATGGGGTAATTTGAATATAAGTATGTATCTGTTGTTAATAAGTCATTAAGCGGTCCTAAATTACTTTTGAACCATGATATTATATGGTATGTGTTTAAGTGAAAAGAAATCGCATTAATGATTGATGATATGAAGTAGCTTGAGAAGGAAATGTGAAAAACATAATCTGGCAACGCCTGATCACCGTTGTTACATTATGTTGTGTCACATGAACTTGTTGAGGTTACCAAGTATCAAATAAATTTAATGTGATTGGGAAATTGAGTATGAAATTGTGTTAAACCATTTAATTATTGTTTCAATGTGAAAGAAGTCACTTGGTAAAATTATGATACTTAGTGATTTCAAATTTCAAGTGTGTATAATACTTGCCATTGTTAGAGATTAAGATATATATATATATATATATATATATATATATATATATATATATCAAGTT
The DNA here is from genome assembly GCA_963422505.1 of Pseudognaphalium luteoalbum. Lineage (NCBI taxonomy): Eukaryota > Viridiplantae > Streptophyta > Magnoliopsida > Asterales > Asteraceae > Pseudognaphalium > Pseudognaphalium luteoalbum. Next base: position 90,621,829 of record OY730194.1, read on the forward strand.
TGATTTGTTGAGAATGTGATTGTTTGATTAATAGGGTTGGATTACCCATTTGTGAGTTATATATTATCCAAACGAATCAGTATTTTGTGTATGACTTATATTAAGCCGAGGTAGAAGTATGTAGATATAGTTATTAATGAGTCATTATTATCATTGAATACTTTGACTAAAAGTCTAAGTTTAAGGTTAAACTTATAATATAAAGTATTAACATGATAATATGCATATATGAAAAGTGAAATGGCTTATTAAATAGGCCAATTGTAATACTATGACGTGTTGACTTTAAAAGTCAAGTAATGAAAAGAGAGTCTTGTGTATGGGTATGAAATCATTCAAATATGATTGCTCTTGTTTTGGGTCAAACTTAAGAAAAGTGTTGATAAATTATTGTTGATTGGTTAGTTTAAATTGAAGTTGACAAATAGTCAACATTGTTGAATTAGTCAAACATGGGTCAAATCTGATAGTATTTGTTTGAAGTGTGGTTAAAATTTCAAATGAGTTAAGTGAGTTTGACAAAGGTTATGGAACCTTGGTTAATTATTTTATGTTGTCTTAATGTGTTTAAAGTTTATTAAGGGTTGAAACTCATGAGCAAGCAGGTTGTAATACGAGTTGTTAACTGAAAGTGCTTAAAAGAGAAAATTTTATTATAAAAGAATGAATGTGTCTATGAATTTTCATGTATTAAATACTATGGAATTGAAAGTTATATGTGTGTAGAGTTTATATGTTAAAACTGTTTTGACAGATCTACGCAAATATGTAGTCATGACGCGATTTGTATAGAATTGCCACGCGATTTCAATTGGATTGTGACGTGATTTTGGATTAATCGCAATATTTTTATGTTTATCAGAGTATTGATTTCAGTTTCTTGGAGATTGGTTCACCTCGTGTTGTGTTTAATTGTTTTAAAACTGAATTGTGGATAAAATTTGTGCAAGTCTCATTGTTGAATCAATGATTAAAGGGATATGATTTGTAAAAGAATAATAACATGAGCTTTAAGGGGAAGAGAGAATTGAAATGTCCTGAAAGGATAGTTATGATATAAAAAGATAAATAGAGTTGTTAACTTGTAATTAGTTCCAATATCTATTGGTATGGATGTACGTTTATTAATTTAAGATGTTATGTAACACCCCCAAATTTATTGTTTGGCGGAAGCATACTTGGGGTGCTACTAATCAATAATCACAAGCACATAAGATAAAGTGAACGACTCTACATGCGTCGTTTTAACAAAACACATTGATTGTATTAAAAGTTTACAAGAGTTATAAGGATTACATAAGCTCGGTATCCTGATCTGAAAGATTCTATGGCATTACTACTTATACAAAATATAATAATGCAGAAAAATCTCTTGATGTTCGTATTTGCATGCAACTCGAGCTATAAAATTCCTGAGTAGTCCTACTACTGCTGTGTACCTGAGAATACATGTTCAAAGGTCAGCTAAAATCTGGTGAGCTCACAGGTGTAAATGATAAACATAATGTATGAACCATAAGATTTAATAATGTATTTGAAATTAATCAAATAAATGTGTATATTAATGCCATGAACCCATAGTTTGAGCTTAACTGAGGGGTCAGGATCCGCCTTTAAGGACCTGAGCGAGGTGCCTCCGGGCGAGTGCCTAATCTACACTCGTGTGAACAAATGATAATGTGTCTGTTTGACATCACAGTCAAGGTAGCGCGACTACCCCGGACAGGGATCGTCAATCCCATATGGTACCATACACTAACATTCACGCTAAATACATACTAACAAACTACATGGTGGACTTTATGATTAGTAAAACAACTCATGCAGTCAATATATCGTGTTTTGTACTTGTGTTCACATGTAAAATAAATCTGAGCATGTATTCCCACCCCGGTAGTAAAAACAGTAAAAATGCGGGGCTATGAGACTCACCTGAGTCTGATGCATTTGTCTCAATAAACGTGCATTGCTAAACCAAGCAATAATGTCCGAAGACTGTAACCTGAGGGCGTCCAAGATGCGTGTTGGTTAATATGTGAGTAGGTATCTCAAAAGATCACATATGCTAGTTGTTCATCCAACTAGTTATGTCCAAATACATTGGTTTGTTTGATTGTTTGTTTGGTGTTTTGAAAACATGTACGGGCCGTTGGTGACAGTTTGTAATAATAATCTTACATCATTATTATGTGTTGTTTCATTGTATACTATTAAAGTATATGTTTCGTGTGTTGTATTGTATATAAGTGTTGAAGTATATATGTACGAGTACATCGTATGTGGTTCAAAGGTTGTAAATGTTTGACACGCAGTGTATAAAGTATTTCCAAACTTTAATGACGGGGGTTCGGGGGCAGCGCCCCTGATTAGCGGGGTTCCAGGGGTGGCAACCCCTGGCGGGGTCCAAGGGGCAGAGCCTCTGGCTGGGGTCGAGGTGAAAAACGCATTTAAAATCTTATTTCTACTACATTGCTTTAATGAAAAACGCATTTAAAATCTGAATTTGGGACTTGTAAGTGATAAAATTTCAAGCATTAACACTTAGTGAAAAATCCATGTTTTCAAGATTCTGATTTGTGCAACACTGGGTGTGACACTGGATGCGACACCAAGTGCGACATAGGCTGATGTGTCACAGGTTTGGACTGCGACATAGGTCTTTGTGTCACTATGTGCGACGTCCGCAATCTAATGCGACATAAGGTGTTGTGTCGCTACTGCGACATTCACAATTTGATGCGACATAGTGGCTTGTGTCGCTATGTGCGACATATTCAATTTTTGGCAACAAAGTGACTTGTGTCGCTATGTGCGACGTAGCCTATTCTTAGTGACATAAGGGCTTGTGTCTCTATGTGCGACGTAGCCTATTCTTAGCGACATAAGGGCTTGTGTCGCAGAAGGTCCAGCCCTTCTGCGACATAACATGTTGTTTGGGTTTTTGAGTGTCGGGTTTGTGGTCAAACGCCTCGGTGTAGAGGTTGCAGAAATTAGTGGTTTGTGTCGGGAGTAACCTGAAGTGTTGGATCTATAAAATGGTCAAAACCGACATTTTCCGACAATGTTTCAAAAACGAGTTTTAACACGAGATTTGGACACAATCTAGCAAAGTAAACAACTATACATATAAATTAACAAAATATAAGTGTTTTCGAAAGTATCGGAATCTTACAAATCATCGCGCGAGGATTCCGAAAAGATGGATGTGTAGAGCTCGTTCTCGTGATCGTTTCTTTCCAAATGAGTCTTGCAATTTGAGGTGTTTTAGTGGTGGTTTTTGGTGGTGGACGGGGCTGTTTTGGGTGGTGGTTTTTAGAGAGAAAGAAGGGAGAGAAAAAGTTAGAGAGAGAGAGAGAGGGATGATGATGAATGATGTTGTGTTAGTGTGTTGGTGAAGTAAAAAGAAAATAAGGAAAAGAGGGGAAGGGGGCCCGGCTAGGGGGTGGCCCACAAGGTGTGGGTTGCCCCAATTTTTGTTCCCTGCGTTACGCTTCGTGCAGTATTCGTTTACCCGATCGTTTGAACGTTTAATTATCATTATACGTTTTACTACGTGTGTTTTGTTAACAATTCAAATCGCGTTATTTTTATTGAAAGTATTATTCTAAATACTTTATTTTAAGTTATTAAAATGTTGTCGGGTCTCGGTTTGCACGTTCGTTGCGTATTTGAACGTTTGTTTAACTCGTGTAACGTTTTTAGACGTTTTATTCGTACGCGTGAAAACGTAATATTTTTATTTGAAGTATTTTATCAAAATACTTAATAATGAATTATAAAAATATAATTTGGGTTTATTTCGTTTATCGGGCGCATTTCGCGCGTTTCTATTGCGTACGACTAGTTTGCGACGATATGAAATGTGTTGGTATATATTATCCAAATAACATATAAATAAAATGGGTTAGTTAAATAATTTTCCATTATATAATAAATTGTTCACCAACGTCCGTATTTGTGATTGTGTCGAACTCCATCCGATAATGAAATGCACGATTTAAATAAATCGTGTACGTGTGTATATATAGCAATATACAAAATGATACACATAATTAGCCCTAAACATAACTAATTACAGGTATTAATACAATGATTAGGTACTAAGTACTAGCCCTAATTTGGCGGGTGTCACATGTTAAAGGCTGGATAAGGGTTTTAACGACCCGAATAGCTTACCATAGAGAAATGAATTGAAATAATTCTGATGAAATGAGATAAATATTATGAATCATAATAGTTGAAATTATAAAAATGATGATTGAGTTCCTATTTTATAGAAATATGTGAAATTAGGTATATTGTTGTATACTTAATGACAGGATGAAATGCTAAATTGCAATTAGAAATGGTTAAAATGTGGAATAAGGTAATGTAAAGATCGATTAAAAGTAGGTAAAATGAGATTGTAGTACATGTGCTGATTTAGAAAGGTACTAATTGATTGGACTTAGCCCTATTTAATGGAATTTGGTGTTAAGTAATCATGGGATTATGATTTTACCTATAGAGTTTGACCTCTACCTTGCTTAAGTAATATGTGCTTAAGGTTGTATAACTTAGAAGTACTTGCGAGTAGGAAGTTTTATACAACCAAGGGATGTTTGAAATTAGGTAATTGATTAGTAGTAATTGATTGAAACAATAATATTTTAATAGTTTACCACTTAAAGTGATATAGGGATACTGGCTTGACTGCTAGTATGATATGAATTTGAAATTCATTATTTGATATTTGTATTGTGGTTTTATAATCACTTTGTTGTTGAAAAGATATAAGTATTTATAATAATTAAAGATTCTGGCATGTCGCTAGTTTCTGGTTGTAAGAATATTATATTATAAATGACTGTATGCTTCACTTATTCTAAGTGATTATGTGTTCTAACGTGTTTATGTGGCTAAGTAAACGATTCATGTAAGTAGTCACTTTAAGGATAAAGATAGGGTTTATGCATAGTATATGTGCATGGGGAAAGACAGAAGCATGTACATTGGGATATGTGCATGTGGAAAGAATTGAAAACATATAATTAATATCATAAGTTGCTCAAGGGAGTGAGAAACGTCAATCTATTAGATTGAAGGGTAATTGATATATGATCATGAGGTACTAAGTTATTTGAATATAATTAGATTTCGGGGACGAAATCTCTTTAAGGGGGAGAGATTTGTAACATCCTCTTTTTAGGCCTAGGAGTATTACGGTAATTTCCTTATTTTATTTGATTATTTAATTGTGTTTAGAAATAATTGATGTTATTTGGATAATTAAAATTAATAGGTCAAAAGGTTAAATGACTTATTGTGAATAATATACTAGTACTTGTTTTAAATTACTGTAGTTGTCGGTAAAATAAAATATTTAGTCTCGCATTATGGTTTTAGGTTCCAGACAATAGATTTAGAACGGGTATGATATTACACCACTTATATTAAAATTGTTAGTTGGGATCGACCTAACTTCTTGTTTTCTCAGACTCTCCATCTCACTCTCTGAACACACTTTCAATTCAAAGAAATTGATAAATCTAATTCAACCATTATTGAGGTTTTGATTTGGTGTTATCATCTATGTGTTCTTCATCATCATCGTCATCCTCTTGTTCCTAAAAGTTGTAAGTGTTTGTTTTGGTTCCTTTTATGATTTTAATTGAATTAGGTTAGATGAAAGGAAGTTTTGATTTCATGTTGTTCTTGTGTTGTACATGATGATTATAGAGTAATAGGATGTGTTTGTTATGGTAAAAACTGAGTTTTCTAGTGTTTGATTATGGAATTAGGGTTTTGCGTTCGTACAGAAAGTTGTTGCAGGTTTGAGAATCTGGGTTTTGAACCTTACCCGATCGGGTAGGTTCGATACCCGTCCGGGTATGAAGGGTACCCAATCGGGTAAAATTACCCAATCGGGTGAAATAAAACAAAACGGCTATAACACGAGACCTTAATCGAAAATCCAGAAATTTGCTAGGTTACCCGAACGGGTAAGACCAGAGACCCAAACGGGTATGGTCATTGACCTGAACGGGTATGCTTTTTATTTTGTGTGTGTCTATGTTTAAAACAATTAATATTGATTGTAGATTCCCGTACCAGACCTAATCAGATCGACACCTCGATTGAATGCGCGGAATACAAACAATCTAGTAATGAACGTTTGACAAATTGATCGCACAATATCTATAATCTTTTGTATGTATTAACATTTGAAGAACAAGATTACAAATACAAACTCAGCCTCTCCTCCCTCTCTGCCTCACGAACTCTCTCTCTCTCTCTCTCTCTCTCTCTAGGGTATGATCCACCCACAAATGAAATCTTACACTTCTATTTATACTCACACTCTGACCTACTAGCGACACAACTTGCGTCGCTATTGTGACCCTTGCGACACACGCTCTGTGTCACATGAACAGTATATTGTCAATTTCACTATTCGTTTACAGACTCACATATACACACTAACACTTTACATACTCAGACTAATTGACTTTGACAAGTACAAACGTTGACCAAGTGACTGACACACAAAATGCACCAACAAACTCCCCCATGTCAGCAGCTTGGTCAAATAAGTTTCCAATTAGTCTTTACCAACAAACTCCTTCATGTCTTCAACAATCAGAAACTCCCCCATTGAGATAGCATGGTCTTCAAACAATCTTGATGTCCTGATTCATGTGACTAACACACATTTATCATACAATAAGATCTTCAAACTCCGTGACCATCTCTCAATCATTATCAGCTTCTCCAATAGAATTTATCTTCACAATCTTTGGAGAATAACCAACATCCTTTACATCTATTTGACTTGAACAAGATATGTGATATTGAAGAAAATAATATAACAATAAAATCTTTTTGTATTTTTCTTTAATAAACAAAAGGCAAAGAATACCTAAAAAAATAAATAAATCGGGGATAAGATTGTTTTAGGTCTGCTTTGAGATCATATCAGGCCAACATGCAATTATTAGGAAATAGTAAGTGTTATTTCGATTATCAGTATATTTGTCCACTTTAAATTTACTTAGCATACTTAAAGAACCTTTTATAAAAATTATTTCAAGACGATTACTTGTATTGTTTGTCCACTTAAATATGTTACCTTCAGGTCTGTGAGTTAACCTTTTATTGTTAGTATGAATATTTATCTATGGTCCCCACCATAGACATACCCCTGTAATTTAGACAAGAACATAACTTCCAAGATAGATAGAATAGAGGAATATCATTTTTAAGAATCAAGCTAACGGTGACAGGTCTGTACAAATGTACAACAAAGCGACATAGCTTGATTCAAGTGTAAGCAAAACCAGACTTGGTCAAACCATTTTGGCGACCTTGTTAGGTATCTTGAGATTTAAGACTTTTTCAAGTTCATTGACTTGCGTTTGCTTAACTTTTAAGTATATACAAATTGAGACCAGGTCTGTACTTACGTACAACAGAGGAAACAATCAGTATATACCCCCAAATGATTTCATATTATAAACTAAAATAGAAGTATGCCAAGCTATATTAAGGAATTAATACATTTAGTCATACATCACAGGGTGTTTACCACACGATAATAGACATGTCTTAGTATTACTTTTTAAGAGCTCAAAGACCAGTGTGTATCATGCCTACCAGTACATCATATTATGAAGCTAATGTTTATAAAAGCTATTTTAAACATGCCAGATAAACCTACTGACACATCAAACATAAACCTTAGAATTTCCATTTTGCGCATGTCATCTGATGTACAATCATTTCCCATGTTGTTTACAGACACAATCCAATATCTTTTTGAGGAATAAGAATCTGGTTGTTCACATTTCTGATCCAAATAATCAGAATTTTTAATTACTCCCCCTGAACAGCAAATTCTTTTCGAAAATCCAATTCAAAGGTACTCCCCTTAAACATTAAACATATTTTTATAACTTTTTTGGTTTAAGATATTTCACAACATTGTATTTCTTTGATACTAAAATGTACAAAGAATGGCTGTTGCAAAACTAACAAATAAAAATAAATAAAAGTTCCAAAATAAAAGTTTCAAAATCACATATCAAGTCAAATCAAATGCCTTTTTAGCACGCTAACCACCTGAACTTCAGAAATTTCATCATTCCAGTCACCATTCTTCCAACAAAATCCACATCCATGAAGTCACTAACAAATATTGGCTAACAAGAAACCGACTGCATCACCACAAACAATCAAACATTAGAGTTTATGGGACACCCAAGCCTTGATAAACTTAGGTTGTCCACTATCATCCATAATCATCACATCCATGAGTTTATGATATTTTAAAAACTCAGTCGATTTCATAGATGTGTTGTTTGTGGATTTTGGTTTCCAAACCTACTTAGGTTCGGATGATTTGTTTTCAACAATGTTGTGCTGTTGAACTTGAGGTCTACTGGGCAAAACTTTGTTTACTCTAGCCATAGGTTTTGGAGAGTTTGATGCACAACTAGATACAGGCGAATACGAACGACGCCTTGAAAAAGATTTTGAAAAAAATTCTTAAAAGAAGAAGTTCGTGGCATCCCTCTACCAAACCTATCTAGGGAACCTACAATCCCTAATAATATGGCCCTGTTGACCACAACGAAAGCAAGAACGTTTCTCAGCATAAGATTGATTCCAATGAGTTTCCTCAAATCGTTTCGATGGAGGATAATACACAGAAGGTCTATTAACAGGAACATTTGTTGAACATGCACTCTTAGGTGAACATGTTGAAGTAGATGTTCCTGAGGTTGAGTTAGTTGATGTTGAACATTTATTATTTTCAAATTTATCAACTATTTTATCTTTCTTAAAATCCTTTTTAACATTTTTAACTTGAAAGGATGCATTGTCAACCTTAGCTTTGCCTTTGCTTTTAAATCTTCAGGTTTGACATTTATTTTCTCAACCTTAATGGTAGACTCTTCTGGTATATCTTCTACCTCAATAACCCCCTTGATACTAACCAGAGGTTTACTTCCAGCCTTAACAATATAGGCCTAACAAACTCGGCCTGTTTAACTTGCTCATTAACTAGTGTATTAACAGAATTTGTGTCTACTTTTGAGGAAGAAGGCACAAAGTCTTTGATTACATCCTTAACAGGCATTGGAAGATAGTCCATAGGAGGAAGTACATGGTTATATCCAATATCTGCCTTGCTTTTCGTATCAGTCCTTTGCTTATCAAGGATGTGATCAAATATCGTGTTTGACGTAGCAAAATTTGACATTTTTCGTTTAAGATCATCAACTTCAGATTTAGAGTCAGCAAGCTCTTTGTTAAGCAAATAAATTTCTTTCAAATAACTATTTATTTCATCTTGTTGACTATAGATTTTAGCTTTGAACGCTTGAGACTCATCTTGATAAGCTTTGAATTTCTTTTCATAAGCTAATTCATTTTCTTTCAAAACCTTATTAGCCTCTGTCAAATTTTCGATATTTGATCGCAGGGTTTCAATGTTATCTTTGTACCTATTGTTAGAACCTGTTAATTGAATGCAAGATAAACATGTAAATGCATCAGAATCAACCTCTTTTGTTTGAGCCACAAATGCACTATGTTGAGGTTCTTCTTCATTGTTATAGCCACCGCAATGCTTTTCGATGGCAGCCCAAAGATCATACGCATTTTTGTGATGCTTAAACAACTGTAAGATCTCCTTTGATAAAGATCCTTGAATTGATCTGAAAGTGTTCCGTTCATCATCCCATGCTTTACGTTCTTCGAGAGTCATTGATTTATATGATTTTGCAATTCGTGTTCCTTCCTTGACTAGCAATTCATATCTCTCAGTCAATGGAATCCACATGTCTGGATCATTAGAAGAGATGTAGGCCTCAAAATCTCTTCTCCAGCTTGAGTATTTGGTGTTTTGGGTGAATATCGAAAGGTTGTTGCGAACACATGCAGGAGCGACATCTTTTAATCAAGAACTTTAGCAAAACACAGACAACCAGATTTTCCCACCAAAATTTGGTTTGAAAATATTGAAAATTGATTGAGTACAACTAAAATTTTCCCAAACTAGAATTATGAACTTTTAAGCTCAAAAACAAAATTTGGTACTACAAATTTTTTCGCAAATTTCCCGCCAAAAATTCAACCGAAAACGTTCAAAAATGCCCGAGTAAAATGAAACTTTTTCCAGGTTAAAATTGAACACTTTTAAGCCTATGAAAAAAATTTGGAAACACGAAATTCTTATAGCCTTGGCGAGGTGTTAGCGACACAATGCTTGTGTCACAGTTTACAGTAGTGGGACACAAAGGATGTGTCACAATGAATAGTGGTGAGACACAAGGTTTGTGTCGCAGGTTATGTCGCGAGCTTGTGTCGCAAAATAGAAAACCCTAATTAGCGACACAAATCTTGTGTCGCAGCTTATGTCGCAAAACAGCGCTGAGCAGATTCCAAAACCCAAAAATCGAAAATTTTCGAAACCCTAACGATTTTCAAAAACCGATTCGTGAACTAACCCGGACACCTTCAGAAAACGCAATCTTCAAGCAATCAAACCTAGAAACGAAGATTAATCAATAAAACCTTAGCGAATCAAACCGAAAACGTTCAAATCACGATCCGAAACCGTTGAATAACTGATTCACGGCTCTGATACCATTTGTAGATTCCCATACCGGACCTAATCAGATCGTCACCTCGATTGAATGCGCGGAATACAAAAAATCTAGTAATGAATGTTTAACAAATCGATCGCACAATATCTATAATCTTTTGTATGTATTAACATTAGAAGAACAAGATTACAAACACAAACTCAACCTCTCCTCTCTCTCTGCCTCACGAACTCTCTCTCTCTCTCTCTCTCTAGGGTTTGATCCACCCACAAATGAAATCTTACACTTCTATTTATACTAACACTCTGACCTACTAGCGACACAACTTATGTCGCTATTGTGACCCTTGCGACACAAGCTCTGTGTCGCATGTACAATATATTGTGCATATTGTCTATTTCACTATTTGTTTACAGACTCGCATATACACACTAACACTTTACATACTCAGACTAATTGACTTTAACAAGTACAAACGTTGACCAAGTGACTGACACACAAAATGCACCAACATTGATACGAATACATGAGTATATGTTAGTTGTTAAAGAGTTAAACTGTGATGTTTTAGGAGGGAAAAATATATATTAATTGTGAATGACATTTTGTATTTAATTAGTAATATAAAGTGAGTTATTAACTTATTTTTGTTATGTTCTCAGATCCACCGAAGGCTCGGTAACATTAGAACTCTGAGTGGAGAACGAGATCGACAGGTGAGTGGATCGATGACTCTCAGTCTAAATTAGTTGTAACAACTTGGCTACAACGGGTAAACATGGTTTCACTGTAATATGTTGTTTAGATTACATATTGCCATGATGATTATAGATTATGTGAATTCTTTCAGAAGTCAACAGGGATTGGGTTTGGGAACTATTACTTGGACAACATTAGTGCTTTGTACATGTGTTGTTCACTGAAATGGTGTTGTAAGTAGTAATAGTACCAAACTATTGGTTAGACCACTGACTTGGCCTTCAGTGGTTGTAAGTGTTACTTGGGGGCCACCACGGCAGTAGGGTACCTCAAGGACCACCGATCCTCTTTGATGTTATTTGTTTATGATGCTTTGCTGTAAACAATTGCTAATCTGAGTTAGGTTGATAGTTAAAGGTCTATTCACTTAGCTTTGTGCTAATCCCCCTCATCACTTCTTGTAGATCTAGCTTTCGATTGTGGGTGCAAGAATATGGGTTTGAAGGAATGTTTGACGGCTCACTCTGAACTTTATAAACTTGCTAATGGTTTTGTATTTTGAAAAGTGTATGACACCTAAAACTTATGTTTTTATTAACTATGGTATTCTAGACTTTCATTACCATGTATAAGTGGATTACAACTTTTGGGTTTGTAATGTAATTATTAAATACGCGCTTCCAGTTTATATAAAAAAAATAGTCTTTGAAACTGTAGGGTGTTATAAGAGCATCATAAGATGCCTATGAGTGTGAAATCTGCTGAACAACAATTGTCTGTACTTGCTTCGTTTGTTGCTTCATAGGAAAATTACATCCAGGGAAAGATTAATGATCCATCCACTTTTGATGCTGATTATGATCAAATTGATGATGATGATGATTTAGAAGAAATGGATCTCCAGTGGCAACTTGCTATGGTGTCAAGGAGAGTTAAGAAATTTCTAAATCGAACTGGTAGAAAACTAGTTGGTAATAAAGTTGGGTTTGACAAGTCCAAAGTAACAATGTTTTAACTGCCAAGGTTATGGACATTTTGCTAGGGAATGTCAAAGACAAAAAGCTGATCAAAATAGTGGAAATAACCAAAGCTCGGGTAAGAGTCTAGCTTCCAAGGCTTTGGTAGTTCAATAGTTAGATGGATCATATGATTGGAAAGCTTTGTCTGAAGAAGCACTAATGGCTGAGATTATGGATGAAGAAAAGACTGTTGAATCGACATCTTATATGCCTGAAGCTGAAGATTCTAAATTTCAAGTACCAGACATGCAAGAGAAGTCTATTGAAGATAATGTGCTCTACATGGATTCAACTGAGCATTTGAGTCCAGAAGACTTTGTGGCTCACATGGCTGAAATCAATACTGATAAAAAGAGGGTATGTCTTGACACTCTTACTCTTGCTGATGTTTGTTACTTAGTCACTTATTTGCAGTCCCAGGTTAATGTATTTTCAGAATCTAGTTTAACTATGAAATCTGAAATAGACACATTAAAAGGTGATGTCTGAATACTTAACGAGGACAAACTAGCTCTAAAAGCTAAGATTAAGTCTGATGCAGCAGATAAGACCACATTAAAAGATACAATAAATGAGCAGATTGTTAAAATAGATGGTCTTTATCAGGTTATAGTAGACTTAAAGACAGACTTATCTAGTAGAGATAGTTAATTAGCTGCATCCAAGTTATAGGTCTTAGAGTTTAATCGTAAGTTAGAAAGTTATGTTACTTCTAAGCTAAATTTAGACTCAATGATTAGCTCTGAAAGAAGAGTAACTGATAGTACTGGAATAGGTTATAATCATGTAGCCCCTCCATTTGATGCTGATTACTCTAAAACAGTTGATTTAGATATGCCTGATGTGTTCAAAGATTCTGAAAACATATTAACTGATAAATCAGAGGCTCCATAGACAGAGAAGCCAGTTGTTAATGACTTACGATCTGAAGACCATGATATGGTATCAGATGATAAGGATATTAAAGAACAGTTTCCTTTAGTATCTAAAAAGCAAACCGACTTAGAGAAAGCAAAAGTGTCTGGTTATCGCAAACAGATGTCATGCTTTAAATGTCACCAAAAAGGGCATGTGGCTTCTTGTTGTCTAAATAAGAAGTCTAAAGCATTGCATAAGTCTGCAAGTAAAGAAAAGTTAGTTGTTACTCCAAATGTGAATGTAGACAGGGTAAATCCTAGACCGGGTTTGACAAGTAAACCAGCTACTAAACCTGTAAACATTTTTGTGACACCCGTCAAAATTAGGACTAGTGATTAGTGCCTAATCAACTGTAAATACGTGTAATTAGTTCCGTGTTAGGCTAATTAATGTATTGAAATATATATTGTTGAATATATACAATTACGCGATTTGGCTAAATCGTGCGCTTTTTAAATCGAATGGAATTCGGTTCAATGAATACGGGCGTTGGTGAACAATTTTATTAAATGATATAACATTATTTATAACACTATTTTATTCAAAATATTATTTTGATAATATTTCGTAATTAATTCGTATCGTACAAACAAACGTCTACGCAATTAAAATATTAAGCACGAAAACAATCAAAACGAAGTTAAATTATACTTTATAATTCACTTACTAAGTATTTGGTAAAATACTTCAACCAAAATATTTATAAAACATTCGTATTTTAAAATGTATATTTAAACGTATAAAATAATCAAATTAAACGTTTAAACAATCGAGAAAGGAACATCGCACAGAGCGCAAACGCAGGGATTAAAATTTGGGAGATTTCCCCACCCCTTTTCCCCCCAAAATCTGCCCCCCCCCCCCCCCATTTCCCCTCATTTTCCATTGATCATCTCTCTCTCCTCTTTTCTTTTCTCTCAAAATTTTCCATCACCACCATCACCTTCAACCACACAAAAACACCATCAAACGCCATCAAAACATCTAGCTCATTTGGAGAAAAAGAACCACGACATCACGATCTACATTTTCATCTTTTCGGTTTCTCCCGGCGTTAAATCGTAAGTTTCCGACAATTCTCAAAAACTCTTAGATTTCATGTATTTTTCACAAAAGTTGTTTATCTAAGCTTGAAATGTCCAAATATAGGTTGGGTAAAAGTTTCAGGTCAAACGGAAACCGAAAAACACGATTTCGGCCCAAAATTCGACCAACAGACGTAAGTGTCGCATAGACCAGCGTAGCGTCACTTATGTAACACCCGCCAAATTAGGGCTAGTCATTAGGTCCTAATCGTTTTTGTAATACATGTAATTAGTACTGTGTTAGGCTAATTTGTGGATCAAACAATATATTGTTGAATATATACAATTGCGCGATTTGGTTAAATCGAGCACATTTCAAATCGAAGGTAATTCGGTTCAAGTAAATACGGACGTTACAGATTGGTATCAGAGCCTGAGGTTATAGTGAACTAGGTTGCATTTAGTGGGCCTAGACTATGACCGTTAGGCAGTATTTCCTTATTAGGTATGATTGGTTCAGGGATTACATCATACGAGTTTAATTTAACATAGCCTGATCAACTATGTACAATTAAATAAGGATGATGTAAGAGCTGAAACGGTTATGTTGAACAGGAGTACACTAGTTGACTCTGACCGAGAGAAAAACGGGACTATTACTTGTTTGTGCTAGACACACTAGGCTATATGATATGTTTATATATATAGACCTCACGATAGTCACTAAACGCTCTTGCCACAGAAATGGCAGACATTCCTCATCTAGCATCAACCAACACAAACAACGGGACTCAAACCTCACCAACCATTGAGGAGGTAACCGCGTTACCACAAACCTCTACTGAACCTCTCTACTACTTCACTGGGGAGGCACAAGTCACACGACATCAAAGGAGGGGTAACGGATCAGCTCGCGTTAACCCTTACCGCACTAGAAACACCTCAACTAGGGCAGACTATCCAACTTACCCTCGTAGGTGGGACTGGCTACCCACGACTTTAAACACCTGGAGGTCTGAGGAAGCCATTCAAATTCCTGCCGACCCCATGGACATTTCCCCATACACACAAGAACCTATCCACCATACTGTTCCAGTGCTAACTGCCCGACTCCATCGTCACGAGGCAAGACTTGAGAGCTTGGAACGGGAACAATATATAGTACAAATGTACTGGCTGCGCCAATCACACGACCGCATTGCACAACTCATCCAAGAACGGGAGGACATGACACGTACTCTAGAAATGGTACACCAACAAGTGATCGACGACCGGGGAGCGGTCGATCTCTTACAAGCAAAGTTGGAAGAATGTGAGCAACGCTCACGAGAAGCTGAAGAATGCACTCGGATGTTGGAACAACGACTAACCTTGGCGGAAGACAACGCCAGACAAACCGGCAGACTTGCAGGAACCGTGGACCGACTTGTCACCCTAATGACACAAATGAACCTGCGTCAAGATTAGTGTAGTAATTGTCTATCTTGTATTTCCTTAGCTATCTAAAACTCATGTAATTCAACCGGATGTAGCATTCCCGGCCCTTTTGTAAACTCCATGTTCTATGATCTTTTGGAATTCTATATGCTTTAAAACTCGTACTTTGTACTCAACTTTATTATCTAATGAATTATGATTATCACCCTGTGCTGTTGTATATTACCTCGTTATATATACATGTGTGATATATCATAACCTTGTGCAAATATCTTACATGCCTCATTTCTTTGTTATTCAGCATCATGCCTCCAAGACGACATACCTACACCGACACCGAAATCGCTCAGGTCATTGCACAGAGCGTAGCTCAAGTCCTTGCTGCCCAACAAAACCCGGGCGGCGGAGGCGCACCTGCTAACACATCTACTCCAAAACCATGTACCTACAAAGATTTTCTGAATTGCAAACCCTTGTACTTCAAGGGGACTGAAGGAGCCATTGTCTTACTCCGATGGATCGAGAAGACAGAATCAGTTTTCCGAATTTGCAATTGTCCTGAAGACCATAAGGTCAAGTACTCCACCTGCACCTTCCTTGACGGTGCCCTGACCTGGTGGAATACTCATGCTCAGACTGTGGGCATCGACAATGCTTTCCAAACTCCCTGGGAAGACTTAAAGAAACTGCTGAGGGACGAGTATTGTCCCAGAGACGAAATCCAACAGCTAGAAGCTGAGTTCTGGCACCTCACCACTCAAGGCAATTATATTGCCGGTTACACTGCTCGCTTTAATCAATTGGCACACCTGTGCCCCACCATGGTTGATCCGGAGTACAAACGGATTGAACGATATCTCTGGGGACTTCCCCCACAAATTCAAGGAATGGTTACTGCATCAAATTCCTCTACATTTCAAGCAACTGTGCGCATGGCGCACAATCTCATGGCTCAGATTGTCCGTCGGGGGACACCTGTTGCCAAAAACACTGGAAATCAATCTGGAGATCACAAACGAAAGTGGTCTGGGAACTCTAACCAAAACCAGTCATCATCCAAAAGGTCTGACACTGTTAAGGCCTACTCTTCTGGTTCTGAAAACAAGGGAGGCTACATTGGGAACAAGCCTTTCTGTTCCAAGTGTCGTCGTCATCATGATGGCCCTTGCGGTACGCCTTGCAACAACTGCCAACGTTATGGGCATAACGCCAAGGATTGCAGAGCCACCAAAACTAATAACAATGCCAACTCCAGCACCAACTCCAACCAATCAAAATCCTGCTACGAGTGTGGCAACATTGGGCACTTCAAAAATGACTGCCCAAAACTGAAGAACAAGGGCAACAACAACAACAACAACGCTCGAGGTAGAGCATTTGTGCTTAACTCTGGGGATGCCCGCCAGGATCCGAATGTGGTCTCGGGTACGTTCCTCCTCAACAACTTAAATGCTACTGTTCTGTTTGATACTGGTGCTGATAGGAGTTTTATATCTAATGAATTTTATCCTTTGCTTGACATCACCCCTGTTACTTTGGATGTTAAGTACATTGTAGAACTAGCTAATGGTAAACTCATTGAAACTGATAGTGTGATACCTAATTGCACTTTAAACCTAGCCGACGAACTTTTTCCCATTGATCTCATACCTGTTGAGATCGGTAGCTTCGATATCATTGTAGGCATGGACTGGTTGTCCAAACACCGTGCCAAAATCGTTTGTTTTGAGAAAATTGTTCGTATTCCTCTCGTCACTGGTAGTACTTTGATCATACAAGGGGAGACTGGTGGGACGAGATTGAATATCATATCCTGTATGAAAACCCGCAAATATCTAAGAAAAGGTTATCAGGCAATCCTCGCACACGTTATGGAGAAAAAGACGGAGGAGAAGCAACTTGAGGATGTGCCTATCGTTCGAGACTTTCCAGAAGTCTTTCCTGAGGAATTACCTGGCCTTCCACCGCCTAGGCAGGTAGAGTTCTCCATCGATCTTGTGCCCGGAGCAGCACCTGTGGCACGAGCACCATATCGTTTAGCCCCTTCCGAACTTCAAGAGTTATCCACTCAGTTACAAGAACTCCTTGACAAAGGATTCATCCGACCGAGTTCTTCACCTTGGGGAGCTCCGGTCTTATTCGTGAAAAAGAAAGACGGTTCATTCAGAATGTGCATCGACTATCGAGAGTTGAACAAACTAACCGTCAAGAATCGTTATCCGCTTCCCCGCATCGATGACCTGTTTGACCAACTTCAAGGGTCAAGCTTTTACTCAAAAATTGATCTACGGTCCGGTTACCACCAACTACGTGTTCGCGACACCGATATCCCAAAAACTGCTTTTCGAACCCGCTATGGGCATTACGAATTTCAAGTGATGTCGTTCGGTTTAACTAACGCACCGGCTGTATTCATGGACCTCATGAACCGAGTGTGCAAACCATACCTTGACAAGTTTGTCATCGTATTCATTGACGACATCCTCATCTACTCGCGCAACAAACAAAAACATGCGCAACATCTTAAAACTATTCTAGAACTACTCAAACACGAAGAGCTTTATGCTAAATTTTCTAAGTGTGAGTTCTGGATGCAAACCGTTCACTTCCTTGGACACGTCATTGACAGTCAGGGAATTCATGTTGATCCATCAAAAATTGAGGCTATCAAGTGCTGGCAAGCACCTACGACACCGACCGAAGTACGACAATTCCTAGGACTTGCCGGGTACTATCGGCGCTTCATTGAAAACTTTTCAAAAATAGCTCAACCACTCACAACACTCAATCAAAAAGACAAGAAGTTCGATTGGACTGATAAGCAAGAATCCGCTTTCCAACTACTCAAACAAAAGCTTTGCAGTGCACCTATCCTATCCTTACCCGAAGGCACCGATGACTTCGTGGTATACTGCGATGCTTCACACCAAGGTCTTGGTTGCGTGTTGATGCAACGAGACAAGGTCATTGCCTACGCTTCTCGACAGCTCAAAATCCACGAAAAGAACTACACCACTCATGATCTTGAGCTGGGAGCCGTAGTGTTTGCACTAAAAATCTGGAGACACTATCTGTACGGCACAAAATGTACAATCTTCACAGATCACAAAAGTCTCCAGCATATCTTCGATCAAAAGGATCTAAACATGAGACAACGTCGTTGGGTCGAGTTGCTTACTGATTATGACTGCGAAATCAAATACCACCCGGGCAAAGCAAACGTTGTTGCCGATGCCCTCAGTCGAAAAGAACGCACAAAACCACTTCGAGTCCGAGCACTCACCATGACTATACACAACGACCTGATTATCCAAATTCTCACCGCTCAACTCGAAGCCCTGAAACCTGACGATATTAAAAACGAAGCTTTGCGAGGCATGGAGAAACAATTCGAAACTAAACCTAACGGAGTTAAATACTTTTCTAATCGAATCTGGTTGCCCCATTTTGGAGGCCTTCGAGACTTAGTGATGGATGAAACTCACAAGTCCAAATACTCTATACATCCTGGATCTGACAAGATGTATCATGGCATCAAAGAATTCTATTGGTGGCCAAACATGAAAGCCGAAATCGCTACATATGTCAGCAAGTGCCTCACTTGCTCCAAAGTCAAAGCCGAATACCAGAAACCTTCCGGTTTACTCCAACAACCAGAAATCCCACAATGGAAATGGGAGCAAATCACCATGGACTTCATCACTAAACTCCCGAAAACATCGAGCGGTTGCGATACCATTTGGGTAATCGTTGATCGTCTCACCAAATCTGCACATTTCCTAGCCATCAAAGAAACCGACAAAATGGAACGTCTCACACGAATTTATCTCAAGGAAATTGTAGCACGACACGGCATTCCCATCTCAATAATCTCTGATAGAGATAGTCGTTTCACATCTCAATTTTGGCAATCACTTCAGAAATCTTTGGGTACTCGTCTGGATATGAGTACTGCATATCATCCTCAAACCGACGGCCAAAGTGAACGAACCATTCAAACACTGGAGGATATGCTACGAGCCTGCGTAGTTGACTTCGGTGCAAACTGGGAAACTCATTTACCCCTGTGCGAATTTTCGTACAACAACAGCTACCATACCAGTATTGGGGCTGCACCATTTGAAGCACTGTACGGTCGTAAGTGCCGATCACCTATTTGTTGGACCGAAGTGGGAGACAGCCAACTCACTGGTCCTGAACTCATTCATGAAACTACCGAGAAAATCGTTAGTATCCAAAACCGGCTGAAAGCCGCACGTGATCGTCAGAAAAGTTACGCTGACGTGAGACACAAGCATCTCGAGTTCCAGGTTGGGGATCGAGTACTCTTGAAAGTTTCACCTTGGAAAGGTGTCATTCGCTTCGGCAAACGCGGAAAATTGAATCCTAGGTACATTGGACCTTTTGAGATCCTTGAAAGGATCGGTCCAGTGGCATATCGACTGCAGCTGCCACCCGAGCTTAGCAGCGTGCATCCCACATTTCACATTTCTAATCTCAAGAAATGTCTGTCTGATGAGACACTCATTATTCCTCTCGACGAAGTTCATATTAATGATAAACTTCACTTTGTCGAGACACCTGCAGAAATCATGGACCGTGAGGTCAAACAGTTAAAACAAAGTCGTATTCCCATCGTTAAAGTCCGGTGGAATTCGCGGCGTGGTCCGGAATTCACCTGGGAACGGGAAGACCAAATGCGACTCAAGTATCCACATCTATTCACAGACTCCACTCATACCCCGACTCAGAACTAAATTTCGGGACGAAATTCTCTTAACAAGGGGAGAATGTGACACCCGACCAATTAGGGCTTGTGTTAGTGCCTAATCATTGTACTTATATATGTAATTAGTTATATTTAGGGCTAATTACGTGTATCACTACGTGTATTGATATATGTTTATATATATACACACTTATGCGATTTGTTTAAATCGTACATTTCACTATCGGATGAATTCCGACACATTATAAATGCGGACATTGGTGAACAAAATGTTAAATAATGTGAAATTATTTAATAAACTCAAAAATCTCTAAATATTATGTTGATAATATTTAACATGTAAAACGTAACGTATAAAGTATCATAAACGCGACGAAAATGCGCGGAACGCGCCCGACAACCAAATGAAAGCCAAAATATATTTTATAAGTTTAAAATATATCATTTCGAGTAAAAACTTTCATTTAAAATATCGTATTTTAAACCGATAACAAAAACATGCAAAAAAATACCGTTACGCGATTTAACCTCCGTAAAACGAACGCGCAAATCGAGGCCGATAATTTAACGAAACATTTTTATAAATGTTTTCAAGTAGTAACATTAAATATTTCAAGTAAAAATATCGAGACTTAAATCGTTAGTTAAAACGCGAGTATTCAACGTTAAGCGCCTAAATAAACGACGAAACGAACGAGAAAACGAGCACCGATCGCAACGCAGTCTGGAAATGAGGTTAAAAATCACAAGACCAGCCTCTGTGGGCCCCCTTGGCCGGCCCCCATGCTGCCCCCACCTCCCTTTTCTCCTTTTGACTCACTTAACCCAAAATGCACTCCACTTCCATGCAACCCACTTCATTTTTCATCATCATATTCCCTCACCTTCTCCAACCTCTTACTAACCCTCCCTCTCTCTCTAAATTCAGCCAAGATACCAGCTCAAACACTTTCAAAATCACCATCAAATTCATCACCATTTGAAGAACAAGTGAAGGAATCAAGCTAAAGCTCACCATCTACATCATCTCCTCTTCTTCCTTCCTCCATCACTTCCTTGTAAGAATACTTCAAACCCTCATCTAAATTACTTGCATGCTACTGATTTCAATGTCTAGTTGCTCATCTAACATGCTTATGTCCAAATATAAACTTAAAATACGTTTTTATGATTTATACACATGAACACATAATCTGTCTCAGAAAAGTCAGTTTACTAAAACACTCATAACTTGAGTTCTACAAAGAGTTAGATGATGAATTTTTTTTTAAAATTTGCGTATTGAAAAGAGCTACAACTTTCATGTTTTACACTTTTTCCAGATCTGTACGTATTTTTTCGTATAATCCAATCTTTGAGCCTGGTCTGAGATTTGTCGGAAACCGAGTTCGGTTCTTACTCAGAATTTTCTACCTATCTAGATGGACTCTATAATTACCGGAAAAATCAGGTTAACAACTAGACATATAGTAGAACAACTGGTAAAAGTTTTGGACTCTAATTCGAACCATAACTAGTTAAGAAAAATTGGCGAAGTGAACCGACAAAACCGAAAACCCTCTTTGTGGACTGATTTTGCAATATTTTTAAAACCGACACCTCGGAATGACTCCGACACGAACCAAAAATTTCTGGAGACTCTATGAACTAATCTAAGGCTTCCCTAAAAATTTCGGGCCAAACCGAGCCCGTTTGACCATGTTACCAAGACAAAAACACAACTGTTGACTTTGCGAGTTGACTTTGACTTGCGAACTGAAAGTCTTGCGAGTTGAGTTGACTTGCGAACTGAAAGTGTTGCGAGTTGAGTTCGACTTGCGAACTGAAAGTGTTGCGAGTTGAGTTTGACTTGCGAACTGAAAGTGTTGCGAGTTGAGTTTGACTTGCGAACTGAAAGTGTTGCGAGTTGAGTTTGACTTGCGAACTGAAAGTGTTGCGAGTTGAGTTTGACTTGCAAACTGAAAGTGTTGCGAGTTGAGTTTGACTTGCGAACTGAAAGTGTTGCGAGTTGAGTTTGACTTGCGAACTGAAAGACTTGCGAGTTGAGTTTGACTTGCGAACTGAAAGTGTTGCGAGTTGAGTTTGACTTGCGAACTGAAGACTTGCGAGTTGACTTCGCGAGTTGACTTTTTGACTTCGCGAGTTGACTTTTCAAGGTTGACTTTTTGACCTTGAGAGTTGACTTTTTGACCCTTAGCTAATTTTCAGAAAATCACATTTTAGACTCTGAATTACGGGCCTTAACACCTTCGGACATATATATACATATATAAAAGCAATAAACACCTACAAAGATCAAACCTTTATGACATAGAATCATACATGAAACTCATATGCTTCGAGAAGTATACAATACTATGAACATAATAATAATACTTTGAATTATTAATACATAACCACACCAACGGGTCGTACATGCTTTCAAAACTCAAACAAAACAATCAAACATTTGGACATAACTAATTGATGGACAACTAACATAGATGGTCTGTTGAGACATCTACTCACTCATATGACCTTGCGCGTTTTGAACGCCCGGCAGGTTACAGTCTGCGGACACTCATTTGATACAACATCATACTTGCTTGCTTTGCAAACACTCTAAGACTCAGGTGAGTCTCATAGCCCCTCATTTTACTATTTTTAACCCAGGGGTGGGAATACATGCTCAGTTTTCATTTACATTTGAACGCAAGTACAAAACACGATATATTGACTGCATGAGTTTGCTCTACTAATCATGAAGTCCTCCATTACATAGTTTGTTAATATGGATTTAGCGTGAATGTTAGTGTATGGTACCATATGGGATTGACAATCCCCGTCTGGGGTAGTCGCGCTACCACGACTGCGGTCGAACGGATGCATTATCATTTGTTTATACGAGTGTAGATTAGGCACTCGCAGGGAGGCACGCACGATCGGGCACTTAATTGTGATTCCTGACACCTCAGTTAAGCTCGAACTATGGGCTCATGGCAGTAATATACACATTTTTATGATTGATTTCATACATAACTATATCTTGCGGTTCATACATTATTTTTACTATCAAACCTGTGAGCTCACCAGCTTTTAGCTGACCCTTTTAGCATGTATTCTCAGGTACTCAGCAGCTGTAGGCTTGCACTCAGGAATTAGCTTAGCTCGAGTCAGCATGCAAACATCAGAGATTTTATTGCATTAATATATTTTGTATAAGTATTTATGCTAGGAAATCTCTCCTATTCAGAACACGAGCTAATGTATTTGGTACAACTGATGTAAACTTTTATGGAATTAATGTATTTTGTTAAAACGACGCATATAGAGTCGTTCATTATATATCTTTGTGCTTGATTACCTTGATTAGTCGCACCCAAAGTATGCTTCCGCTAATCACGAATTTGGGGGTGCGACAGTTGGTGATCAATTTTATTAAATAATATAAAATTTTATAATAACGCGACTATATCCCAAATATTATTTTGATAATATTTCATATTCATTTCGTATAATTAACAACTTACGCGATTAAAACGTAAACGCGCAAACAAAACCAAATAAATTAAAGTTATGATTTATAATCCAAGTATTAAGTATTTTGATAAAATACTTCAACATAAATATCGAGTAATTAATTGCTCTTTAAAAATATACAATTAAATGTTTTAAATAATTATTAAACGTTTAAACGATCGAGAAAACGAACACTGTATGGAACGCAACTGCACGGGAATGAAAATGGGTGAAGTCCACCTCTGTGGACCCCACCTAGCCGGACCCTCTCCCTTCCCCTCTTTTTCCCTCCTCTTCCCTCTTCTTTCTCATTTTCTTAACTCCCATTCTCTCTCTTCCTTCTTTTTCTCTCTAAATCATCATCCACCACCATCACCATAATCTCACTAAAAACACCACCAAACGACCTCGATCTTCACCACCCGTTTGGAGAAAAAGAACCGCCTCGCAACGATCTACATTTCTATCTTTCCGAATCCTCCGCGCAACGATTTGTAAGTTTCCGACCAAACCCAAAACCTTTCGATTTCGAGTATTTTTAGGTTCTAGTTGTTCCTTTAAGCTTAGAATGTCCCTATAAGGGTTGGGTAAAAGAATCAGACCAAACGGAAACCCGAAAACTCATTTTTGCTCAAAAATCCGTCAACAGCCTTAAGTGTCGCAACGAATGTGCAGTATAGCGTCACTTCATGCGTCACGCATTGAGTGTCGCTAAAAGCCCTAATCATGCGTCACTTGCATAAGTGCCGCATAAAGCCCCTTTTTCCCGACACTTACCCCCGTCACTTGTTTAGTGACGCCTAGAAGCCTTAACCGACACTTATACCCGACACTAATGGATTGTCGCCACCTTATGCGTCACTTACCTAAGTGACGCCCTAAACTCAGAATTTCCAATTTTATGCGACACTTCCCAAGTGTCGCCCAAGCCACCTAGTGACGCCTCACTATGCGTCACTTCCATAAGTGACGCCATAAGTGACGCCTAAGACCCTAAGTGTCGCTACAAGTGTCGCATGAAACAGAACCCAGATTTTTACTAAGTGTCGAGACCCAAAATTTTATCACTTGATTTTACCCAAATTCAAATCATAGATGCGTTTTTCTCTATAACAATATGGTGGAAATAAAAAATTTCGACCACAGCCAGGGGCCAGCCCCTTGGACCCCGCCAAGGGTTGCCACCCCTGGGACCCCGCTAACCAGGGGCGCTGCCCCTGGACCCCTGTCACCTAAAGTTTGTAAATACTTTTTAAGTATAACACTTCGACATAATAATAATAATATTATTGCAAATAAACACCAACGGGCCGTAAACGTTTTCAAAACTCAAACTTACCAATCAAATCAAATCATTGGACATTACTAGTTGGATGAACAACTAGCATAGGTTATCTTTTAAGATAGCTACTTATTTTATTCAACCATGCGCGTTATAAACGCCCGAAAGGTTACAGTCTTTGGACGCCCCATTTTACTTCACCACACTTGCTTTACTGCAACTCTTCAGGCTCAGGTGAGTCTCATAGCCCCGACTTTTTACTGTTTTTACTCTCGGGGTGGGAATACATGCTCTAACTATTTTACACGTGAACACGAGTACAAAACTCGCTATATTCTGCATGAGCTGTTTTCTAATCACTTTTAAGTCCTCTACGATCATAGTTCTGGTAATACTTTATGTAGCGCGAATGTTAGTGTATGGTACCATAAAGGACTGATCATCCTTGTCCGGGTCAGCAAGCACTGACTGGTTAAACGGACGCATTAACTTTGTTTCATACGAGTGTGGATTAGACACTCGCTCGGAGGCACCCACAATCAGGCACTTTAGTGTGATCCTGAAACCCACGTTAAGCGCAGACTATGACCTCATGGCAGACGTATACATTATTTGATTCATTTCAAACAATCATTACTAAATCTTGTGGTTCACACTTACTTTATTACTACGCAAACCTGTGAGCTCACCAGCTTTTAGCTGACTTTTTAGTATGTATTCTCAGGTACACAGCAGTAGTAGGACTGCTCAGGATTAGCTAGCTCGAGTCGCATGCAGATCTCAGGAGATTCATATGCATTTCTACATTTTGTAAAATAGATATACCTTATAATCTCTTACATTTTGGCTCACGAGCTTTTGTAACTATTATAACATTGTAAAACTTTTGAATTATCAATGTAATGTTTAAAACGACGCATATAGAGTCGTTCCTTATATCTTGTGTGTTTTGATTATTGATTAGTAGCACCCAAAGCTTGCTTCCGCTAAACAGTAAATTTGGGGGTGTTACAACTTAAGTGACGCACTGAGTGTCGCTAAAAACCCTAATTTTGCATCACTTGCCTAAGTGCTGCATAAAACCCCTTTTTCCCGACACTTGCCTAAGTTTCGCAAATTCAATACCCGACACTTCCTGACAGACACTTCTAGCGGCACTTTTCCAAGTGTCGCCTATAATTGAATTCTGATTTCATCCAACACTAAGCCTAGTGACGCATGACCTTGATACCGACACTTGTACCCGACACTTGCTTAAGTGTCGCCCCTTATACGTCACTTCCTCAAGTGACGTTATAAGTGTCGCATGAAACAAAACCAAGAAAACACAGATTTTACTAAGTGTCGAGATCTAAAATTTTATCACTTCATTTCACCCAAATCAAAGTTCAGATGCGTTTTTCACCAAAGCAATATAGTAGAAATAAATCTCAACCCAAACCAGGGGCCAGCCCCTTGGACCCCGCCAGGGGTTGCCACCCCTGGGACCCCGCTAACAAGGGGCGCTGCCCCTGGACCCCTATCACCTAAAGTTTGTAAATACTTTTTAAGTATAACACTTCGACATAATAATAATAATATTATTGCAAATAAACACCAACGGGCCGTACACGTTTTTAAAAATCAAACTTACCAATCAAATCAAACCATTGGACATTACTAGTTGGATGAACAACTAGCATAGGTTATCTTTTAAGATAGCTACTTATTTTATTCAACCATGCGCGTTATAAACGCCCGGCAGGTTACAGTCTTCGGACGCCCCATTTTACTTCACCACACTTGCTTCACTGCAACTCTTTAGGTTCAGGTGAGTCTCATAGCCCCGACTTTTTACTGTTTTTACTCTCGGGGTGGGAATACATGCTCTAACTATTTTACACGTGAACACGAGTACAAAACTCGCTATATTCTGCATGCGCTGTTTTCTAATCACTTTTAAGTCCTCTACGATCATATTTCTGGTAATACTTTATGTAGCGCGAATGTTAGTGTATGGTACCATATAGGACTGATCATCCTTGTCCGGGTCAGCAAGCACTGACTGGTTAAACGGACGCATTAACTTTGTTTCATACGAGTGTGGATTAGACACTCGCTCGGAGGCACCCACGATCAGGCACTTTAGTGTGATCCTGACACCCACGTTAAGCGCAGACTATGACCTCATGGCAGACGTATACATTATTTGATTCATTTCAAACAATCATTACTAAATCTTGTGGTTCACACTTACTTTATTACTACGCAAACCTGTGAGCTCACCAGCTTTTAGCTGACTTTTTAGTATGTATTCTTAGGTACACAGCAGTAGTAGGACTGCTCGGGATTAGCTAGCTCGAGTCGCATGCAGATCTCAGGAGATTCATATGCATTTCTACATTTTGTAAAATAGATATGCCTTAGAATCTCTTACATTTTGGCTCACGAGCTTTTGTAACTATTATAACATTGTAAAACTTTTGAATTATCAATGTAATGTTTAAAACGACGCATATAGAGTCGTTCCTTATACCTTGTGTGTTTTGATTATTGATTAGTAGCACCCCAAAGCTTGCTTCCGCTAAACAGTAAATTTGGGGGTGTTACAACTTAAGTGACGCACTGAGTGTCGCTAAAAACCCTAATTTTGCGTCACTTGCCTAAGTGCTGCATAAAACCCCTTTTTCCCGACACTTGCCTAAGTTTCGCAAATTCAATACCCGACACTTCCTGACAGACACTTCTAGCGGCACTTTTCCAAGTGTCGCCTATAATTGAATTCTGATTTCATCCAACACTAACCCTAGTGACGCATGACCTTGATACCGACACTTGTACCCGACACTTGCTTAAGTGTCGCCCCTTATACGTCACTTCCTCAAGTGACGCTATAAGTGTCGCATGAAACAGAACCAAGAAAACACAGATTTTACTAAGTGTCGAGATCTAGAATTTTATCACTTCATTTCACCCAAATTAAAGTTCAGATGCGTTTTTCACCAAAGCAATATAGTAGAAATAAATCTCGACCCAAACCAGGGGCCAGCCCCTTGGACCCCGCCAGGGGTTGCCACCCCTGGGACCCCGCTAACCAGGGGCGCTGCCCCTGGACCCCTGTCACCTAAAGTTTGTAAATACTTTTTAAGTATAACACTTCGACATAATAATAATAATATTATTGCAAATAAACACCAACGGGCAGTACACGTTTTTAAAACTTAAACTTACCAATCAAATCAAATCATTGGACATTACTAGTTGGATGAACAACTAGCATAGGTTATCTTTTAAGATAGCTACTTATTTTATTCAACCATGCGCGTTATAAATGCCCGGCAGGTTACAGTCTTCGGACGCCCCATTTTACTTCACCACACTTGCTTCACTGCAACTCTTCAGGCTCAGGTGAGTCTCATAGCCCCGACTTTTTACTGTTTTTACTCTCGGGGTGGGAATACATGCTCTAACTATTTTACACGTGAACACGAGTACAAAACTCGCTATATTCTGCATGAGCTGTTTTCTAATCACTTTTAAGTCCTCTACGATCATAGTTCTGGTAATACTTTATGTAGCGCGAATATTAGTGTATGGTACCATATAGGACTGACCATCCTCGTCCGGGTCAGCAAGCACTGACTGGTTAAACGGACGCATTAACTTTGGTTCATACGAGTGTGGATTAGACACTCGCTCGAAGGCACCCACGATCAGGCACTTTAGTGTGATCCTGACACCCACGTTAAGCGCAGACTATGACCTCATGGCAGACGTATACATTATTTGATTCATTTCAAACAATCATTACTAAATCTTGTGGTTCACACTTACTTTATTACTACGCAAACCTGTGAGCTCACCAGCTTTTAGCTGACTTTTTAGTATGTATTCTCAGGTACACAGCAGTAGTAGGACTGCTCGGGATTAGCTAGCTCGAGTCGCATGCAGATCTCAGGAGATTCATATGCATTTCTACATTTTGTAAAATAGGTATGCCTTATAATCTCTTACATTTTGGCTCACGAGCTTTTGTAACTATTATAACATTGTAAAACTTTTGAATTATCAATGTAATGTTTAAAACGACGCATATAGAGTCGTTCCTTATACCTTGTGTGTTTTGATTATTGATTAGTAGCACCCCAAAGCTTGCTTCCACTAAACAGTACATTTGGGGGTGTTACAACTTAAGTGACGCACTGAGTGTCGCTAAAAACCCTAATTTTGCGTCACTTGCCTAACTGCTGCATAAAACCCCTTTTTCCCGACACTTGCCTAAGTTTCGCAAATTCAATACCCGACACTTCCTGACCGACACTTCTAGCGGCACTTTTCCAAGTGTCGCCTATAATTGAATTCTGATTTCATCCAACACTAACCCTAGTGACGCATGACCTTGATACCGACACTTGTACCCGACACTTGCTTAAGTTTCGCCCCTTATACGTCACTTCCTCAAGTGACGCTATAAGTGTCGCATGAAACAGAACCAAGAAAACACAGATTTTACTAAGTGTCGAGATCTAAAATTTTATCACTTGATTTCACCCAAATTAAAGTTCAGATGCGTTTTTCACCAAAGCAATATAGTAGAAATAAATCTCGACCCAAACCAGGGGCCAGCCCCTTGGACCCCGCCAGGGGTTGCCACCCCTGGGACCCCGCTAACCAGGGGCGCTGCCCCTGGACCCTTGTCACCTAAAGTTTGTAAATACTTTTTAAGTATAACACTTCGACATAATAATAATAATATTTTTGCAAATAAACACCAATGGGCCGTACACATTTTCAAAACTCAAACTTACCAATCAAATCAAATCATTGGACATTACTAGTTGGATGAACAACTAGCATAGGTTATCTTTTAAGATAGCTACTTATTTTATTCAACCATGCGCGTTATAAACGCCCGGCAGGTTACAGTCTTCGGACGCCCCATTTTACTTCACCACACTTGCTTTACTGCAACTCTTCAGGCTCAGGTGAGCCTCATAGCCCCGACTTTTTATTGTTTTTACTCTCGGGGTGGGAATACATGCTCTAACTATTTTACACGTGAACACGAGTACAAAACTCGCTATATTCTGCATGAGCTGTTTTCTAATCACTTTAAGTCCTCTACGATCATAGTTCTGGTAATACTTTATGTAGCACGAATGTTAGTGTATGGTACCATATAGGACTGACCATCCTCGTCCGGGTCAGCAAGCACTGACTGGTTAAACGGACGCATTAACTTTTGTTCATACGAGTATGGATTAGACACTCGCTCGGAGGCACCCACGATCAGGCACTTTAGTGTGATCCTGACACCCACGTTAAGCGCAGACTATGACCTCATGGCAGACGTATACATTATTTGATTCATTTCAAACAATCATTACTAAATCTTGTGGTTCACACTTACTTTATTACTACGCAAACCTGTGAGCTCACCAGCTTTTAGCTGACTTTTTAGTATGTATTCTCAGGTACACAGCAGTAGTAGGACTGCTCAGGATTAGCTAGCTCGAGTCGCATGCAGATCTCAGGAGATTCATATGCATTTCTACATTTTGTAAAATAGATATGCCTTAGAATCTCTTACATTTTGGCTCACGAGCTTTTGTAACTATTATAACATTGTAAAACTTTTGAATTATCAATTTAATGTTTAAAACGACGCATATAGAGTCGTTCCTTATACCTTGTGTGTTTTGATTATTGATTAGTAGCACCCCAAAGCTTGCTTCCGCTAAACAGTAAATTTGGGGGTGTTACAACTTAAGTGACGCACTGAGTGTCGCTAAAAACCCTAATTTTGCGTCACTTGCCTAAGTGCTGCATAAAACCCCTTTTTCCCGACACTTGCCTAAGTTTCGCAAATTCAATACCCGACACTTCCTGACCGACACTTCTAGCGGCACTTTTCCAAGTGTCGCCTATAATTGAATTCTGATTTCATCCAACACTAATCCTAGTGACGCATGACCTTGATACCGACACTTGTACCCGACACTTTCTTAAGTGTCGCCCCTTATACGTCACTTCCTCAAGTGACGCTATAAGTGTCGCATGAAACAGAACCAAGAAAACACAGATTTTACTAAGTGTCGAGATCTAAAATTTTATCACTTGATATCACCCAAATTAAAGTTCAGATGCGTTTTTCACCAAAGCAATATAGTAGAAATAAATCTCGACCCCAACCAGGGGCCAGCCCCTTGGACCCTGCCAGGGGTTGCCACCCCTGGAACCCCGCTTACCAGGGGCGCTTCCCCCGAACCCCTGTCACTTAAAGTTTGTAAATACATTTCACACCAAGTGTCAAACTTGTATAACATCAAACACTTATACGATACGACTTTTAAAATACATCGGGATACATTCTTGAACATAACACTTCAAAATCATAATAATAATAATGAGATTTATTATTACAACAATTCACCAACGGGCCGTACACGTTTTCATAACATAATCAAACCAACCAAATCGTAGTAATTTGGACATTCTAGTTGGATGAACAACTACAAAGGTAGCCTTTATAGTTACCTACTCACGTTTGTAACCATCACATGTCGTGAACACCCTCAGGTTACCATTCTTCGGACAACACATTTCGGCTAATCAACTCAAGTTTATTAATTTAAACTCTCAAGACTCATGTGAGTCTCATAGCCCCTATTTTACTGTTTTACTCAGGGGTGTGATAGCATTGCTCGATTTATTTTAACTATATGAACGCAAGTACGAAAATAAACAATTACTACATGAGTTATCTCACTAATCTTTGAAAGCCCTCCTCAGCATAGTTTGGTAATACGTTGTAGCGTGAATATTAGTATATGGTACCATATAGGATTGACCCTCCTCGTCCAGGTTAGCATGCACTAACTAGGTAAACGGATGTACTAATATTTGTTCAGACGAGTGTAGATTAGGCACTCGTGGGAGGCACCTCGATCAGGATACCTTAAATGTAGACCTGACACCTCGAATTAAGCTCAGACTATGTGCTCATGGCTGTAAAACTTTTATTTTGCTTAATTGCAATTTAAATTCAACTAAATCTTGCGGTTCATACAATATGTGTTGACATACAAACCTGTGAGCTCACCAGCGTTTCGCTGACCCATTTTAGCATGTATCACAGGTACCCAGCAGTAGATTGGACTGCCCAATTCAGGAATCATTAGCTCGTGTCAGCATGCAAACATTCAGAGATTTAGTTGCATTATTATATTTTGTATAAATTAATTATGTATGTAAATCTCTCAATTTCAAACCGAGCTAATGTAAACTACATTTTGATGTAAACTTTGATTTTATCAATACAAGTTGTAAAATGACGCATATAGAGTCGTTCATTATATCTTTGTGCTGTGATTATTGATTATTCGCGCCCCGAACCGATTCGCTTCCGCAACCCGAAATTAGGGGTGCAATAATTTTGAAACGTGAGGGATCACATAGTGTTTCCCCTCCTAAACCTAAACGGCCTTATAGACAAAATGAAAATTCTTTCATTAAACCAAGAGATAAAACACAGTCGAGGTTTAGGACCCCCAAAAGAAACCATAGTCACTATGAAAATGGTTCTTCTTCATTTTTCAAATGGGAGTAATAAAAATTCAGAATTTTGGGAAAAATTCCTAAGGTTATGTGCGTAAGAGGTTGTCTACTCAATCTCCTCATAGGCATAGAACTGCTGATCATCAACAACCTCAGACATCTTTAAAAGTAACCAAGACTCGTGATGAGAATAGTTATGGTTATTTTAAAGAAGTTAATATTGTTGATGATGAGGGACACACCAAGACCGTTATGGCTTGGGTCCCTCTTGATAACTGATCTTTTGTAACTGTCATGTGCAGGAGCAGGCTGTGAACGTAGATAGTTGGTGGTATGTCGACAGTAGATGCTCAAGACACATGACAGGAGGAAGAAGTCTATTAAAAGACTTCAAAGGAGGATTGAAGCAGCGTGTTAATTTCGCTGGTGAAAAGGGTGTTGTAATAACCGGGAGAGGAAAAGTTTCTAATGGAACTTTGACTCATAAGGATGTGAACTATGTTGAAGAACTGGTTCACAACCTAGTGAGTGCTTCCCAAGTCTGTGATAAAGGTCATCCATTTAATTTTAATGAAAAGGAGGCTTTAGATCTGAAGCCAGGATTTAAAATTCCTGAAGATTGGATACTAATGAGGGCACCAAGGAAGAAGGACATTTATGCCATAAACATGGGTGTTCCTAACACTTCAATGGTGTCGACATGTTTGTTATCCAAAGCTTCCGAAACAGACTCACTATTATGGCATAAGAGGATGGCGCACCTGAACTTTCGCAAAATGAATTATATAACCAAAAATGGTTTAGTTCTGGGTGTTTCACAAATGCATTTTGAGTTCGAAGACAAGTGTGTTCCTTGTAAGAAAGGAAAGCAGCACAAGAAAGCACACAAGTCTAAAACAGAAAACTCTATCTCCTCGTCGTTTGAACTGCTACATATGGATCTCTTTGGCCCAAGAAGCAAGAGAAGCATAGGAGGCAAGTGGTATTGTTTAGTTGTTACCGATGATTATTCTAGATTCTCTTGGGTATTCATTTTGGGATCCAAAGATGAAACTCCAAGAATACTTATGGAGTTCTTAGATCTAGTAGAGAATACTTATAGAATACAAGTTAAGAGTATTCGTAGTGACAAAGGAACTGAGTTTAAAAACTAAACTCTCGATGTCTATTGTTTGAGTAAAGGAATCAATCATCAATTCAGTGCACCATATGAGCCACAACAAAATAGTGTTGCTGAAAGGAAAAATAGAACATTGATTGAAGCTGCTAGAACGATGCTTGCAGATTCAAAGCTTCCGGTCATCTTATGGGCTGAAGCAATGAATACAGCATGTCATGTTCTAAATAGGGTACTTACGGTAAAAAGGCTTAACAAAACATGTTATGAGCTTTTGAACAATAAGAAACCTAACTTGAAAGGATTTGAACCCTTTGGAGTTAAGTCCACGATATTGAAAACACAAACTCAACCAAAGTTTGGTGAAAAAGCTGACGAAGGATACTTCCTAGGTTATGTTGCTAATTCTCCAAATAAGCGTGTCTTTAATATTGTCACTGGACGTCTTGAAATAGCTTATAACATTGAAGTTACAAGTTATTCCTACGATACTCATAAGGGACTAGATTGGCAGTTTAATTACTCAGATCTCTTTAAATCATTCAACATTCCTCTCAGTGATGAAGTAATCAGTTCAGAATGTGACGACACTATTTATGTGGATGAAGATATCATCCTAATCCCTAGGTCAAATATCCCTATCACTGTTACTGAATAGACTACTGTTGACGATAAAACATAGGATATCCCTCAAAATTCGGATCAGTATATTGATGAAAATGTTGGTGAGAATAGTGAGATACCGCATCTGGAGGAAATCAATACTAATCTGGAAGATGAGTTAGTAATTGAACCCGTTTCTACATCACGTATAAATAAGGACCATCCAACGAGTCAAATTATTGGTGATCTAAATTTACGTGTAAAAACGAGAAATGAGTTATCTAGAAGTACTAGTTTTGATACTTCTATAGTTGAAGCTGGAGAATATCATCAGTGTATGTATTCTTGCTTTATCTCACAAGAAGAACCAAAGAATGTACAAATGGCATTAAAAGATAACTCATGGGTAGAAGCCATGCAAGAAGAACTATCCCAATTCAAGAAACTTGAAGTTTGGGAGTTAGTTGATCTTCCACCTGGTGAATACCCAATTGGTACTAGATGGGTATTTAAGTGTAAGAGAGACGATCGGGGAATCGTGACTCGCAATAAAGCTCGTCTAGTGGTTCAAGGTTTTAACCAAGAAGAAGGCATTGACTATAATGAAGTGTTTGCACATGTTGCTAGACTTGAGGCAATTAGGCTATTTTTAGCATTTGCAACATTCAAAGGAATTAAAGTTTATCAATTGGATGTTAAAAGTGCCTTTTTGTATAAAAAGATTAGAGAAAAGGTGTATGTTTCTCAACCACAAGGTTTTACTGATCCGTCATATCCTGATAGAGTATATCGATTAGATAAGGCTCTATATGGATTACATCAAGCACCCAGGATGTGGTATAAAACACTATCATCATATCTACTTGAGAATGGATTTACAAGAGGATCAATTGATAGTACACTTTTTGTCAAATGGAAGAAGAATGACTTTTTACTTGTACAAGTATATGTTGATGACATTATCTTTGGATCATCTGATGAAAAGATGTGTCAAGAATTTGAGAAAGTAATTAAGAAATGTTTTGAAATGTCTGCAATGGGAGAGTTGAATTTCTTCTTAGGATTGCAAGTTGATCAAAAGAAGGACGGATTGAGCAGCTAAGAAATTCTAATCTTACGTGTTTTATCTTTTGTGAATTGCTATATAATGTATGACATTAGTCTTAATTGTTGAATAAGAGTATTGTCATGCACTGTTATCTAAAGTGTATAATGTAAAAAGGATACAAAGTATCTATGTTTCAAAGGTAAGTTATTAGTTTCTAAAGAGCTTTATTTAGTAACCTCTACCTTATATATGAAAGATACAAAGTATCTCAATGTCAAGTGTAAGTTATATGCTTCTAAAAGAACATTATTTAGTAACCTCTGTCTTGCAAAGAAAAGATACAATGTTATATGTTTTTACTTAATTTCTTCAGTATATTATATAGTGGAACACATTAGATATTGTTCACATTAATAATAAAAAGTTTGCTCAAAAATCTATGTTTAATGTGTTTATGTGGATCATAATACTGGTAATCGTCTTGAACTGTCTATCATGTCAAATATTCAGTTTATGTGAATAATGTGTTTTTCAATTATACTATGTGGATAAAGGTACCTAAGATATAATTACATAAATATAAGTGGCTAAATGATTAAATAAGTTGTAATTTTATTGTAATTTATTTGAATTTCATAAGGTATGTATACTAACAATTATCTTAGACTTTAATATAATAAATAAATGCGTATTCTTGCTAATATGATTTCGTAGTGGATAAACTCTTAATCTCCAATAATATGTACTCTAGTTTATTTTTATGTACTTTATTTACAGTGATTAATAAAATGGTACACGATACCACTGTTAGTTTCTATGTGTCGTGTTTTATGTTTATTTTATTTTATTTTAATTTTATATTACCCCTTGGAATTAAGTTAAACTGTTATTAATCAGTTATGATTCGTATATATATATAAGTTGCATATAATATTTGACGTTTCAATTTATACTAAGTATACAATTCTCATTTTTGGCCAAAATTGCGAAGTTTGACTGGTCAAACTTACGAATTAAGACTAGGGTATAAAAGGGAACAGTTATCTGCGAACCCACTCACTTCCCCACATATTTTTGCGAAGCGAGACAAGAGTGCGAAGCGAGCCGAGTGATTTTTTCACTATTTTTTGATTTTATGTACGAGGAAGGATTATTTACTTCGTGGACATTCATCATCTTTTGATTACGCACATTTTGAGGTATATCACACTCGATTTCACCGTGTAATTAACGAGTAATCGGAGTTTTTATGTTTTGAAACCCTCGTTTTATAATTTCGTTGGATTAGCTTGGGTTTAGTGGATTAAAATCCATAAAACCTTAAGATTACATTAAACGAAACATGTAGAACTCGATTATAACAATGGATTATGTTCAAATCTAACGGATTTTCGATTTCATTTGGAATTGGGCTCGCAGGAGCGTCTGCGAACTGAGCCTCATCTCAGTTCGCAAACAGTGTTGCGAAGTTTGACTTTCATTGACTAGTCAATATTGCGAAGTGAAATGTCTGCGAAGTTGACTTTTGTTGACCTTGTGAGATGAGTTGCGAGTTATGGTTTGTTAACTCGTTGACTAGTTGAATTGCGAGCTGACTGGTATTGCGAGTTGAACATCATTGACTCGTTGACTTGGTTTGCGAGTTGAGCAGATTGCGAGCTGACTTGCGAACTTCGCATTCTGTAAAATGAATTTTTTTTAAAAAAAAAGAAATAAAAAATGTGTATCGTTTACACTTGTGACAACTTTTACAAGTTATTTAATAAACATTTTAGACTTACAACATGGTGTTGATAAGTAATCTATTATTTAAATTTATTTTGTATTAGACTTAAGTTTATATAAGTAAATACGATCAAAATATCTTTAAATAATTTACATATTTTTAAAAGGTAAGTATATTATTTGGTCGAAAGTCTTCCGACTCATTGAATAGTCGAGCGGCGTGTCCCGATTTTTATCGGCGGTCAAATTTTCTAATATAACTTACTTTGTTTAACTTGCGAATTTTATATTAACAAGTTAATTTGTTTTGATACGTTTGGAACTTGAGATACATATATAACAAGTCACAAAGCGTATTACTTATGATTATAGAAAAAAGTTAATAATTAAGTGCTTTGTATTTAATTGTTTAATTATGTTAGATAAATTATAATTTCAATTGTCATTTGTGTATGTATTTACAGATAAGGTAAATAGGATTTTCGCTCGTTCCCACAATATTCTTGTGGATTTAGATTTGACGAGGCCAGGAGCTCAGAGAGTTGCGGATATTCTCACGTTCTTAGCACGGTCTCGTATTAGACATGCTATTTCATCCTCTCCGCCACTCTCTATGACTCATTTGACGGACTTTTGGATGGATATTGTTTATGATCCTTCAGTTAACCCATCGGTTATTCGTACAACTGTGGGTGGACGTCCAATTGTTTTCTCTGCTAATTTGCGCGAGATATTACGTCTAGGTGCAGAGGAGCAAGAGGATGGCCCGGTTGAGTTTCCCTTGGATTTCATTGAGGGAGCTATTGGCCGTATGGGGTACGTAGGCCCTACATGAGGTCATCAGTATTTGAAGGCCTTTGTGTTTGGGCAATGGAGGTTTTTATGGAACGTACTTCTACACGTGTTTGCGCCCAAGAAGGGTGGTTTTGATGAGCTGCCGTCGACACTGATGTCTGGCGTTCTGTCCCTGGTTTATAACAAATCATACAGTTTCTCTTCTTATATTTTTTAGAACTTCAGAGATCAAGTTACCGGATAGGTCAAATCGACCTTTATGTTATATCCACGTTTTTGTATGCTGGTCATTCGACATTTTCTTCATGATCTACCAGCTTATCAACCCACGATTTTTGTTTATACTATTGGGCTATGTGGATATAATGCGGCATTCAGTATCGATTCTCGTCGTCCTGAGCATTTGAGACCACAGATGAGAAATCTTTTTGGATTTTTGATCGATCCACTCTACAGGATGCCACCTAACAATGGTTGGGAGGATGTTATTGTTGGTGCTGGTCCACCTGCTGAGCCTCCTGCTGATGTGGTTCCGAATCCAGAGCCACAAGAGCTTCTTGAGGATGTCTTACAGGCTGAACATCAAGGTCATGATGTTGTGCATGAGATAGCAGAGCAGGTAGTACAAGAAGTACTGGGTCATCAGGATGATATCAACGATCCAGAACTTCAGGCGATTGAAGATTACCAAGAGGTAATTCTTTTTACTTTATATATTCATTATGATATTTGAACTTAGTTGATTGAGCTTCTCACTAAATCATAAAGTTTTTGTATCACGTATAGGTACATGTGATTCAGTATCCAGTGGTTGATAGACCTGGGAGTTCTTCATTTGCTATTGTACCTGTACAGGTATATATGAGTAATCATTTATGTAATTATGAAATTTATATAGAACTTGTATGATGGAGCAATATGCTAATCATAAGAGTTTAATATAATTGTTGTATAGGATACAGAGGTTGGACCTTCTGGTGGTCGTGATGGTGTGACGACTTCTGATTTGGATGATACTCCGAGTCCTCCACCTCTTCCTGCTGGTGTGATTAGATACCGCTCACAGCACATTCCTGATCCAGCTTTGAATGAAAAAAGAAAAGCTGTTGAAAAGGATCCAGACTTCAATCTTCTTGATGAAGATTCTGATGATGAAGATGACCAGCCTTTAAGGTCAAAAAGAAGAAAATTAGTAAGGGCTTTTACACCACAGTTGACTATTGGTGAAGGTTAGTTTATAATCCTCATATTAGTTTACTACTTAAGGTTATGCATGAGTTATAAACTGAGACAGATACTTCTGTAACAGTTTCTTAGGCTACACCTAGAGCTGAGACTAGGGAACAGTCACAGGAGACAGAACAGGTATCACGGCCTACTAAGGTATGAGAAATGTGTTTAACCTCTTATATTTGAAATCTTATAACTCAGAGATAGAGACAGCCGAGTCTGTGACTATAACGGATAATATTATTGGTTTATGTTGAACAGAAGGAGGTTGTTGAATTGGTACGTCCGGAATCATTCCCAACTACCAAAGCAAGTAGATTTGCAGCTAGCCTTCTCACGGCAGCTTTGAATCAGACATCTCAACCACTTACTTCTGCTTCACACATTGCATCACTCACACCACCTGGACCAACGAATATCTCTGTTACTCCTACGACGGATGCTGAAAGGATTACATCCTTAGAGTCGAGAGTTAAGGAGTTAGAGAAGCTTACTTCAACGATTTCAGAGTTGGTCGCACAAAATCTTCTCTTTGCAAAGCAGATGACTCAACAAAGTGAGTCTTACAAGACACTGCTGGAGACTCATCTCACATTGTTACAAGACTTTACTTCCCAACGACTGAAGCTTGAACACTTAGAGCGTCTTGTGTTGAGAGTGCAATCAGGACAGTCAGCTCAGGGGGAGATATTGCTATATCAAGAGTCCTGTAGACAAGATGAGTTAAGGAAGAAGGGAGATACTGATAAAGACGATGATTCCAGTGCTCTGAAAGATAGTGAGCTGGCTGGTCCTTCAACGACTGACAAGCATACTATTATTCAGGGGGAGTCTGATAAAGCGGGTAAGAGTGGTGATGATGTTGATACAAGCAATGTTGCACCAGTTGATGATGCTGGTAAGGAAATTAGCTAGAAGATGTATAGATAGATTGGATAATTAACACTTAGATTGATTGTAATATAACTTTTATATTAAGTTTCAATGAAAGTTTGTGTTTATGAAATTCTTATACGCTCTTAAAGATAAAGAAATTCTTAGAGTTGATTCCGAGAAATCAACTAAAGAATTTATATTATTATTATTGGAAATATACTTAGAAATTATTTGCAAAACAATTATAGTATACAGAGATATATTAATTATAATTTTAGATAGATTTCTGTAATCTATAAAAGATTAAGATTATGCAATAAGTGTTTGATATTTTCATGATTGAAATGATAAAGAAATTCTAAGATAAATAAGTTACCAATACTAGAATTTAAATTATTATTTAAATCATTCTTGTTTATCTCTTTGTAGAATTGGAGAAAATGAATTTGATTGATTCTGAAAGTGATTTTGGAGATGAAGCTGAAGTCGAGATTGATTATGATCTTCAAGAAGGTGAGTTTATTCCACCTGAAGACTGGATTTCTGTTCCTGAGATTGTGATAGACGAAGGTGTTGATCCAGATGTTAATATTGATGAACACGTCATGAATCCATCTAGGACAGAATTTGTAGTTAGAGATGATCAAGGAGAAAGAGTAGTCGATGTAGATGAAGATATCGATGACTCAACTGATTCTGAAAAAGATGATATTCTTATTCCAACTAAGAATCCAGCGGTTATGTACAAGAAACTACCAAAGATAAAGAAGAAGATTGGAGTTTCTGAAGTAGATATTACTGAAAAGCTTGTTCCACATAGAGGAATTATTGGATGTACTTTGATTCTGACCTAAAGCTCTTTGCTATCAAAAGGTTTGACGGAGTTCAATATTTTGAGAAGAAGCTTGTTGTTTTTAGTTCTCTTCCTAGATTTGAGATTCGAGACTTGGCTAGATTAGAGTTGAATAACCCTAGTAATGATGATTATGCAAAGTATGTTGAGAAGATGATCAGGACTGAGGGTAGATTGATGAAGTTTGAGAAAATTAAGTCAAGAGTTGGAAAGACAATCAAGTTA
This sequence comes from Pseudognaphalium luteoalbum, assembly GCA_963422505.1. Lineage (NCBI taxonomy): Eukaryota > Viridiplantae > Streptophyta > Magnoliopsida > Asterales > Asteraceae > Pseudognaphalium > Pseudognaphalium luteoalbum. The sequence goes on from OY730194.1 coordinate 90,663,033, forward strand.
AAGAAAAGAAGTGAGAGAACTGGAAGAAGACATTGAAAGAAAGTATATCCAGCTGTCAAGTGTGTACAGCAGATCCCACTGAAGATAATGCCACATGATATTCTGGGAAATATGAAAAGTTGGCATGTAGATTCAGAGACAGGAGAAGCTGTTATGGTTGAAGAAGATGATGAAGTCGAAGGAGGTGAAAGAGAACTTCTGAGAGTTTATGATCATCGACACCTGATGAATATGTCTAAGAAAGATTTAACGAAGTTATTCGAGAATAGAATCTTAACGACTATGGCATGGGGTGATCTTGCACGTGATTATCAGATGTTGGTAAAGACTTGCATGAAAATGAAGATCTATGTTGGAATGGAAGCAAGATATTCAAGTGATTATCAAAGAAAAACTTGAAGACAACTAGAGCTATTGTCAAGGGGGAGTCTATTGGGACATGTTTGTGTGACAACAGTTCTAGCTTGTAATAGTGTTTAGTTTATGATTAAGTCTTGTACATTGATCTTAATTTTGATATTGGATATATTAGTTTGTGGTAATATTTGTTATACATTATATATATATATATATATATATATATATATATATATATATGTTTGGGTTTATATATATAAGTATTCGACAAATATTAAACTGTGAACTTTAAGATGCGATGCGAACTGAGTTTCAGTTCGCAAGGTGGCTAGCGAGATGAGTCAGTTCGCAGGATTCATGGGCTGCGAACTAAGTCAGATCGCAGAACCCAAACCTGCGAACTGAGTCAGTTCACAAAGCCCAAACCTGCGAACTGAGACGTGAATATATATATGATTTCGGTTTAGAAAAACCCTAACGAATTACAATCTGCGAATTAAGCTTCTGCAAACAAACCCTATGATTTTCTAAGTATTCTAAGGCTCGTTCTTGATTGGTTATAGTTATAACCAATCAAGATTAAGGTGTATTGGTGTTACTGTCATGAACATATCGTGATATCAAAGTTATATCCGTATAACTAGGATATTGAGGGATTCCGCACCTCGATATTAAGATAACCTCGTTATCGATCCACAGAACTAGGGACTTACATTCAATGAAAAATAATCCCAAACATATCGTTGAATTAAAACGACTCAAAATAACGTTAGGCAATTTAACGTTTTAAAGTAAATAACAAGTAAACGACCTAAATACGTAAACACAGTCTGGAAACAAGAATTAAACACACACAAAAATCAAATGGGACCCCCAAGGTCAGCCACCACCCTCCATCCCCACTCAATTTTTATGCAAATGCTACTTTTCTTACTTCCACTCATCAAATATGCAAGAATCACTCATTTCTACTTTCACTCTTTCACACAATTCTCTCTAGCCTCTCTCTATACTCCCTCTCTCTCTAAAATCTGGAGAAAATCACCACCATAAATCACCCTCCTCACCACCACAAACCACCTATTAGCCACCAAGAACCATCACAAAAATCCACCATCATCCTCCATCATTTTCTTCAAGATTCTTCACGGAAATCAAGCTCCAAGAACTTCCATCATCTTCATCATCATTTCTTTGTGAGAATCATCAAAACTCTTCATTATTTTACTTGTATGCTACTGATTTTAATGTTATATCGTTCATCTAACATGAATATGTCCAAAATCTTTGCTAAAAATCGTTTTTCAAGCTTAAATAAACATGCATAATCTGTCTCCAAAAACACAGTTTAGTAAAAAAATCATATCTCGAGTTCTAGGATGATTTAGACAACGAATTGTTTTTTAAAAAGTTGCGTATTGAAAAGATATACAAAAAGTTCTTCTATGGTTCCTCCAGAATCCCACGGATGTTTAGCTACGAATTAATCCTTGAGATTGGTCTGCTGTTGTTCGAAAACCGAGTTCGGTTCCTCCGCGAAATTACTTAACTATCTTAATGAACACTATAAATCATAGAAAATCATGTGAAGTACTAGATACATAGATGATCATTTGTTAAATTGTGGACCTAAATTCGGACCAGGAATAGTCGAGAATGAGTGGCGAAGTAAACCGACAAAAATCGAAAAACACATTTAGGGACTGTTTTGGAAATAAATATAAAAACGACACTTGTGGGTCACCAATGGTCATGAAACTCTTTTTCTATGAGTATTATAACATGATAAAGGTTGTGTAAAAGTTTCGGGTCAAACCGAGCTAGTTTGACCAGTTTGACCAGATTTGACCAGTTTGACCAATTTGACCAAATTTGACCAGTTGACCTGATTTGACCAGCTTGACCAGTTGACTAATTTAACCAACTTGACTAGTTTGACCAGTTTGACCAAGTTGACTTCTGTTGACTTTCAGAAAACAAGATATTTGACCACAATGTTCGGATATAAATGTATACATGTACTTTCGAATACAATAAAAGAAGCTTGAAAAATACTTACTACACTAAGTATTCAACACCTACAATAATCAAACCTTATACAAAACTTACATTCGTACATTACAAACCATCACCAACGGGTCGTACATGTTTTCAAAACTCATACAAAACAATCAAACATTGGATATAACTAGTTGATAGACAACTAGCATAGAAGGTCTGTTGAGACATCTACTCACTTATAAAACCTTGCGCGTTTTGAACGCCTGGCAGGTTACAGTCTGTGGACACATCATCTGGTACAACATCATATTTGCTTGCTTTGCTAACACATCAGACTCAGGTGAGTCTCATAGACCCTATTTTACTATTTTTACTCTAGGGGTGAGAATACATGCTCATTTTGTTTTACATGTGAACGCAAGTATCAAATATCACTATATTCTGCATGAGTTAATCATCTAATCATCATAAGTCCTCATTAGCATAGTTTGGTAATACTTTGTAGCGTGAATGTTAGTGTATGGTACCATATGGGACTGACAATCCCCGTCCGAGTCAGCAAGCACTGACTGGTCAAAATGGACGCATTATCATTTGTTCATACATGTGTTGATTAGGCATACGCATAAAGGCACCCTCGCTCTGGCACTTAATTGTGATCCTGACACCTCAGTTAAGCTCAGACTATGTGCTCATGGCAGTTATATACATCTTTTATCATTTACTTATTTGATTAATTGCAAATCATTATACTTAAATATTGCGGTTCATACATTACACTTTATCATTAAACTTGTGAGCTCACCAGCTTTTAGCTGACCCTTTTAGCGTGTATTCTCAGGTACCCAGCAGTAGTAGGACTGCACTCAGGATTTAACTCTAATTGAATTTTTTGTTTATTTGATTTTGAAAGTTTCAAAAATGGATTTGAAGATCATTGGTTTCCATTTGTAAGTTTAAGATAATTCATCTCATTTTTCAATTTTGATTTTTTTATCTATATAAAAGTCCTAAATTCAGGGTTATTCTCTGTTTGTGGCTATTGCATATGAAGTTTTTTATCCCAAACTCTCTATTTGACTCATTTTGTTAATAAATCGTGGTGATTGGATGATTTCAGGTTTGAATGTTCAACAGTAAGCTTCAAGTTTTCCTTTCTTTTCTTAATTGTTTGAATTTATGTTCATATAGAGATCATTATTAAGCTTCCACTAATTATTCATATTTCTGTATTTTGTAGTTCATAGTGTGAATGGCTTGCTTTATTGCTTTCTCTCTTATTTTTTTTATTTTCTTTCTTTTGTAAGATGACGTGTTTCAATGTGGTGAAAGGAATTACCACAGAGTTTTGATTTTTATAAATTGAATCCATAATTTAAACCGAGGCATTAGTGTGCCTGTAAATGCATGGGCTTCATTTTTGGTTTCAAAATCGATGGCTGGAATAAAATACATGCAGTTCACATATATTCACAAGCAAACCACATGCATTCAGCAAGCAAAACCACCTGCATGCCTTAATTATATTTCTCTTTTATTTATTGGTTTTATTAACTGATGATTGGTTTACAAAACGGTTGGTACGACTTTCTGCATGTATGAATATATATACTCACAAATATAGATTGCTTTTTTTATTTCCTGCATCTATATATATATATATATATATATATATATATATATATATATTATACGGGGATTAGGCTGACGTCATTCATCAGCCATCCCCCTATCGTGAGCTGGTTCTTTGATGACGTATTTCAATATGGTGAAAGGATTTATGTCATTTTTTTGAATTATTTTTACTCTTCTACGATCCAACTTATTATTTATGCATTCAATTTGGTTGGTTTTCAGATGAATGATTTAATTGCATGCATTTTCATTTGTCTTACGTGTTAGGTTGGTTTTTAATTTTCTTTTAAGCTGGCCATACATGCAAACGTATTGACATCCCCCATTTACGTCTTTTAGTGTGTGTCTTATATGTTCACCTTATATATATAAGAAGGTTTGTGTAGGGTTTTTTTGTTTCTATTATCTTTGTCTTCCTTAAGAGCCATACATATTCCAATCCACATTGTCCTTTAGTCATTGTTAGTTGGTTCCAATCCAAAAAGTCTTACATATTCCAATCGAAACGTACATGAAAATTAACTTGCACATTACCTCCTACTCGTGTAAACGTTTTCAATGCTTGCTATAAAGATATTCACGGTTGTTGTTCACATTGCACATTCATCCACTCACACATTTTCACCTTGCTAAATGGAAGGTGAAAATTTGAATTTCATATCGGATATTGACACTTTCAGGGATTCATGGAAGCTAGAGTTTGTTTCATTTAAAATGGATATGAATTGATCTTCCTTCTTTCATTTAGTTCACCATTGTCTTTTAAAAAAAATCATATATGAATTGGTCTTCCTTCTTTTATTTGGATGTTTTGGTTAGCAATAATTAATCCCCGTTTTTTTAGTTTTGGTTGATGCTTTAATTTTAAATTATTTACATTTTATAGTTCTGTGATCAAGAGAAAGTTGCAGACTCATTTCATCATTCATATGCATAGTGCAAATATGCATTCTTTTGTCTTTTATTTAGTTGGAAGTATGCATGTTTGCTTGTGGATTTAAAATTAATAAACCAATTAAAGTATGCATATCCTTTATTTAATTGGAAGTTTGCATGGTAATGATGGCTAGGCATGCAAATGTAGTTGGAGGTAAGAAAAGGTGGGAGGATGTACGACTCAGGGTAAAAACTATTGTTTAACTAAAAAGTCAATTTACAAATATAATTGGGAGACATTGTTCAAGAATCAAGGGAAATTAAGTTCATTAATTTTATAAAGAAAGTTTCGACGAGAATCACATATTTGTATCTAAGATATTTTGATGGTATAACCATATGTAATCAATACACTAAATGATTTTATCTTAATGCACATGTTGATAACCAGCTAACAAGCAATAATTTGTTAAAACTTCCGATACGGCACTAAATATTCGATGCAAAATGCGATATTCCTAATTGATTAAACTAATAAATAAAGTTCAAGCAGAATATGCAAATAAGAAATTTTTAATATTATTCTTTATCAAACCCGTGTAATCACGGGGTCACTAAGCTAGTATTTGTATATACTACGGAGTACAAATTAGATTTCATTTGCCTTTCTTACTGTAGCAAATTGAAAGCATCTCGTAAAGGAGGGAACAAATCAAATAAAATAATAGAACAAATGACATCTAAAGTCTAAACCTAATCATTAGAAGCAATACAAATAGTAAAGTTGAAAACGCTTTATATGGATTTTAATCATTAAGATATATTTTTAGTTTTTCACAATAACAACTGTATAAAATTAAAATCAGGGAAATGATTCGCAACTGAACAAAAGACTTTTATCCTATTGTAATTGCTATATTACTTACAAATTTCACTATATTTTTGTCACAAAATGATGCGCTATCTAAGAGGTACTAGTTTAAGACCCGTAAAATTTGCGGGTTAACTTTATAATATATCTTATATGAATGTGTTATATGGATTTAGTAAGTGTTTTGGTGTTAGTGTATGGTACATCGATTGTATAGTTTTAATTTTAAATGAAAACTGTATTAAAGATTTAAATTGTGACCGTTGACATCCATAATCTAAGCATTGTAAATTAGAAATTAATAAAAGAATTTAAAAAAGCAGTAGTACGAGTACAAATTTTTCGGAACCCAAACCATTAGCATTCATGATCCAAGAATTGTAAATTGAAAATTAATTAAAGGATTCAAAATAGTATGTCGTACAAGAATTAAAATCATTGGGCGATGGAATGAAGATATTAATCTTTATTAAATGAAAATAACTTATTGAGATTTTTTTCAAAAAAAATAAAAATAAAAAAGATTGTAGGTAAGTTTGAATTATAGAAGAAATAACAAATCATAAAATATTTGAAGGATTATTTACAGTTAAAGGAAAAATATAGGTTTTAGTATGGGTACAAATATACTAAAATCCGTCGTAACCCGACCAGTTGATATCCATGATCCAAGAATCATAAATTTGAAATTGATGAAAGGATTCAAAATATCAGGTTGTATAAGATTTTAAATCATTCGGTGATTGAATGAAGTTATAAACTTTTTGGAATTGAAAATAACTTATTGGGGTTTTATTCAGAAAAGATAAAATAATAAAGATTGTAGGAAGAGTTTAAATTATAGAAAAATAATAAATTATAAAATATTGGAGGGATTATCTACAATTAAGGGAAAAGTAGAGGATTTATATTGTAAATATTAAAGGGTGTATATTGTAAATAGAGAAGGGTAAATTAGTCTTTTAGTCATATAATAATAGGATTAATGATGTCATGAAATAAATTAAAGATTAGATCTTAATAGTTGATCTTCATCTAATGATCATTATTCTTTCAAGATTTTTCTTTTAATATATAAGATAGATTATACATAAGCGAGAAACATCTATACCATAACCTGTTTGTTCATCTTGCGAGTCATATGACCATTTCGTATAAAAGTGTTCGGAAACTTTTTGTATATATGACCATTTTGTATAAAAGTGTTTGCAAACTTTTTGTAACACAAACTTTCTCTGATCCTCCTAACTTGGATGTACAAATGCTATACACCATTTCCATAATAGCCAAATAGGCTAAATAATAATGCCAATGGTAAATTCATAATCAGTTTTTAGAAATCCACAAGTAAATTGTTTAATGCACTTTTGTGATGGATTAATAAAAAAAAGTTGAATTTATCATTTCTCAAACGGTAAACACCATTAAAAGCTTCCATGGTAGATTGTTCCAAGTTGAAAACTTGAACTATATTTATCGGGGGTTTTATATATTATAGTTAGGTCTGTAAACGAACCGAACGAACACGACGACGTCTGTTCGTGTTCGTTCATTAAGGTTTTGACGAACAAACGAACGAACACGAACGGATAGGCGAACAGATTTTGTTGTTCATGTTCGTTCATTAAGAAAATTTGTTTGTTCACGAACACAAATGAACGTACACGAAAAAACACATAATTTAATGCATTTCTTCATTAAACCTTAAACAAACCTCAACAAACATAAACGAACTTATATACACACACACACACACACATCGACACACACACACACACACATATATATATATATATATATATATATATATTATATGACTTGAAATTTTGAGATGCATATTCAACATTACAAAAAGATCACAATATGAAGATAAATTCATTTGCTTGGTTCAATCGTTGGAAAGAGCAGCACATCTGAAACTAATGGAGAGAGAGAGTGGATGTGTTTTTGGAGTGGAGAGAAATGTGATATGGAAATATAAGGTAAAAATATATCAAAATATTTAATATTATCAAATGAAAATATCAAATTATTAATAATATTCTATTTCATATTTAGCTTTATCAAAATAACATATACAAATATGTATTAATTTAATCAAACTATTAGTTAATTAAACGAACATGTAACTGAACGTTCACGAACATGTTATCGGACGTTCACGAATGTAAATGAACGAACGAGACATGTGTTCATGTTCGTTCATATAACGAAACGAACGAAGATAAACGAACTTCCTGCCGAACGGTTCGCGAATAGTTCACCGAACGTTCAGTTCACTTACAGGCCTAATTATAGTATAAAACCCGCGCTATGCAGCGGGATATGACATTTTGTTGTAGAGGATATCGGCGAATCAATGATAGTCGTAATAGTCGATAAATGTTTTAATGTGATGGAGAGTAAGCAAAATATTAAAAAGCTTTAATAATATAAAGACTTTTGAAACTTAACTTTTATTATATATATAAGATGTAATGTAACACCCCCAAATTTACTGTTAAGCAGAAGCAAGCTTTGGGGTGCTACTAATCAATAATCAAAACACACAAGCCATATAATGAACGACTCTATATGCGTCATTTTACAGATACATTGATAATATAAAGTTTTACAATGTATAAATGTTTATAAAAGCCCAATAAGTACAATGTTTAGAGATTAATCGACATAACTTAGTTGCAAAATGTAGTAATGCAAAATAATCTCCTGATGTGTATGCTGACTCGAGCTATGGGCATTCTGAGTGAACAGGTCCTACTGCTGTTGGGTACCTGAGAACACATGCTAAAAAGGTCAGCTAATGCTGGTGAGCTCACAGGTTTGCATAATAAATATGTAAGTGTGAACCACAAGATTTAATGATAACCGTTTGAAATGAATCAAATGATGTATATGTCTTCCATGAGGTCATAGTCTGCGCTTAACGTGGGTGTCAGGATCACAATAAAGTGTCTGATCGTGGGTGCCTCCGGGCAATTGTCTAATCCACACTCGTATGAACAAAAGTTAATGCGTCCGTTTAACCAGTCAGTGCTTGCTGACCCGAACAAGGATGGTCAGTCCTATATGTTACCATACACTAACATTCGCGCTACAAAGTATTACCAGAACTATGATCGTAGAGGACTTAAAAGTGATTAGAAAACAGCTCATGCAGAATATAGCGAGTTTTGTACTCGTGTTCACGTGTAAAACAGTTAGAGCATGTATTCCCACCCAGGGAGTAAAAACAGTAAAAGTCGGAGCTATGAGACTCACCTGAGTCTGGAGGTTTGCAACGAAGCAATATGATGTAATAATACGTGGTGTCCGAAGACTGTAACCTGCCAGGCGTTTATAACGCGCAAGGTTAAATAAAATAAGTAGGTATTTTAAAAGATAACTTATGCTAGTTGTTCATCCAACTAGTAATGTCCAATGATTTGATTTGATTGATAAGTTTGAGTTTTGAAAATGTGTACAGCCCGTTGGTGATTATTTGCAATAATATTATTATTATGTTGAAGTGTTATACTTAAAAAGTATTTACAAACTTTAGGTGACGGGGGTCCGGGGGCAGCGCCCCTGGTTAGCGGGGTCCCAGGGGTGGCAACCCCTGGCGGGGTCTAAGGGGCTGGCCCCTGGTTGGGGTCGAGGTGCCAAGTCAGCTCGAAAAATTTTTATTTCTACTATATTGCTTTGGTGAAAAATGCATCTAAGATTTGAATTTGGGTAAAATCGAGTGATAAAACTTTAGGTCTCGACACTTAGTAAAAATCTAGGTTCTGTTTCATGCGACACTTATAGCGACACTTGGGGTCTATGCGACACTCAGGAAGTGTCGCATAAAATGAGAAATTTTGGGGTACTAGCGTCACTTGAGAAAGTGACGCATGAGATGCGACACTTAAGCAAGTGTCGGGTGTGAGTGTCGGGTAAAGGTGTTAAGCGTCACTAGGCAAGTGACGGTACAAATCAGATTTAGATTATAGGCGTCACTTAGGTAAGTGACGCTAGAAGTGTCGGTAAGTAGTGTTAGGCGTCACTGGACAAGTGACGGATGTAAGTGTCGGGAAAAAGGGGTTTTATGCGGCACTTAGGCAAGTGACGCAAATTTAGGGTTTTATGCGTCACTTAATGCGGCACTTAAGTGACGCACGAAGTGACGCTATACTGGTCTGGCCTATGCGACACTTATGTCTGTTCGACAGATTTTGAGCCAAAAATGAGTTTTCCGGTTTCCGTTTGGTCCGATTTTTTTACCCAACCCTTAGATGGACATTATGAGCTTAAATAAACAACTTTTAAGTAAAATAAATGAAATCTAAGAGTTTTCGGGATTTGTCGGGAATCTTACAAGTTTGCACGAGAGGATTTCGAGAAGATGAAAATGTAGATTGGGACGAGGCGAATGCTTTTCTCTAAATGACTTCCGAAATTTGAGGTGGATTTGAGGTAGTTTTTGGTGGTTTAATGGTGGTGTGGTGATTTTTGGAGAGGAAAAGAGAGAAAAAAAGAGTAGAGAGAAGGAGAAAGTGAAATGAGAGTGAGGGGAAGGGTCGGGGAGCCGGTTTTGGGGGGAAAGGGAAGGGGATTTCCCCAAATTTTTAATTCTCCGCGTTTGCGCTCCGTGCGGTGTTCGTTTCCCCATTGTCTAAACGTTTAACTGAATTATTTGTGCGTTTAAATATATGTTTTAAAATACGAATGTTTTATCAATATTTTGTTGAAGTATTTTACCAATTACTTAATAATTGGGTTATAAAATATATCTTAACTTCGTTTTGATTATTTGCGCGTTTAATATTTTTAATCGCGTAGACTTTGTTCGTACGATACGAAATAGTTATGAAATATTATCAAAATAATATTTGTGATATAATAGCGTTATTAAATAATGTTATATTATTTAATAAAATTATTCACCAACGTCCGTATTAATTGAATCGAATTACCTTCGATTTGAAACGTGCTCGATTTAACCAAATTGCGTAATTGTATATATTCAACAATATATATTATTTTATATACAAATTAGCCTAACACAGTACTAACTACATGTATTACAAAAATGATTAGGTCCTAATGACTAGCCCTAATTTGGCGGGTGTTACATGTAACCATCCATTTTATTATTATTATTATTATTATTATTATTATTATTATTATTATTATTATTATTATTATTATTATTATTATATATATATATATATATATATAGATATATATATAGATATAGATCAACAAATGATATGATAAAATTAAATTAACTATTTTTTCTTTATGGTAGGTTTTCTTAACAATTAACATAAATTCGTTGGACTTGCTAATAAGTATAATAATAATTGGTTTATTTATAAGAATATCACATAAATACTTTTCATCTTAATTAAATTGATTTAGTAGTAAACTAGTTTAGGGACCCGCGACTACGCGGATAACACATTTTAATTCAAAAGGTTAACATATCAATATAAAGCATACGATAAAGTAGTAATTCTTACAACTGAATATTGAATTGAAACACTACGATTACTATACAACCATATACTCTTAAATATACTCTCAGCACACATACACTAACAACCTCAATATAATCATGTTATGACTACAAATCTGATAGCCTACTTCACGTACACCTCCAATCGTAGATATTCCTTCATCTTTTTGTCTCTGTCCGGTTATCACCACACCTTCTCGGATCATTTACCCATTGCATTCAAGCTTAACCAAATCAATAACACGTCATCAGTTCTCCTTGCCATTTTCAGAACCGTGTAAACCTACTCATCTTCCACTTTCCATTGCCAAATATCACATTGATCAGGTACTAACACAATTGAAGCCAACATATTAATCAATGCTAACATTCCCCATTTGCCTAGCCCCTTGGTGCATTTAAAAGTTAATTGAACAGGATTTGACACAAAGGAAAGAGTAAATCACTACAATATTACGTAATTATGTACTAAATAAAGGGATACTACAAACATTACGCACTTGAAACATAACTTTGCAACCTTGAATACATAGCCTTCGCCAATAACACTATCAATGACATCTCAAGCATATTGGAAAGAGGCAAGTATGAAGGATGGGTTTTAATAGGGGAGTGGGGACGAATGATAACAAAAGCTACATAAGACATCACTTCTAGTAGTATGAAAAATCAATTGTATTGAAACAATTCAAAGTGTATTTTCACTTGTAACTCGATTTACATAACAATCGATGAATTTTCCACTTCATGAATATCATGAAAACACAGTTAGTCACTTAGCTTTTCAATTGTTGTCTATTTTTCATAGTGTACCAGAGGATCACATTTGAGGCAATAATATAATTGGCATATGCAGCCACTAAATGATGTAGTAAATTAGTGAGCCATTTGCAGATAAATGGATAAATTCTTATCCATTATTTGCATATCCATATAAACTGAAAATGCCAGTTCACATACTGAAGCATGGAAGAAAAAAGAACATAATTAACGGCAACTTAATCTAAGCATGCGTTAATAATAACTGATGTCAACATTTGACCTCTAATAATGAACGATGAATTCATAAATGAAACATTAGTCACTTGACATTTGCAATAGGGATAAATTTTTACATGAATTAGAAGTACAAAAAGACACATAAATATGAAATTACTATTATCATAGGGGCATATATTAAACAATTCATGAAACAAACAAATAGATGAACTAAACCAATATAGAGGTGGCATGCAGCAGTGCAGGGCAGGTTAAGGATCAAAAACCGATATTTATAGTGTAAGTTGACCCGAAACACCCTTATCTATCTTTATATCAATAGTTAGTTTAATACATACGCAAAAACAAAACTGTATTACTACTCCATAATAATCTAACTTTCTGAATTTAAGAATGACTTACCTTTGGTTTCGTTAGCTTTCAGAGAATAATACTCCACATGTACTTCAGCTGCAAAAGTTTTTCTTCACAGAGCACAAGTTCAGTACACTTGATAGCAAAATCATTAAATGTTACAACTTACAAACATTAACTAAAAGTGTGAGCCTTATATAAGGTGGTTGAGGGTATTGCACCATTGTGGGCCTCTATTGAATACATGTGGCCGGGTGTTCGATCTAAAGGATTGGCATCCCTGCACGACCTTGGCTGTTCGGCGAGTACGATTCAACCCTCACGTGTTGGGCCCAGGGCAGCTTGACATGGGTCGGTTTGCGTGTCCGGAACATACACGTTTTGAATAGGAATTTGTACTATTTTCAAGTTATATATCTTAGCTTATTTGTAGGCAGTATGTTAATTACCATATTATATATATTTAGTCTTATAGCCTATTAATAACAGTTAGTGTATCATTGAACAATGGTGTAAGATTTAAACAAATGATTTAACCGATTTAAAGCTAATTCACCTAGTTCAAGTATGTCCTCCACCTTTAGTTACCTGCACTATTACCATACTAATGTTCAAAAGATTAACAGCAAAACACACTTGGTTTATATAAAACAGGGTTGTGAAATAAATGATTGTAAAGTAAACGACTAAAAGTTCTAAGATGATTGTAAAGTATGAATTCCAAACCTGATTCTGAAACATTGTTGTGAAATAAATAACCAGGCAAGAAGTATATAAGCATCATGATTCATGAAAGTAATATACCAGCGAGAAGTCATCGTTGTCCACATTAGTAGTCCCTTCCTTTGGTAGGAAATGAACAGTCAACATTTCCCATTTGGTCCAAGCCCCATATTAAATACAACATCTCGAAGAAAAGTCAATCAAAATTGTGATTCACAACTAAATGACTCATTTTTCTAAAGCAAGTGTTTAGATGAGAAATACTTTATCTTTAGTTCCCAAATACATTTTCCAATAAAAATTTGTAAATAAAAACAGGAAAAGAAAATCATACTTGTGTGTTCAAGTCATCAGAACTGAATCTCTTGTTAGGGTCGAAACGGGTCAGGTTGTGTTGTATCGAGCTGAAACCATTTTTGTTAAAGAGACAAATTTGTGTGTCAAATATGATTGCATCAACTGTATGACAATACTATAATATTTTGTTTAATATGGGTTAGAAGATTTTATCAGACCAAATACATTTGGGGTGACTTCAGACCCGCTCAACTCTCAGTCAGCTCATTTCTTTTTTAAAGTTTATCTATTATTAATATGATTATGATTATTAATAATTATCAGCCTGAACCATGTACGATATATGAAACATAGCCCAAGTTGACCCGTTTGTAGGTAAATAGATCGAAATTTCTACATCTAGTCTATACAGTTATTTGAATGGGTAAGAAATTTACCCTTCCTTTTGGCCGAACCCTACAGCATGGACGGTATGCCAGTGGCTTGAGCTTTAGGCAATAGATTACATCATGAACTTTGTAAGCGGTCTCAACATCTTCAATTGTTTTTGGAGGTAATTTCATTTGTGGGAAAGAGTACATGGCACCTCATACCATATTATAGATGAAAAAAAGTAATATGACCGATTATAATAAGTAGAAGGTAAGTGAACACCTCTAAGGATATAGATGAAAAAAAGTAATAAGACCGATTATAATAAGTATAAGGTAAGTGAACACCTCAAGGAATTGTCCTGCAACGATACACAATCATCTAAACATCATAAACATCTAGGTATGTATCAAATCAAGTAAAGGAGAATTAAACATAAAAAGGGTATACCGTAAATTCTTTGTTATGTAGCTCTTCCATGGCGTTTTGAGCAACATCTTTAGTTCTGAATCATGCTACAAAAGAAAAACCATCACTTACAAAAGAGCTTGCGCTTATTATCTTATCATATCAGCTATCATGTTGATAAGCTCTTTGAATAAACTTCAACAATTTACAATAAAATTATCAAAAACATGATTATTAGAGATGAGAGACAGTAAACTTAAGCAATTAATACCTTTAGTAAACCTACAATTCGAAAACACGAGATTTAAGCACAATACTGAATATTTTCATTTGGATGTACGTATAATTTATTCACAAATGTTTCAGATATCATCCTTCATTAAATCTTGTATTAACAAAGCCTTTTGAAATTTGGTGGAAGTTACAGACCTATTAAAATTCAATCCGTTTTGCACCATCATATTGGGTTTGAGTTTCGGTACAATGGTACATTATCTCCAACTACCTAGAAAATATGTAACAATAACATAAAGGTTGTTAGTCTTTCAATATACAAATATTATTCTACGTGGGAAAGCATTTTATCAAACACCTAGTGTGCATTTGATATACATTGTTGGCACATAACAATCTGTACAACATGGAAACTTTAGGATTTAATTAAAGATAATCAAATGCCTCACATGTTCATAAAATGTCGAATGATCAGATTGATAAAACTTCATTGCTCCAATGCATATACTCAATTTTCGTAACCATTTGACTATCTCTTCATGGGAAGGTAAAACAAAATATATCCAAAATCAAGAACATGTAAAGGAAAAAAAAAAATCAAACACAAGGATGAACATTCAACATTTTGATGATAGTTCAACTATATAAAGAAAAGAAAAGAGAAGAAAAGAAACCTTGAATTCTCAAGTTTGGCTTAGAGTTTGAAGTGATTTTCTACTCACAGATTCTTCTAATCAATCGCTTGAGATTAAGAAACAGGATTCTAGAACAATAGTTGTTGCATAAGTAATGAAATAAAAATAAAAATTCATGGGGCAACAGAGTAATATGAGTTTGGAATTTCAAAAAAATGCCATGAGAAAAATCATGAAGCTTCCCTAGCTAACCAGCATATACGCATTTTCAATTGCGATGATTTCGGTATTTGTACTTTGAAAATCAAACCTAAAAATAAATAGATCGGCCAAACCTTTTCTTAATTGAGGTGAAAATTTGTTAATTCGGTCAAACATAAATCTAATAATTAGAATTTATTAATTATGAAGGTGCTTAATGTAACTTCAAGGTGGAATTATGATAATAGTAATAAACATGAAGGTAGTAAATTGATTATATTTTAAGGGTCATAGGTGTTGTTTTTAAATTAATAAAAGGATGTATTAGCAAATAATTAATTATGTTTAGCTATACAATTTACTAATTAATCATTGGATCAACATTAAAAGAGCCAATGAAGGGTATGATCTCTTCTAATTGTCCTATTTTATTTAATAAAGGGATATATAGAATTGTCAAAAATAGTGATTTGATAAATAGTAGAATAGATATTTTTGATATGCCACTTGTAAGATTTAAGGGTGTAGATGAAAATGTTTTATAAAGGTTTAAGATTTAAAAAAATCTAATTTCAACTCATACCCAAAACATATAAAATCCAAATTATTTAAGGGTTTGAATTTGTACAAGGTTGTTTACACTTGCCAAAATACCTTAGTCGTGTAACACTCTTTGCGGTTATATTCCGTTAGATAAATCCAGAAATAAAGCTAATGTTACGATACACTCGAGTCCACCAAAAACGTCTACACCATCAACCTAATGGCCGAAATCCAACCGTTGATTTTGGTGAGTAGTCAGCAATAGCATACCCACGTTAGTCAATGGTCTATTTTTATTGCCTACTGTCACTTTCCCCAACAAAAGAATATCGTATCATCATCTTAATCTCTTTCTCTCTCTGAAAAAAATAACTTTTTTGATATTTTGCTGTTCTTCGATATCCCCTGCAAAAAATCTGCGTTTCAATTAACAAAAAATCACAAGGTAAAACCTTTATACATTTATTTATGTAATTCTCTAGGTTTCTTTCTTTGTTAATCTTTATATATTTATGCATATGTATGTATATGTATATATGCTTGCAGATTGATCATTTACTTTATTTATGTGGAATTTGATGGGGTTGGATATTTTATGTTATTTGGTTGTGTTACTTTGTTATTTAGAATAAAGAGGTTAATAAAAAACTGAACTTTTTGAGTAATTTGTTTGGTTGACCTTACCTTGAGTATGAAAGTTAAGAGATTGTGTGGAACTCTGCTTCATATCTAGTTTAAATGATTTTAATGATATGGAAGGTGAAGATAGCAGTTTTTTTGTATTGTTTGAAATTCAGTATTAATTTAAAGATTACAATTGTTTAATGTAGGCATCTAGTTGTAATTACAAAGGAGTGAACTTTCCAATTACTCAAAGATTAAGTATATTAGCTGATTCGAAAAGTTTCCTGATTGGTGTCTGAAATCAGCTTGATGCCTTCAGTCGTTTCACCGCAGTGGCAAGAAAAGGCCAGTGGTTTCTTCTCTTCTTCAGGTAATTAGCTTATCAATATCACATAACTCGGGGTGGCAATATCGATCAATTAAGGTTGTATTATGTCTCCGACGGGGACAAACGGCTATAATCTTGAATCTTGTATGAACAGGGTCAATTGGGTCAAATGTCATCCAAAAGTGTTTTCAGATGCTTAAATCCTCCTAAATCACTCTATTTAAAAAGTTTGGATTATTAATCTAACCTGAAACTTTATACAGACTTATTATATACATTAAAATAATAAAAACGTGTCAATCTGGTCATCCTGGCATGCAGGGGTGGAGCCAGGAAATCCGTAATAGAGGGGGCGAAAATAGTTATTTTTTATTTCTTTTATAGTCTTGTGGGGGCGGAAATTTTAAAATGTCATTAATACCCCGTCTCCGCTCCTGCTGGCATGTCTTGACAAATTCAAAGGTTTCGGCTTTCACCCTTACCCTAAACACCCATATGCTACATCTATGCATAACTACTTTGTTAACTTATGTCCTATTTTACTTTGCAATTTTGAGTTTTTCTTGAATATTCTATTGAATGATGCAGGGACAAAGCTGAAAGAAGCTGGGCAATCCGCAGGTACATTTGTGGGTGAGGTTGCTAAAGATGCAAAAGGCAATGTTTCTGAAGTAGCAGAGAGAGTTGGGTCTGTGGTCAAAAGCCGATGGTCTCTTTTTCAGCAGCCATCTACGAGACAAGCAATGCAGGAACGTCTTGTGTCTGCTGCTGCTACTACGAGTTTCTTTTTGAGAAGGGGTGTGTCTGAGACAAAAGAGAAGGTCGTTGTAGGGAAAACCAAAGTGGAGGAGGTAACTACTAATCCTGCTAAATCATGAAAGGAATTTTTGTATTTTGTTGATATGTATATGTGAATTATGAAACCAGTAAAGATACCCTCTAGTAGTTGCACATACTGAAGTAAAAAAATAAATAGAAACTTTGAGTGGTTTACCATCAGCTAGGAGTCAGCTAAGAAACCAAAATTGAAAAGTTGAACGGAGCAACACTGAATATGTTTTTATTTACAAACTCAAGGTGGTTTGGTTTCGGCCATACCTTTGTCCCATCATAGTCGGTAGATTATGTCCATTTCTTGACTACCAAACCATGACCAAATTGAACGTGCGAGTAAATTATACATATTTATTACTTTGAAGATATAAAAATGTGTTGGTGTTGTCTATAAACAAAAAAATGAACATGCGTTATTTCTAACAGAAAACACTAATTTTTAAGATGAATAGCTAAAAAGAAGTAAAAATTGTAGTTAATCGTAAGTACTTGAATGCAGCACTTGAACGGGATTTATTAAACTGAAGGCTGGTCATTGGTTTGGAATTGAATGACCTCAAGTTTGATTGAAAGTTTGTGATTTTATGAACCATGCTATGCCAAAATTGAGGTCTAGACCGTAAAAAGTCAAAGCCCGCTCTAATGAAAAACAAAACCACCAAACTAGCAAACTAACGAGTTACAACTGAACCAACTATCAATGACATTGACCCTGATTATTATTTATTTATGAAGCAATTTCCCTTTCGGTTTGATAGTGATAGTGCTTTAACTTTTTAATTTATATTTGGTTTAACCCGATCCTTGATCTCCGTGTTAATAACTTTTGTCCAGGTGGCAAAGAAGACTGCCCAGAAGAGCAAAACTCTGTTGACTGATATTGAGCGGTGGCAGAAGGTATATGATTTTTGTGACTTATGTTTTATTTAGTCAACTGGTCTGTTTTATACTGTCGTATGGTTAATATATTGACTTTACTCTTTCGTTAATTTCACAGGGTGTTGCAAGCACCGATGGTAAGTTCCTTTTTGTTTTTTGAAACAAAACCCAAAAACAATGTGTAATCTTTATTTCAACTAGGTCGTTAGAGTTGTAGTTAAGAGCTCTAATTGTTTCATTCAGTGTTTGGTGTGCCAATAGAGGTTACCGTGCAGCGGCAAGAATCCCCCAAGCCTATTCCTTTTCTGTTGGTCAAATGTGCAGACTATCTTGTATTATCAGGTACGAGTATAATTCTAAGGTGGCAGAATTGGTGGATTGGGTAACGGGTGCAACTTGGTTATGGGTCAATATTGGTTATTTTTTATGTTGTTCGGTTGGGGTTGGGCCAACCTGCAGGTATGATTGCAATGGGTTTAGAGGTTTTATGAATTTGTCTTCTGATGAATTTGTATTTGTTGGACCTATTTGATTGGTACTCTCTTTAGTTACTTATTTTAGCTTAGCTCTTTGACCCGTCAAAAACAAAACATAACCCAAACTAACCGCGTTATAAGTAAATGGGTCATAATGAACACTTTTAGGCATAATCAATGAAGATATATCTATAATCTTGTCGTGTTTTATGCTGATAACATCGAGAGTTTTGTTTCAGGACTCAACTCCCATGATTTATTCAAGTCTGAAGGAAACAAGAAAGCCATACAACAACTAGTGTCATTATACAACCAAGGTACTTATTGTAATCTTGTGGTGCGTATTTTTTAAAGTATTTCATTTCATTTGTTTCCATTATTAACCGATTCCTTCACTATTATTTTGTCTTGTAGACTTGAATGCTCCACTACCTGAAGGTGTGAACCCAATTGATGTTGCAGCTCTCGTCAAGTGTTACTTGGCCAGCCTTCCTCTTCCATTAATCAGTTTAGAACTACATAACGAAGTCCGAGGTGCGCGTTCCAGCATACCATTGATGAGAAATATATTGAAGAAGCTTCCCACGGTCAATTACATGACGCTGGAACTCATTACTGCATTATTGCTCCGTGTTAGCCAGAAGTCTCTTCTTAACAAGGCACACATTTTCTCCCTCTCTCTCTATAGACCAATACATAATAATGCATAAATATGTTACGTTTCCAAATTATATGCTTACTTGAAAGTTGAAACAGAATTAGTTTTTAAAGTATCAAATGAGTTCAATTAATTTTCATCTCACATATCATATGTCTCTGCAATTTGATCTCATTCAAGTGATTTAACCGCAATGATATGTGTCCCTCTTGGGATTAACACATTAATCTTGTCATTTAATTGTATATGTAAATATGTAATTATGTATTAGTTATTTTATTTAGTATTTGTCATAGTTCAATACCTGTATGTCCATGCATCTACATGCTAGCGCGCGCGCGCACGCACAAACACACACACACACACGAATGCTATGTATGCATGTAGTTTCATACCGGTACTCAACCTACTCATACTTTTGTTTTGTGTGTTTGTGCTATAAGATCATACTCAACCTACCCCGACTAGTTTTCTATGCATTTTCACGACTCCAAAAGTGGGTTTAACAGGTTGTAAGCCCAAGCTTTTTTCTAATACATAAAATCGTCTAAACCAAAGGATTCCGAAAATAGATTATTATGGAATTTATATATTTTTGAAATTAAATTTTTCAATGGTTAATATATTAAAAAATAGAAAAGATTGGATAAAAAGTGTCTTGGTCATCCCAACCTAGACCTGTTCGGATTTAATCATTTACATAAGGAAAAAAAAAAAAAGATTTAATACACAAAACTTAACCTGCCCATTTAAACACCTCTACTTAATACTCTTATTTGAGGACTGATTGAACACCGATAGCTATTCCAACATTCACTAAGGAGATAGATGTCCTCTGCTGCAGATGGATGCTGGTAGCCTTGCAATGGAGATGGCCCCAATCATTATGTGGCAAAAGGGGCAGAGACCAGAAACTTATATACAGTTTTGGAACCAACCATCGAGAACTCAATCAAATACAAATGCCGATCCTGTGCAAAATTACAATGAATTTGATATGCTTGCAGGTTTGTTTTCAGTTGCATATATTTAGTTGCATACATCCTTCCATTGATTTGGTGTTTACTTAGAAAGTGTTTCACACTTGTTAAAATCTAGTTTCTCATTATACAAAAAAAGTAATACCATGGATTCAAATCTAACATTTAAAAGGCAAGTTATTAAGAAAAATTTTATACAACATCTGAATCCTTAATCAAATATTGGTTACTCGCTAGGCCTGGTACATCCGAGTCAAAAAAATGCTTAACTTTTCCCAGGTAGCCTGAACATGGATCCCCATCCGTTTACCCGTTTACCCATAAACTACCATTTATGCATATCTAAGGTCAACAAGTTGACTATCATCCCATTGTTGACTGAATTGGACTTTATATTTATATGTACTAGTAGGGTACTCGCGCAATGCTGCGGAGTTTATAGTTACTTTATTGTGATTCGGGTGTATAGTACCTCACTTCATCGATCAATGATATTCTTGGAAACCAATCATCCTTATATTGATATTTTTTGAAGACTCACGATGTATTCACGTTTCATGTGTTATAATTGAATAAAATATTATACAACAAATATAATGTATATTTGTACTAAACAATATCAATGGCTAGATGGTTTTCATTGTAGCCCAATTGACACATTTCTATTTTATTTAAATTTCACTTATAAGAGCATAACTAACACGAAGTATGCATTAACAATTATTTTTCATTTAGTAATTTGCGATTTATAAAACTGTAATGATCAAAGAATACACTCAATGATTTATAAGGGTTAATATATGATCAGTTTATAAAAGGATATTATAGGAAGAAGTATGATTTATAAGAGTTATAAATGTAATTTTTATTAAATTGTCTTTTTGATGACATTCTACATAAATGCTTGTAGTTAATATATTTTTAGAATGAAAATGGTATTTTGGGGATTTCCGATCTCCCTTTAACTAAGATTTAAGCCTAATAAGTGAAATGCTATATAAGGGATTTAGATATGTATATTTATATCAAGAATTACTCCAGAATATTCTTCTAATTTTTCCATATCTATATGTTATGTTTTTGTTTGAAATACAGATGAGAGCGAGGAAATGGATGTATCATCAGCAATTCCATTGGACGATGGCGTGCCTATCGACTTCAGTGCCATAGAGGTGTTACAATGCTTAATAGAACATCACAATGCCATTTTCACAGACGCAAATGAAACTGTTTGGAGGTGACCTGTTGCTTGTCATATCATTCATCATTTTTCTACAAAGTTGGTTAAACTTTGTGATCAATAATGTTCATATCATCAACTTATTACTTAGCCAAGGTTTCCAGATTTTTTGGATATTACAAGGTTCATTTACTGGTCATATGTATATTTGTGAAGTTGACATAATGTTTAGATTATTAGAAGTGTATCTAAAGGATTCTTTTACGAGTTTGTATATTATGGTTTTACTTTTAAAGTTGTTGATTCTCGTAAGAAACTTCACTGTTGTACTATACCTCAATGCTTAAATTGCAAAGTTAAATTGTATATTAACCCATAATGTATGACGGTGTGGGCTCATGGATATCAATGAGGCAGATCTTGATCGACCTGCCTCACCCCATTTATATGACCTAGTGGGTCAACCCATTAAAGTAAAAAAATAAAAATTAATCAATTTTGAAAAACTAAAAAAATTATGTACAACTCTTTACTTTTTTCTATATGTGATAATTGTTATATGAAAATTGAAAATGATGTTTGTGTTAAGTTTCATGCTCGGGTTTATGGACCGTCAATGTACTTTATCTATTAACTCAATATCACTAATGTACCCATTTTATCACCGATATCAACAACTAACTCTTTAAAAATGTATCTATGTCACCACATACTAAATTTGTATCAACGACTTTTTGTAAAGGCTTACATGTCAATGACATGGCTTTTACATAAGGCTATTTTGATACATGTAGTTTCCATTATATTTTTTGCTATTTGCTTTATAACTAATATTACATGAAGACATTAAATAAGAAATTGAAAAAGGAAATAAAGTAGAAACGAAAATATCGTCATCTTCATCGAATATACATCACCTGGCAAAGAACATGGCCTTGAGTTTCCAATGCGAGGCTTCGTCTACGGCGGCGATAGTTTTTTTATGCTACGGCTATGTTCATGTCTAATTCCGGCAAGATCATAACTATACAAACCAGAAATCAACTGAACCGTAGTCGTAACTTTCTATCTAAATGAAATTTTAATAGAGATATACTTGGTTATTTTTTGTTAACATCGCTTATTAAAATTGATATAATATGAAATCAAAATATTTTTTAAAATTATTTTTTAGATTAAATGGGTCGAGCCAGATCTAAATCCATTGATTTAGCTAGATCTTGGATCGGATCATGATCCAATAATTAATGAGCTCCATCCAAACCCATATAAATGGAGATTGTGACCCATTGCAACTTGTCAATATGCGACCCAACCTGCCCTGCCCTATTGACAGACCTACCCATGAATACATGCAACTACCGCTTGCAATGGTAACTAAGACCACTTTTATAGGGTGACTAAAACCGACCGGTTACTTTGTGTTATATTAATGTCACATCAACTTTTTCTAAAACTGACTAACAATTGATTGACTTGAAACTGACTAACAATTAATTGACATTTATCAACAATGACTAGTCACTCAATTTTTTTGAGACCCACACATTAATTACTTTATGAATGAGTTTATTGCATGATTCGTCCATGTGGTTTATACATAATTGCACCATCAATTCATATATTTTGCTTTTTACACTAACAGTCCAGTCCAAACAGGTAAAAGTTGTTTCAAGGTTGGTTCCTCCTCCAACTAAAATACCTACCATATCTTTAGTGGACTAGTTTTGTGTATATATTTTAGTGATGAACCGTGCAACCACATAGAAACAACTTCTAGTCATTTCCCTATGGTTTACACATAGTTGCATCGTCAATCCCTATACTTCACTTTTTGTACTGGCAATCCAAACAAGTAAAAGTTGTTGCGCAACTAGTTCCTCCTCCAACTAAAATGACCTCCATACCTATCTTACTAGTTTTTGTATTGATTTAAGTGATGATAACTTAGTCATTTTAGTTGAAGAAGGAACTAACCACGTAACAAAATTATACCTTTTTGAACTATCGTTAAAAAGTGAAATATAAAGACCGGTTATTACTTTCTTTCAAATTTACCCTTTCTAATTCAAACAATTAATTATAATAGTTATTACTAATAACTAATAATGTGAGTTATTTTTTTTACTGAAAGTATAATGTTTCAAGATTTATCTAATCGTATTACTATACAAGTATATAGAATGAATTTAATTTAGGGTTTTGATAAAAGAAGCTCTTAGGGCTTTTGTTAAGACACTCGGACATACATTAAATATTGTACTATAACCATAGCAAAGTTTTTGTCTCCCCTTGAATTGATTTTAGCACCCTAAATTATGATAAAGGTACAAATACTTAATGTATGTCCGAGTGTCTTAATGAAAGCTCTAAGAGTTTCTGTCAACAAAACTCATTTAATTCAATGCAATTCATGACCAAATTTGTATTCTTTATCTGATCTTTACCATTAGAAGAAACCAAAAAGGTTGCTCGATGTCATAGCTAGCAAATACCTTGCCCACAGTAGGCGGTCGAGTTTCAATCCTTTGTAGTGTAAATGTGATATCATCTGTTCAAATTCCACAAGTGTTATTTAGGTGGTTCCATATTACTAAGGGGATGAAAGGAAACAATAACAATTGACAAGATACTGTAAGATAAATGGAGAAGGATGAAGATTTTTGGGAAAGGAATGAATGGCCAAAAGGCTCCACATGAACGGTCAATATGGATAAAAAGAAAACGGGGAGAGTGACATAATAAAAATATTCCTATCACACGGTACGACAAATCCTCATAGGTCTTAACTTAAGTTTCTACATGACGAATCTAGCTGATACCATATGTAACGCCCCTCAAAGTTAAAGTCATGAATAAGCGGATACCTTCATGTTTCACGATACCTTCATGTTTCACCAGATAACCATTGTAGAGGGTATTGGTTAGCCACAACTTTAACCTTATAAGAGACTCAAACTTTCAACTCGTCCCACATCGGTATGGATAAGAAAGTTTGAGTCCCTTATAAGCTTAAAATTATGTCTAACTAATACCTTCCACCATGATATTTAGTTGACACCTGAAGGTATCTGGTTAGTTATGAGTTTAACTTTGAACGACCTTACATTATTTCTCATGGGGTAAGTGAATAATGGTAAAAAGGTAGTTAGACATGTTTATTATATGTATATCAAGTCTAACTAATATTGAATGAGTTCCTACAATTTTAGAGTAGTATTGTCAGCTTTTCACATTGCTTCAAAGCCATACATTTGGTCTATATAATGCAACAGATTTCATGCAGAAATAAACCAAGATCGTAAACGTGAATATTATCCGTTTTAACGTAATTTTGTGATCAAAAAATAAAACCTATATACATTAATTCTAAGGTAAAGATCGTAAACATTATGGATACTTTTATTGTGTTGGCTGATAAAATAATTGATCAATGAATATCAAATTTACGTCCATAATAGCTCTTTAAATCATTCAAATATTCGAATTTGACTACATACGAAATACTCCATTATAAGTTACATATATATCAAATTATTTCATAACATATTATAAATTTTTTTGTTCCGCCGCAACGCGCGGAACTAAAAATACGTGTTTATATTATTTTTGAAGTTTAATTATTGTTTTTGGTGTGATAATAACCTACTCCCTCCGTCCCAATTTTATTGTCCACGGATAAAAAACACGCAGTTTAAGAAAAATGTACTGGTTGTACTCTACCAATAAGACTTAATCTCTCGCCACATTTCAATGTTTTGATTGGTTGAAAAGTATAGGTGGACAATAAGTTTGAGATATTCCAAAATGAAAAGGTAGACTATAAATTTGGGACGGAGGGATGGAGTATTTGACATTATTTTGTTGGATACAGGTCCGGCCCACGGAGAGTGCAACATGGGCCATTGCAAAGGGCCAAGTTTGGTTAGGGGCCCATTTTTTCTAGCTCAATATGTTACGTGTCTATCGCAATTAGCCCACAAAGATAAATGAGCCCAATCCAATACATACAATTGTATTATCGGTGGTTGAGTATCTACTATCTACTGAGGTCAATAAAAATAATCAAATTTATCTTCAAAATATCATTTGAGTTTAAAAACAACCGTAAGCTAATTGTTGAGCGTCAAGCATACATGAATCTATTTTTATTTACAGAACTTTTGTTAATACTTTTGATTCAAACTTGTAGATCCGGTGTGTCAGATCTGTTCGGATTGTTAAATCAATTGCTAGTGCGGAATAACAAACAATTAATAATTAATTCACCAACACAAACGATTCCTATATAATCTTTGTATATATTCACAATTGAATAATAAAGATTACAAAATACAAACTCAAACTCGTTTTTCTCCTCTCCTCTCTCACAAAAACGGCTCACTCTCTTCTCACAAAGTCTAACCCTAAAACTGAAACATAAAGCTTCTATTTATACACTTCAGTTTCCTCCTTGGCGACACTAGCCAAGTGTCGCCTATAGCGACACTGACTAAGTGTCTCCCTAAGACATGTAGTGTCGCCTAATGACACTTAGTCAAATCTAACAACTTTCAATTAAACTGTTACAGACTAATTAACTTTAACAAGTACAAACGTTGACCAACTGACTGACACACAAAAATGCATCAATTAAACTTTAGAAATTTATTAGTTTAATTTTTATAGTACGGTAATATTCTATATGATGTAAGAAATGGTAGAATCTTGCTACTTTTATTCATAGCACTTGCGTTAATACTTTAAAATATATCATTAGAAATTTATTAGTATGGTAATTTTCTATTTGATGTAAGAAATGGTATATACAAATTGTACTAGGTCATTTTAATATGAAAATTTTGTACATAGTAGTATATAAATCAAGTTTTCGGACACAATACTTTTGAATAGCAAATCTCTGTGCATTTAAGTATGGAATTGAACTTACGTAGACCTAAAAGTAAGCTTAACTTTTTAAATGGTTGAATATTTTCACTCCCTTAATTTCATCCAATCAACTTTTCAAGCCACCCAATCAAATCTTTAGATCTATAACAAGTTTAGTCCTACCAATCATTTTCTTTGAAGAACTTATTACACTTCATAATAATTTTGTAGTAGTGATGAACTTTTTCTTAGTTTAGGCCTAACAATCATGAACTCCGGCACCGTCTCACTTTTGCACCACCATCCTCTCAACGATGAATTCTCCACGTCCTCTAAACCCTAACCCCAAATATTACCATTCTTGATCTAAAAGTATTTTTATCTTTCACAAACGAAAATTGGGTTTCGTTTGTTTTCTTATCAAAATATTTATGTGCAAATATCTTTTATTTTGTTTCTTTATTTATATGTTTGATTTTACAAAATATAGGTTCCTGATAGATTATTTTTGTTTGAATGTGTATTTCAATTCTGTATATTTATTTTTTCAATCTAGGTTTAATAGAAAGAAGATTAATATTAACGATTGTGTCTAATATTTGATGCCAATGTTTACTTCGTATGGTGGTTCGAAAACATTTGTTGAACTACAAATTAAGCAATGATACAGACATCTTAAGAAGAAGAAAAAAGTTGAGACTTATAATAATAATAATAATATAAGTCAGTCAATTGTAAGATTTGTGATGACAAATTTCTTTTTTCTCCTGTTTTCAAGTTGCACTCAAATGATATAAAAATTACTATTTAACAATAATACTGGTAAAAGGATAAAATGGTCATTTCTGATATGAAGATCGTTCATTCAGAGTCAAAAAGATACAACATATGTACTTGTTTTAAACAGATAAATGTACCAAAACACATCATATATCCAAATAGCACTTAATTCAAAAAACTGGTAAACATGTAGTATTCTCCACTAACTACATTTTTCACCAATCAAATAACATATCTAACCACTAAGTGGACAATTATATGGGAAGACCAAAATAGCAATTTGAACACTTGAGGTGGGATGGAGGGATTTATGCTCATATCCGTTATATGGGACCTGAAAACACATTGTCACTAATAACCCCTTGACCCAAAAACAAATTCTGACGTCTAAATTTCAAGAAATGGGAAGAATGAAATATCAGAAAAAGGTAATTTAAATTCCTTTATATCTAGATGGATCAAGTTGATTATCTTTAATCGACAAAAAGGTCAAACTTGTAAGATTAACAAAAAATTAACAATTTTTTTTTATTTTATTCTACTTTTTTTTTAATCTAGAGCGACATTAGGTTAGTGTCGCTTTGAAGTGTTGCTTTGAATCAGAAGGCGACACTAGAGGAAATGTCGCTATCAAGTGTCGCAAAAACCCTAAATGGCGACACTAGAGGAAGTGTTGCTATCAAGTGACGCTATATGTTCAAGTGTCGCTGTAAGAAGTGACGCACTAAGTGACGCACGTAAGTGACGCTAAATCGCGGCTGTCAGCTCCAAAAACCCTAAAAACGAAACTTTTCGAAACCCTAGGTAAAATCGACGAACGGCAGACGAACTAGCACCAAAAATCAACCCAAAAATCGAAATAATCAACACAAATAACCCAGAAACTAATTATGATCGATTAATACCTTCGCGAATCAACCGGAAACGCTCAAAATAACAATCTGAAACTGACGAATCCTTGATTCTTCGCTCTGATACCACTTGTAGATCCCGTATGTCAGATCTGGTCGGATCGTTAAATCAATTGCTAGTGCGGAATAACAAACAATTGATAATTGATTCACCAACACAAACGATTCCTATATAATCTTTGTATATATTCACAATTGAATGATAAAGATTACAAGATACAAACTCAAACTCGTTTTTCTCCTCTCCTCTCTCACAAAAACGGCCCACTCTCTTCTCACAAAGTCTAACTCTAAAACTGAAACATAAAGCTCCTATTTATACACTTAAGTTTCCTCCTCGGCGACACTAGCCAAGTGTCGCCTATAGCGACACTGCATGTAGTGTCGCCTAATGACACTTAGACAAATCTAACAACTTTCAATTAAACTTTTACATACTAATTAACTTTAACAAGTACAAACGTTGCCAACTGACTGACACACAGAAATGCACCAACAAAATTTTAGAAATTTATTAGTTTAATTTTTATAGTACGGTAATATTCTATATATGATGTAAGAAATGGTAGAATCTTGCTACTTTTATTCATAGAACTTGCGTTAATGCTTTAAAATATATCATTAGAAATTTATTAGTTTATTTTTTATTTCTATATAGTATGGTAATTTTCTATTTGATGTAAGAAATGGTAATTGTACTAGGTCATTTTAATATGAAAATTTTGTACGTAATAGTATATAAATCAAGTTTTCGGACACAATACTTTTGAATAGCAAATCTCTGTGCATTTAAGTATGGAATTGAACTTACGCAGACCTAAAAGTAAGCTTAACTTTTTAATTGGTTGAATATTTTCTCTCCTTTAATCTCATCCAATCAATTTTTTAAGCCACCCAATCAAATCTTTAGATCTATAACAAGTTTATTCCTACCAATCATTTTCTTTGAAGAACTTATTACACTTCATAATAATTTTGTAGTAGTTATGAACTTTTTCTTAGTTTAGGCCTACCAATCATGAACTTCGGCACCGTCTCACTTTTGCACCACCATCCTCTCAACGATAATTCTCCACGTCCTCTAAACCCTAACCTCAAATATTACCATTCTTGATCTAAAAGTATTTTTATCTTTCACAATTAAAATTGGGTTCCGTTTGTTTTCTTATCAAAATATTTATGTGCAAATATCTTTTATTTTGTTTCTTTATTTATATGTTTGATTTTACAAAATGTAGGTTCCTGATAGATTATTTTTGTTCGAATGTGTATTTCAATTCTGTATATTTATTTTTTCAATTCGGGTTCGAAAGAAAGAAGATTAATATTGACGATTGTGTTAAATATTTGATGCCAATGTTTACTTCGTATGGTGGTTTGAAAACATTTGTTGAACTACAAATTGAGCAATGATACAGACATCTTAAGAAGAAGAAAAAAGTTGAGACTTATAATAATAATAATAATATAAGTCAGTCAATTGTAAGATTTGTGATGGCAAATTTCTTTTTTCTCCTGTTTTCAACTTGCACTCAAAATGATATAAAAATTACTATTTAACAATAATACTGGTAAAAGGATAAAATGGTCATTTCTGATATGAAGATCGTTCATTCAGAGTCAAAAAGATACAACATATGTACTTGTTTTAAACAGATAAATATACCCAAACAGACCATATATTCAAATAGCATTTAATGCAAAAAACTAGTAAACATGTAGTATTCTCCACTAACTACATTTTTCACCAATCAAATAACATATCTAACCACTAAGTGGACAATTATATGGGAAAACTCAAAATAGCAATTTGGACATTTGAGGTGGGATGGAGGGATTTATGCTCATATCGGTTATATGGGACCCGAAAACACATTGTCACTAATAACCCCTTGACCCAAAAACAAATTCTGACGTCTATGAATAATTTCAAGAAATGGGAAGAGGGTAATTTAAAGTCCTTTATATCTAGATGGATCAAGTTGATTATCTTTAATCGACAAAAAAGTCAAACTTGTAAGATTAACAAAAAATTAACCAGATAATATATATAGGTCACCCAGAGTATAATGAATCTCTTATTCAAAAATATCTAATGATAATTGTTTATAATAGTTTCTTGTAATCATATACAATAAGCTATTTTTTATATAGTCAACAAGAAAATGGACAAAAGAGTCGAGAGCGGTGAACCCACCCATTATGCCCTGAGCCACCCATTTTGCTAGATATTGAAACCAGCAAGGGAAGAATGGTGTTATTTGTCTGTAAATGGATGAATCACAACAAATGGGCTAAATAAAGGAGGATGCTATGTACAAATTATTATTCGGATCGATCAATAGTTGGTTAAATTTTGCATTATACTTTTGTACAAATGCCAGTGCATCCTCTACAATGCCATAAACATCCTAATATTACATTAAAGTAATTCTTTTGCTTGGCCATTAAATCCATCAACTATTCTTTTGGCCCAAACCATCTTGTCCAAGAAATATGCTCCTTCTGAGAACTTATGTTCTCCACCTTCATTTTCAGCAGCCATTTGTTCCCCAATTTCGAAACACAGTTCACATCATGAACATTGCATATCACGGAATTGGGTAATATTGGATTGCAGCGAAAAGACGTAGCAACTGAACATAATACATAAAAAAATAGGTAATCACGATAGAATTTCAAGAGAATCAAAAAGAATTTATTGACAAATAAGCTTAAAGCTTGTGTAAACCATGAACATGTCATAATTAGAGGTAGCAAAATGGGTTATATTATAGACGGGTCGTCAACACAAGTACTGGTCAAAATGGGAAGGTTTCGATGCGGGACAGGTTTAGTCAACCCAAAAAACACTTCGACATGCAAAAGTTTTGGATTTCTTGTAGACGCAAATGATTAAACTTCACTTGGTATAGATAAAACAAACCTTAATTTGCCCCATAGTACAAAAAGTTGAGGAGCCGATTGCTAAAGTGTAAATCTTATTTTGGATAATTATTTTGGCAGCATCTTGGTTCTATATGTTAATGCCATAAATATATACTATACCAGAGGACTTATAAGAAACATGAGCATTAGGTGCAACAGGTTACAACTTTCGCTACATATATGATGCACATGTCCGTTATTTCCCATTTTGTTTTTCAAGGAAATGTGAAAAGATCATCATCCTCTTCTAAAGTTTAAGTCTTTTTGTAAGGTGACAAATTCATTTTAAGGAATAACAATAGGTAATATGTTTGACCCATTAGCCATATATGATATTGTGACAACAAAAGATCATTATTTATATCTATAGTTCAAATTTTTTTAACAATATCAAAATTCGGTATAACGAATAAAGGTCATGAAAATTTAGTGTGTATTACCTCTTCGCCATATTCGTCATCAGGCACACAAAAGCACATGGCTTGGGCCACATCAGGATGCGATTAAAGAACCGCATCCACCTCAATAGGTGATATGTTCCCACCTTAATTTAGTACACATAAAAAAGAAACAAAAGGATTGTATATACATCACACACAAGACCAATTTCTTTATCTAACAGTGAGTCACCGTTGACTTAAGAGAAACACATAAAACTAATAACCAAATCAAGTTCGTGCAACTTTTTTATCATCATCTAATAATAGTTGTAATAATCAATCTAGTATTCAAAGCTGAACCTACTTAACCAAAACTTTGTTTGTAACACTCAATACAAAGTTAGTGTAAATTTAGTGCAACTTTCACTTTTGAAGCTACTAATTTTATGTAAAAAATTTGTTAGCTTCGATCATGAACCTGTTCAATTTCTTCCTCTAGTTACATCCTTATAGTAAAATATAGGATATAATGTGTGAATAAATGAACATTGTCTTGTACAATGCTCCACTAAAAATGAATGGATCACATTTTTGTGTGTGAGAGATATGGGCATTGGGATATGTATGGAATAGAAACTGGGATATACCAAAAAGCAACAGAAAGCGGTTTGGATACGAATAAAAGCCCATTGTTTCTTAACAGCTTTGAAATATTTAGCTTGAGCTCTAATAACAGTATAAATAACAGCAGAAATAGCATCACAAACAGTTGAAGATGCACTAAATATCAATTATACTCTCTTATTATAATAATTGATGGACTAACCTTGACTTCCTTGTCTGTATCATAATGATCTGTTAGAACAGCCAAGCCCATGGAAACCCGCCTCCACAAGAATTCTGGCTTCAGAAATTAGAACTCTGGCTTCAGACAACACTGTAAAATATATAAAGGAAGTGCCTTTGCTGAGATTGCTTCTTTACATTGCTCTGGTGCACAGTTCTAACTCTAAGATCGATTAATACGCCAAGATCCCCATGAATTTAGACCTTATATCTCACTATTATACACTGAAACTCATATATGTATTTATAGACCTGTAACTGCCAGATTAGGATATAGGCGAACGTGTCACTCTTTTTGAGCAGCTCTAAGCAAGCATATATGCTTCAACCAATAACTAAAAGATTATAACAGTTGTGAACAATGTAGAATTGTTAAACAGAGAGCCAATTGGCATGCAGTCAAAGGCTGCATTTTAACATTGGAGATGATAAGAGAACTTAAACATTAAATCCCCATCAAAATACTGCCAAATAAATTTAGATGCCAAGCATTATAGATGCACAAAGCCCGACCTAAACACAATTATAATAGCCTGGTCCTTGAGGTTAAAAAATGGGCTTAAGGGACTATTATTTTACTATAAACTAATTATATGAAGAAAGAAAGTACTTCCTAACATATATGTCAAAATATAATTATAAAGCATAAACTATACTATAATTTTACATTCACTCACACTAAGAGGACCCATCACCCACCGAGGCCCAACCTCGAGAACATGCATGTTTGCTGAGCTCGAAAAGTTGTGGTAGAGTCTTTCAAAACTATGCAACACAAATGAACTCTAGTCAATACTCACCTCATCATCATACCTCTAAGAGTGAATGAGCAGAGGCATGAAAAAATGTTTAAGTTCTACCCATCATACCTCATCATCATACCTCTAAGAATGAGCAGAGGCACTAAAGCTCTACCCATCTCTTTTTGGTTGACATGAAAATTTCAATAATTAATTACCACGTCAGGAGGTGGAGGTCCAATAACTAATATATCATGTCACCAACTTCTGCTTCCCTGTACAACATAGGATGCATCAAATAGAAGTTTTAAATATTATATTGAAGAAATTGGAGTCACAAAAAAGGGGGAAATTTCATAGATCAAAAAAATTTAAAAATTTTCTAAACAAAGAACGAAATTCAGGCATTCAGCGCCTCTGCTTCGGTTAGTTTACTTTCCGCGGGCAAGCAATTCAGCAAATGGCATTGCAGGTCCAATGACCCAGTCAGAAAATGGAAGTACTACAAAATAATTTAAAGACCACTTTTAATCTACAGAGATCGCAAATCAATTTGAAAGAGGTACGCAAAAATGTGTCTTTTTACCTCTTCTTTAGGAGCAGCCATATCTTCTTGTGCACATGGAAGATTCCAGCCAATATTATGTAGTTTAAATTCTTCATCTAGTTGTTCGTTTGGTAAATCATTATGCTGTTCATGATTATCAATAAGGGGACCTTGAGACTCAAGTACAAATCATCCATTCCATAACGTATAAAAGCTTAAATCTTGGAGACTCCAACCTACAAAACAGATTTATGTTTAGTCAAAAGTCGGTTTCTCTGATACATAGTACTATATTCAAGATTTATGAATAACAGCATTTATGACAACAACATCGGAGGTGCAATTTCTACCCATTCATATATAAATGACTTCTTCAAAACATAAAATCCCGAACCAGCTTCCATAATGACCCAACTTTGATTAAATTTTAACTGTAGTACGAATTTCAAGTGGGCATTTTATTATATATAGACATTCCTGTTAGGACCATACATACATAAAAACAACGTGATTCTGAGTATCGTGTATTTTTTTTCTATTTTTTTTTTCTGAATGATAGACATGAATTAGACAATATTGAGGACCCTAGTCCTTTTCCTATACTGGAATCCGTAATGAAGTTAGTCTCAAACCTTAAAAATAAACATAAAATGGCATTAATATATATATATGTAAATTTTAAGCATACCTTCTCAACGCGTAATGGCGAGTTCTGATCATTAATTTTCTCTATGTTTTCATTCTCGAGGAAAATTTACAGCTCTCCACATAATGAGAAATGATGCCAAAATCACTTGTATTGGACATATCAAGAACATTAATGATTTGGCAGTTGTCTCGAAATCCATACAGTACCTTAATAGGTGCATCAAATGATTTAGCAACGTTGACCATCATTGGGTAAAGAAAACCCAGAATATGTCCTATCAAAAAGTCAACCGTGCAGATTTATATCATGGTATCATCAGATAAATCCCATGTTCAATGTTCAACAATAATTACAAGTTGATTGTATCCTAAAAAAGATCTTCCGTACCAGTAAAATGGCACCGGTCAGAAATGAGCTAAGAGAAAGCATTTCAATTCCCTGTAAAATGTAAATAGAAAATATTACGCTAACATTTTGTGGGCTCTCACAATAACACTTGCTTACACAAATGTATTGACACAAGCTAAGAATTTTTTGACAAGCAGTTTACGGAATAACACTTATCAAGTGGAAGATTTATGTTACAAGTAATGTAATTGAAATAGAGTTGTAAACAATGTAGGAACACAAGTGATTCAATAATCAAAAGCCTCAATATTATTATTGAATAATACGGATACACAAATGTATCAGGGTTACAAAGAGAACCTTGAAGCTTAGTTACAACTTGACTAATCTATTGGACACTTAGACATGCACACTTACATACTTGACTCAAGTACATACTTATAGACTAAAATAACTTGTATAAAATCTATACAAAATCTACTTTACAAAGATAAGTTTTTCTAGGAAACACGCCTGCATTAAATGCATTACCATTCCTTGTCTGCAGCGTGCACTATTCCTCAAAAGCATGTCTGCAGCAGGTGTACTTGTGTTGCAGAGTTGGTAGAAAGCAGACCCACTAAGCAGCATTAACAGAAATACGAGCAGAACTATCTTTTTGAACTGACAGAACTAATCTTTGCAAACTTTGGCACTTGGCAGCACTAACTCTGTAGATGCTTGGCAGAACTAACATTTGAATGACTAGCAGAACTAACTCTGGAAAACTTTGTTTTCAATAAATAAACAGAGCTAACTTCTACTAGCAGAACTAAGTCTTCACAGCCCAGCAGTACTAACCTTGAACAGACTTAAACACTTAGAATAATTTGATATTTGATATTCAGAAGAATTTAGCCCAACAATCTCCCCCTAAACTTGATCTTTCCCAGAATAGATTCAAGTTTCTACTTCATGATCTGTTCAAATTGTTTCTTGAGCTCTGCCATTCTTTTCTTTCTGCTTTCTTCACTCTGAGCAACATGCTTTTCTTGTGCTTTCTTATAATATTGTTGAACCTCTTGCACTAGAGAAGCAGCAGTATCAAGATCATCACATTTCATTGTGAGAGAAAGCATTGAGCTCAAATGACCAATATTCCATGGATATTCAGTTCCAATAAAGAAATAGGCAAACACTCCACTGTGTAACTGCACCATATGTACTCCATTATGAGAATAGCAGTACCATACCTTTACCCTTGAGGTGTCCTTGTAAAAGTCATTTTCAGGATCCATCTCATACAGAATTGAGAGACTGTTGTAGACAATGTGCTCATCACTATGCCTTTGAGCATTTTGATATTTTCTAACTGCAATGCTCCACATGTCATCTAAGTCATCTCTGGATAAGTTCTTTATGCATCTGTAGAAGGACTGATATTTCTCTTCTGTAGTCCCTGCCCTCACAATCCTTAAATGCTTTTTCATTTGCTCATCTTTTTCCCACACCCAATCAATAATAGGAAACTGTACAGCAATAGGTACCTTGGGTGTCTCAACTTCAACCGTTGATCTGATTTGTGTCCAATCAACCACTTCCTCAGCAGGCTTTGTACGCTCAGATGTAGAAGATACCACAGCAGGTACTTCTGTTTCACTATCATCTTTATCATTTCTGACTGCCATCCTTTTCCTCCTTTTGAGATGAAGGGTTTCTTTTGGAATTTTCTTTTTGAGAGCATCCAGATCATCTTTCTCTTTTCTTTCTAACTCTGCATTTGCCCTTGCCATTTCTGCCTTTCTTTCTTGCAGTTCTTTTTCTGCTGCAGTTGGAATTTTAACATTTGGAGCAACTGCACTCTTTAATTTCTCTTCCAGGGCTCTTTGTGTACTCATTTCAATGTCCCTTTGGATTTTAAGATAGATTCTTTCCAGCTCATAGAAATCCATACCATTAACTCCTTTAGAGTTCTTCCAGTTGTATTCTTCACTACTCTGGCATATTGGTCTTTTAATTGCCTCTGAGTAGGTGCCCTTTTTCTTTTCTCCTCCATTTTCTTTTGGGCCTCATCCTTTCTCCTCTGTTCCAAGATGTTCAAATACCATATCAGCCTCTGGTCAGGAGTGAACTCTTCCATTTGTGCATTGTGAGTTCCATCTGCTAATAGGTGATCAAAGAAAATTTGTTCATCAGGGGTCATCATGATCTTAACATCATCCCCCATATCCACTTCCACAAACCTGCTCCTGCCCTCCTCATTAAATTGGGCTTGCAAATTCCTAGCAACCCTTTCACTTACATCCGCTAGCTCTTTTCTTTTCATGGGTTTCACAGGTTCAACCAGTTTTTCTTTACCTTTTCCCTTTGCCAAATCAATTGTAGGTCTCACCTGTGATGAGGGAATTTCTTTGATAGATATGCCAGTAGAGCTTTTCCCTTGTGTTGTGCTCTTTGCCACTTTTAGTAGTGCATCTGCAGCAATCTTTTCTACCTCTATCATAGCAGCAGCACCAATCCTTTCCTTAGGACTGGCAGATTTAACCATTTCTGGTTCATTAAGCCCAGCAGAACTATCTAAAGCACTAGCAGCACTAACTTTTGTACTAGCAGCACTAACTTCTGCATCTACCATCCTAGCAGCACTATCATCTATACTAGCAGCACTAACTCCAGCAGCACTATCTAACATATCTTTGGCACTTTTCTTTGCACCCTCAGATATATCTTCATCTAATACCTCTAGAATCAGACTACCTACAACATTTCCTAGCTGCTCTGCACTCACATCACCATGAATACTTTCCTCAATCACCACAACATTATCTGCAGGCTTCTCAAGATCTTCAAGATCCTTTTCATATTGTAATTTCTGCTCTTCTTCAGCTAGAATATCATTATCCTGTTCCTCAGATATGTCAATCCTTTCTGTTTCTCCTGCATCAGTGAACTCAAATTGATCTACATTATCCTCATCACTAGTGCTTTCATCAACAAGCATCCTTTTCAGTCCAGTTGACTTACTCTTAGCCATGCTTTTGGATTCATCTCTTTCCTTTATCAACAAATCCACTATCTCCCTTAACCTAGCAATCTCTGCCTTCTGACCCTCCACTTCCTTTGACAATTTTGTACATATAGCTGTCAATTCTTTTATAGTCAAGCTATCCTTACCATTGCCAGAAGTGTTACCCTCTTTTAATGGATCATTGGAAGATTTAGCTAATATCTCAGACCTAGTCTGAGCATCACTAGCCCCCATTGTGGTTTCTTGGCACCTGGGACCACTGGATATATTGATATCCACTGGATCCTCAGCAATAGAGGAATCCAATGGCATCTCTACATCCTGTGTTGCCATGGATTGGGTCCTAGTTCCAGTACCACTGTCCTGTTCTCCTAGTGAGGTAGCAACAGTAGTGGCACCCCTTTCCATATGGTCTCTCTTCTCCTTATTGACCACCTCATTATCATTTTTTGTAACATCCTCTCCAGTAGTCTGGTAATTTCTTAATTTAATTGTTTTAGGAATTACTTGATATTATTATTATATTGTGAAACTTAAATAAATAAGTTCCAGAACTTATTGTGGATAGTAAACTATTAGTTGTTTTAAATTATTATCGATGACGGTAAAATAAAATTAATATTCTCGCAAATGGTTTTTAGGTTCCAGACAAAAGATTTAGGTCGGGTATGA
This sequence comes from Pseudognaphalium luteoalbum, assembly GCA_963422505.1. NCBI lineage: Eukaryota > Viridiplantae > Streptophyta > Magnoliopsida > Asterales > Asteraceae > Pseudognaphalium > Pseudognaphalium luteoalbum. The sequence continues at coordinate 90,701,657 of OY730194.1, forward strand.
AATTATACCACTTGATAAGTGAGTCGGTTTGTGAACCGACTTTAGAATCTATAGGTTTTCAAATTTGCTTCCATTTCTTACTTTTGAAAATCTTCAAACTCTTCATGAAACCATATTCAATTGAAATTCAAACTAGTTAGTGTTTCTGTGATTTCAATTTCGAAACAGCAACAACAACATCATATCATCTTTATCCTCACCAAAAAGTGAGTTGGGTTTTAAAGCTTTACAATTGGGTTTTATAGGTTTTGATTGATTTACACGAAATTGAAGCTTGATATGTTGTTATTAGATGTTATATGATGCTACTTGAAGTACTAGAAACCATAGAATTGAGTTCCTTGAAGTTTTGATGAGTTTTGGTTCGTAAATCTCGTAAGAATAGCGAAACTCGCAGTTCTCAGTTCATCCTGCGAACTGAGTTCTTGCTGCGAAGCGAGTTGAGTTCTGCGAAGCGAACCGAGCTATTGCGAACCCAGATATTGCTTTGCGAGTTGAACTTGCGAGGCGAGTTGAGTTTCCTTTGCGAGTTGAGTTTTTGTCCTGCGAGCCGAGATGGCTGTGCGAACCGAGTTAACTTTGCGAGTCGAGTTTTCTGCGAACCGAGTTGACCTGCGAACCCAGATCACTGCGAACCGAGAATTTTTAAAGATTTTTATTTCGCAAATTTTGAAAAAGTCTTTTCGGGGTAACGGACAGATGACAATTTCACTAACTCGGATTGGATTGAAATTCGCATGGTCACTTGGAAACAACCTAATGATCCCGGTTCTATTCTAAGAGTCTATGCAGTTTTTGGCCATTCGGGGTCATCTAGGGCCCGAAAATGGTATTTTTCAGTTTTTATACGTCATTTCGGGATTTTCTAATTTCATTTTGAATGAACTTTTGTTTGACTAGACTTCAGGGATTACCTGATTTGATAAATATGCTATGATGATGATTATGGAACGAATTTCTAACTTATATTTGAATTTCTGTTTCAGATCAACCTAAGACTCAGTGATATAAGAATCCTGAGTGTGGAGACGTCAGAGGTATCGGTGAGTGGATTCAAAACTCACCATTTGATTTAGTTGAAATCATTTAATTATAACTAGTAATCGTAGATATGTTGATGTTGTTGATTATTTATTATATCTTGTTGATTATAAATCTATGTGCTATGTGTGGCCTTTGGGCATCAGTTGTTAGTGAGGTCAACGAGTTGATGAACTGTTGGTTGGGCTAGTGGATTGTTGTATGAATGATACAGAGTTGTACTTCGTTTGTTGTGTGTATAGACTCTGTATCTGAATGTAGTAACCACTAGCTATCGGTCTCGTCCGTTATGGCCATACGGATATGGTTGGATAAGTGTTCTTGGGGAGCCTCCCGGGTATTATGGTTATCCCCAGAGCCACCGATCCTCATTAAGTAATTGTTGATTGTTGATTGTTGATTGTTAATTGTAGTATTCGCGGATATTAGAAGTAATTAGGTGATGAAGCTAAGTTGAATGTTGTGTGATGAGTTTACTCACTTAGCTTCGTGCTAATCCCTCGTTGTTACTTCTTGCAGATTTTTGATAGAATGTGGGTAGCAAGAAGTTAATGATTAAAGCAAGGGATGTTTGAATATTATGCTACTCTGAAAATGTTTTGTATAAAACGAAGTTAGTTTACGTAATGCCTCGAAAAGTGAATTTGGTTAATACTTTTGGATAGTATAACTTGATTATAACTGTTTTGTACATTATATATATGGTGTAGTAATCAAATATATGATTTAAATACCTACGCTTCCGGTTTATTAATATAATATATAGTTTTGGAATGAGGGGCGTTACATTTTTGGACTTAGGCAATTGAGGAAGAGGAGCCTCAGTTGCCTGTTTCTTAGCCTTTTTGGCTTTTGGTTTGGTAGGCTTGGGGTCCCTTGTTCTTTTTGTTTTAGTAACTGTGCCACTTGGTTGAGAAGTAGTGGGAGTTTCTACTTCCTGTGGCACAGTGGAAGGCATGTTTAACATATGATTTGTTAAATTGGTCACCTTCTCAGAAAAGGCTTTTCCTTTGACCATTCCATTCCTTCTCATATTTGAAAAAGTTTTCTTAGAAAGATTTGAGAGGATTAATCTACCACCTTCCCTGTGTAGATCTTGAATTTCCTGGTCAAGAATGTGTTGTAAAAATCTTGGATACATTAAAAATTTGTCCTTTGGTTTCTCAAGATTGTTTACCATTCCATTAAAGATTAATTTTGAAAAATTAAATTTTTCATTATTGGCGAGACAAATTAAAGCAGAAGCTATGTTACTGCTAAATTGCTCCCAAGAAGTTTTCTTTTGTGAAATGCAGTGTTGTAGGGTATGGATTAAAAATTTCCATTGTGGAGAGAAGAGTTGTTTGTAATATGTTAATTTTTCTGTCCTCTCCCCCTCATACCCATACAACACTAGTTGATCATGTATCTGAGAAATAGCATAGCATTCCATACCATCTGCGTCATCTAAGAGAAGATGAGCACGTATGGAAGCTTCAGTGATAATGATAGCTTTCTCATTTACTTTTGCCGTTATGTTTTTAACCCCATCTACCTCTGACACCACGGCAGATGTCCAGAAGTCGTTAATATGTGAAATAAAAATGGTGGGATTAACAGTAAGTGCAAACCTTAGAGAGGTGCACTTCAAGAAATCAATGATTTCATGGTAATCATCTGAGCCTTGTGGCTTGAGAAGGAAGCCGCAGACGTTATGTTGATCACCAGTGTCGAGTGTTTTGGAGGAAGAAGATGAATATGCCATTTTGAAAGTTAGGTTTAAGAGGTTTTGGGAGGTTTTTGGAAAGGTAATTTCAATTTTCTATAAAAAGTGCAAGTGAATTGAAAAAGTGTAGTGTTTGGCAGATTTAAATACCCTTTTAAAGTGAACAGTACGTTCAAGCCCTAAAATAACACTAGCAGAATTAAAGTTGGAAAAAGTTACTGGCAGAATTAACTTTAGCAGACTTAACTCTAGCAGAAGTAATTCTTAGCAGAATTAATTCTAGCAGAATTAACTTGAGCAGAATTAATTCTAACATAATTAACTCCAGCAGAAGTAACTTTAACTTTTCTTCACACTTGTACAAGTCCACGTCACCTTTTTATTAATAGTGCTGACAGAACTAATTTATGCTAGCAGAATTAATATTGTTGAAAATTGAGTTAGCAGAACTAACAACCTTTGAGCCTTTAATCCTGTACTGTTAGCTTAAAAACACAACATAACTAGCAGAATTAAAATGTACTAGCAGAACTAAATAAGATAATCACTATCTATACTAGCAGAACTAAGTAATGAGAGTATTGAATATTGAGAATCTTATAATATCTGTTGTAACATGCTAAAGTATCAAGTGAAACCCCATGTGTAAAACATTTTAAAATTAAATAATGATCATAATGAGCTATTTATCATACCTATACCAGTAACCAAAAATGTAAACCTTTCAACATCAAATGCTTTTGTGAACAGGTCTGCAAGTTGGTTATCTGTATGAATTTTAAAAATTTGAATTAATCTCTTCTCATTACAATCCCTAATGAAATGATATCTAATTTCAATATGTTTTGTTTTAGAGTGTTTCACAGGGTTATTAATGATACTGATAGCAGCAGTATTATCAATATACATGGGAGTATTTAGAAAAGTCAAACCATAGTCTAGCATTTGATTCTGAATCCATAAAATCTGAGCACAGCAGCTTGATGCAGCAACATACTCTGCTTCTGCTGTTGAAGTAGACACAGTGGTTTGCTTTTTACATTGCCAAGATATTAGTCTATCTCCCAAGAATTGACAGCCCCCTGAAGTTGACTTTCTGTCCAGATTGTTACCCCCATAATCACTGTCAGAATATGCTATCAGATTGAAGGAAGAATTCTTTGGATACCATAGGTCTAATTTTGGTTGACCTTTTAGGTATTTAAAAATTCTCTTCACAGCATGAAGATGAGACAACTTTGGATTTGTTTGAAACCTTACACACACACATACTGCAAACATGATATCTGGTCTACTGGATGTGAGATACATCAGTGAGCCTATCATGGATCTATAGAGATGTTCATCAACACTCTCCCCCTCAAGATCTGCAAGTAGTGGCTTGTGTGTTTCCATTGGTGTGCTTGCAATCTTTGCATCATTGAATTTAAACTTATCCAAGATGTCCTTAACATATTTATCCTGACTTATGAAGATTCCATCTACTTTCTGCTTCACTTGAAGACCTAAAAAGAAAGTTAATTCTCCCATTGAACTCATCTAGAATTTCTGATGCATAAGTGATTCAAATTCCTTGCACAAACTGTCCCTTGTTGAACCAAAAATAATATCATCTACATAGATTTGCACTAGTAGGATATCATTTTCAATGCTTTTGATGAACAAGGTCTTGTCTATAACACCTCTTTTGAATCCATTATTCAACAGATACACAGACAAAGTATCATACCAAGCTTTAGGAGCTTGATGCAGTCCATAAAGTGCTTTGTCCAATCTGAGCACTTTGTCTGGATGCTTGGGATCCTCAAACCCTGGTGGTTGGCATACATACACTTCCTCATCTATCTTCCCATTTAAGAATGCACTCTTTACATCCATCTGGTATACCTTGAAATTCTTGAAAGAAGCATAAGCCAAGAACAATCTAATAGCCTCAATTCTTGCCACAGGTGCAAATACTTCATCATAATCAATACCCTCTTCTTGTGAGTATCCCTGTGCAACCAATCTAGCTTTGTTCTTAATTACTATGCCCCTCTCACCCTTTTTGTTCCTGTATACCCATCTGGTGCGAATAGCCCGTTTTCCTTTAGGTAGATCCATCAAAGTCCACACATTTTGAATTTTGAATTGAAGTAGCTCCTCTTGCATAGCTTCAACCCAGCTTGGATCTTTCAAAGCTTCAACTGCTTTCTTGGGCTCTATCTGTGACAGAAAACAAGCAAACAAAGAAAAATTTGCATTTTCATCAAGAGTTTTAGATGACCTTCTTGTTTGCATAGGAGCATCAATTGCTCCAATGACATTGTCCAATGGCATGTAGCTTTTATGAGCTTGATACTGTGGACCAGCTGCCATTTCTATCCCAGATTCCAAATTGGTAAGATTCTGATCCAGATCTGTGTCTTCATGAATCATTTGACCACTTGATTCTGACACTTCCAACCTTGTTGGTTGTTGCTCCTCTTGTGCATCTTCATTTGATGCTTCTTCTTGTTGAGAGCATTCTGAATTTGATGATGTATTTCCATCATCATATGCACCATTATCATCCAAGTTTGATGAAATGGGTTCTGAACTCTGTTATTGATCAGGGGTGGAAGATTCTAGTACTGCAGGTGGGTCAGGTAGCCATGTTGGAAACAAAACAAATTGTGGTGATTTGTTTGTTTGTTGACCTGTATTTGTACCTGCATTCACATTTGTACTTGTATCTGCAATTGATGACTCATGCATATATCTAAAAGATTTGGTTAATGCATCAATGTCAAACAGATGTGCTGGACCTTTTCCTAAAGCATTAGGTGTGTGTTCATTAAAGGTCACATCTAGAGTCTCTTCCACTATTCTTGTTCTACTGTTGAATACTCTGTATTCTTTTCTTTGAAAAGAGTAACCAACAAAGAATCCCTCATCTGCTTTGCTTTGAAACTTGCCTAATTGATCTTTGGTATTTAAGATAGTAACAGGACATCCAAATGGTTTAAGAAAGCTAACCAAAGGTTTGTTATTTAAGAATAACTCATAAGGTGTCTTGTTGTGAGGCTTAACAACTAATACCCTGTTATGGACATAATAAGCAGTGCTAATTGCTTCTTCCCAGAAGGTCATTGGTAGTTTAGCATCTGCTAACATGGTTCTAGCAGCCTCAATAAGTGTCCTATTTTTCCTTTCTGCTACTCCATTTTGTTGAGGAGTTCTAGGAACACTATATTGTCTATCTATACCTTTTGATTCACAGAATTTATCCATCTCTTGATTTCTAAATTCTGTTCCATTATCACTTCTAATGATTTTAAGCTTTCTGTTGGTTTGGTTTTCAATCTTAATGATGAATGACCTTAGAGTTTCTCCAGTTTCATCTTTGGTTCTAAGAAAGAATACCCAACTAAATCTGCTATAATCATCAGTGATCACTAGGCAATATGACTTCTTACCTATACTACTCACATTTGTTGGTCCAAATAGATCCATATGCAGTAAATGTAAAGGTGAGTCAATAGAGTTCAGTGTCTTGGCCTTATAAGAGGATTTGTGTTGTTTGCCCTTTTGACATGCAACACAGTGGTCATCACATGAATATGTTTTCTCTGGTAAACCTCTGAAAAGTTTTCCTTTAACAAGTTTGTTTATTGTTTTAAAATTCATGTGACACATCATTCTATGCCAAAGGTCAGATTCATTGACAGTTGCTCTTGAAATGAGACAACTCAACTCAGGTTTGGGTACAAACTTAGCCAATTCACAGCTATACATGTTCTTCTTTCTGAGAATTTTCATTAAAATCATTTTGGGATCAAGAACAAACTTCTCAGAAAGAATACAACATTCTGTGTCATTAAAGAACACTGGGTTCTTTTTCTCTGTTATTTGGCTAACACTTAACAAATTGTACCTCAGTTGTTCAACAAAGTATACATCATTGAAGCTCATCTTATCACTGTTGACATTTCCCATCCCTGTAATCCTTCCTCCTTTAGGATTACCTCCAAAAGCAACATGACCTCCATCAATAACTTTGAAGTCCTCCAATCTGCTTCTATCTCCTGTCATGTGCCTAGAGCATCCACTATCAATATGCCATAAGCTTTTCTTCTTGCTCTGCACATACAAACGACAACAGATCAGTTTCTCTTGGGAACCCAAACCAATTTGGTTGTGGGTGTCCCTTTCTTGTTAACAGCATCAACTCTTTTGAAGGTAATTGATGCTGGTGACAGTGCAGTTGGTTTTCAAACCCAACTAATTTTTGACTTGACAGCATTAAGTGGCCTGGCAGAATTAACTTCTGAACCACTTAATTTTTGCCTGGCAAAACTAAATTTGGTTAATTTTGGCTTAGCAGAATTATCCTTGTAGTTTTGCTTGGTAGAATTAAAATTTGTTTTTGTCAATTTAGTTCTGTTGGCCTTATTCTTGGTCAACACTCCTGCACTTTCTTTTGGTGCAGCAGAGTTAACTTTTGCCTTTGACTTTTTGACTAGACTAGCAGAATTAACTTTGGTTTTGAAATTTTGATGGTTAATTCTGTTAGTATTAGTCCATGATGATTGTTTAACCCGTTGAAGTTTTGGGTTAAAATAACAATCCTTTTGAAGATGATTGAATCTTCCACATATAAAACAAGCTTTCTCATCAACCCTTTTGAAATTAGATCCAAGCTTTTGAGAAACCATTTGATTCCAATTTCTTTGGTTTCCTCTTGAATCTTTCTGATTTTGAAATTGGTGATGAGTTAGCAGAACAGTTACACATAGTACATTTAACAACTACAATTTTATCATTTTCTGGTGTGTTAACAGATGTACTAGCATTCTTCCTTTTATTCAAGTTCATCCTAGCCTTTTCTTGAAAAAGTTTCTTACCCTCTGCTAGTTTCTTAGTTTTTAACTTAGATACTAGCCCAGTAACAGAAGTTGGTTTTGAATGAACTCTCTCATCTTCCTTAGATTTAACCTCATCATCTGAAATCCACTCAGATATCTCAACCTTTTCCAGATCATTTGCATTTTCATTCAATGCAGCAACAGAATCTGCTTGTTTGACCTCTTCTACCATTTTCTCCTTAAGCTTATTCATGTCTAAATCAGTTTTAGGAGGCATGTAGGTGTGGTTGTAAGGTGGAGGCACACTATTAAGATTATAACCTAAGCCAGTTTTAATCTTATCATGGATTTGGTTCTTTATCAGATTTTGAACACTCTCAGAAGCATTCTCTAGCTCAACCACTGTAAGTTTGATACTTTCTTTCTCAGCAGTGACTTCAGCTAGTTTCTTAATTAACTCATCAACCCTATTCTGCAACATATCTTTTTCAAATTGAGCATACTTAAGATCATAATCATATTGTTCTTCATTTTTCTGGTATGCTTTAATTTGTTTTTCTAGATCTTCTATTGCTAAGGTTGTGTGTTGGCTTCTAATGTCCCAGTCCCTAAGTTCTTTGCAAATATTAGCATTATGATCCCTGTAGTGTTTAACAGTTTTCTTACATACATTGGAACATAATTTTGCTTGTACCTCATAGGGGACTTCATCTGATGTGCTTTCCTCTCCTGTAGCCATCAATGCATGATTCTGTGGTTCCATTTCTGCTTGATCACTCCAGTCATATCCCATACCATCTTGTGATACAAGAGCATTTGGTGTAGACTCTTGAACAGCAATAGTTCTTTTCTGTGATCCATTGTAAGCAGCATTATAACCCCCAGATCTTTGTCCATTCACTTCCTGCCTAGGAGCTCTGCATTCTCTGGCAAAATGACCCAATTTGTGGCAGTTATAGCATTCCACCTTGCTCTTATCAAACCCTACATTATCATCCCTCTTTCCTGCAAAGTTATTCCTTCATGTTCTTTGCAAGAATCTCTTCACCCTCATGGTGATCATAGCCATTTGCCATTTGATGTCCATCTCCTCCAGATCATCTGGATTCACCTGTTCTAATTCTTCATTAGTCAGTGAAGAGTTCACATGACTAGCAAAGAATGCCTCTACCACTTGATTTGTAGACCTTTCTTGTACTACAGATGATGTACTTGATCCTACACTTTTCACAGTAGATACAGAACCATACCCTTTTGGATCTGTTTTAGCTCTTCCCATGGACATAAATGCAGCATTCTGTGAGCTCTGTGCTTCACCACTACTCTGTTTTCTACTTTCCACCTCAGGCTCAAATGCTATAAGATCATTGTATAGATCATTTAGCTCTTTATCATCCAAATCACTCCTTTGTCTAAGACCTACAGTATATATAGTCCATTCTTCACCTAATGATCTTAAAAACTTTCTATTAAGATCATCCTTGTCTATGACAACCTTGTGATTCTTTAACTCACCAACAAGCTTTCTGTATCTATTGAAGACTTGAGTCAAAGTTTCAGATTTAACAGTACTAAAGTTCTCAAACTGTTGTTTGAGCATTGACCTCTTGTTCTTCTTGGTGCTTTCATTTCCTGCAAATCTTTTGTCTAGTTCTTCCATAAGCACCTTTGCATCATCAACCTGCTCAAACTCACTTTGATATTCATTAGGAATGGAAAGTAACAAAGTGCTTAGAGCTTTAAGTTCAGTAGCTCTTTCCCTTCTTTCTTGTTCAGTTGTTGGTGCAACCCTTGGTAGCCTTACACCATTTGCATCAACTTTGTATTTGGGACCATTTTCCACAATATCCCATAACTGATAATCTGTAAGCAACATGTGTTGCTTAATTCTATTTCTCCACATGTTGTATTCATTTGGTCTAAGAATAGGAATTCTAGACACTTGAACACCTTCTACCAATTCTGATGCCATTGTATGATATCAAGCTTAAGATATACTACAACTTAAATAATCACAGCTCTTTCTTAGATCTTCCAGAATTCAAAGCTTACGCTTACTCTGATACCAATTGTGGGGTCCCACAATAACACTTGCTTACACAAATGTATTGACACAAGCTAAGAATTTCTTGACAAGCAGTTTGCGGAATAACACTTATCAAGTGGAAGATTTATATTACAAGTAATGTAATTGATATAGAGTTGTAAACAATGTAGGAACACAAGTGATTCAATAATCAAAAGCCTCAATATTATTATTGAATAATACGGGTACACAAATGTATCAGGGTTACAAAGAGAACCTTGAAGCTTAGTTACAACTTGACTAATCTATTGGACACTTAGACATGCACACTTACATACTTGACTCAAGTACATACTTATAGACTAAAATAACTTGTATAAAATCTATACAAAATCTACTTTACAAAGACAAGTTTTTCTAGGAAACACGCCTGCATTAAATGCATTACCATTCCTTGTCTGCAGCGTGCACTATTCCTCAAAAGCATGTCTGCAGTAGGTGTACTTGTGTTGCAGAGTTGGTAGAAAGCAGACCCACTAAGCAGCATTAACAGAAATACGAGCAGAACTATCTTTTTGAACTGGCAGAACTAATCTTTGCAAACTTTGGCACTTGGCAGCACTAACTCTGTAGATGCTTGACAGAACTAACATTTGAATGACTAGCAGAACTAACTCTGGAAAACTTTGTTTTCAATAAATGAACAGAGCTAACTTCTACTAGCAGAACTAAGTCTTCATAGCCCAGCAGTACTAACCTTGAACAGACTTAAACACTTAGAATAATTTAACATTTGATATTCAGAAGAATTTAGCCCAACACATTTTATGAATCAAATAGATTTAATCAAACTTGACTACTGCAGCAAACAAGACAGATTTAATCAAATAGGGCTTACCCAGTACTTTTAAGTCTCATCTTTTCTTTGTGTTCCTTGTAGACCTAGGTTTTTATAGGGCCCTTAGTCGGCATACATTTAAACAACTGCTGCTAACATGATTTTTTAAAATGCAACACACTTTAGACATATGAATCTGAATGAAAGAACCACAATTCACCTACAAAACCAAGAGCCAAATACACTCCATTGAAATTCAAATAGACTTAATTGCTTAAAGGATTGCAAATGGTCAACTAAAACTAAGAACAGTACCAAAGGCCTATTTTATTTAAGAAAACGATAATAATTTTTAAACACATAAAATCAGAACCTAAAAGAATTGAACTCTGGGGTCACAAAATTTTATAATATGAAATATTCCTTTGATAAGAAACCTTTTTAGTTCCCAATGAACGGGTGGACCGTATGAGTGAGTATATATAAAACCAAATGCAAGTTTAGGGATGTTTTCTAACAGTGAATCATGTTACCTCCGCATTATTAGAATGCAGCAGGTTGTTGAATAAGATCATATATATCGAACCTTTAGACTATCTGAGCCTTGTGTACACATACATTCTCTTCAGTTTGGTATGCTCTTACAGATACGTTATACTGGATTGTCTTGTCATATTCAGTTTGAAATCGACAAAGAAAATACAGCAAAATGAAATCGATGGAATCAGTACCAGAAACCACAATCCAGTTTAACTCTTAACATATCAATCCAAGACTTTACGTATTAGAAAGTTGTCCATAGTCTAATATGCATTTTATCCAGAGACTTTAAGTATTATTGTAATGATATTATATAATATATAATTGTCAAGCTATGAAGATTAAATTATATTTAATTGAGACAAATTTTTTTGTAGACTTAATTAGTTAGTTTGACATGCATGGGGCAAATTGAGCGGTTCAGACATATTGGGTAACAGAAACTTGTAATCTTTTAGTCTTTTGCCTTCTTTACAATTTTGTTCAATTTCATGTAGCAGCTAATATGGTTCAATTTTATGATGCAGCTAATATGGTTCACAACAATACTATTACAATGATTACGTACTTGTAAAACAGTTGAATTGTCCACCTCTATTTTGACCATAAACTCATTGTGTACCTTTGTTTCTCCTTCAGGTACAGTCGTAGGACTCAAAACTGGCACTGGGTAACACTTGCTAATAAACCTTTAGCTCTTAACAAAGGGATCAAACAGCTTGAAGCTTTTTTGTGAATGGCACTCCAAGAAAGCATAAAGCACATAAATGCTCTTTAGATTCTCTTGAGATCACCCCTGATTTTCAAAGGAAGACATTGTGTGCACGTAGCACCAACATGATGAAATACTTTCGATGGTGACTCGGAAAGGCTTCTCAAAAAGCTCTGCTTGACCTCAAGTATGTTTGCCATGTCACCATCTCAAATAAATCAGGTGAAGCAGCAAGTCACAAAGTGAAAGGATGTACTAAACGGATATAAGGAATCAACTATAGCATCTTAATAACTACCTGAAGGAGCAACAACCAAGAATGCAAGACCTACAACATATGCAAAATTAAGAAAAGAAAAATAAAATTAATAGGATGTTGAAAACAATAACAATGGTAGATTCATGTCTGTACCATCAACAATGTGAAGTTTGACACTTGGATTCTCATACTCAACACATACATCCGAAAAACATCTATTTGGAACCTGAAAACGGGACAAAAGATTTTAATTGGAAATCACAACTACATGTAAAATGAAAAATATGATAACTCACATCAAAAACATTCATATCGATCTGACATACATCTGTGTGTTCAACAGAAGGATAGTGATTTACTTCTAGCAATAGACCTCTAATGATCAAAACCTATCAATATGATGCAGTTATCATAAAAGACTGTAAATAAGCTCGGTCCTTCTATTTTTGCGAATGAATATGAGTACACACTCATTATTGATTGAGATTATATATCCACTAAAGACCAATGGTAAATCCTAGGGTGGATTACAGAGCCCAACTATTCACATATATTGGCACACAGCTTTCAATTATAATAGCACCTTAAAATACTACTCAATTCTTCCTCACGAAATCAGTACAAAGAAACACTGGAATAAAGGGATACTACCAATTCACCAAACTCATTAACCAAATCTCTTTCAATTAAAAAACAATTACAGTTGGTTATAATGATTTTCTCCATTTATGATGTTCTCATACTGGGAAATTGAAAAACATAGTATTATATAATATATGTATTGTAATAAATAATTGTTTATGATACAGGATTTAGGTCAGTACCGGGTGTATGTGCTGACCATTTTTGGTGAAAAATCTGAACAAATGCCGACAATTTTAGCTATAGATCAATGCATATCAAGAAAGATTCTGACAGGGAAAAAGTATATGACAGATAAACAATCTGAGGAACGCCTTGATTCAAGCCGATAATGGAAAAGCAGACCTGAGACAATAATGGAAATATATAATATAAACCTTAGGGTATATGTTATTTGATTGAAGCTATTTTCTCCCAATGATGTACTTCCATGATTACAAGTCACATCAGATCAGAGTAAACCTCAAATGCAACTTAAATAGATCAAACCCAACAACAAATACCTGTTTCTACTTAGGAGATTCATATGTCATCAATAAACCCATCGAAATTGGGCACGAAATCCATGAAGAACGTCTACCAAAAACAGAAACCACTTAGTAAACCAAAACAATCATAGTATCCGTGCCAGGTTCATGCATAACTATAACTATTAGTGCCTCAAACAAATCAAATGAACGTGCTCCTCTTTAAAATCTGTGTTCGGTTGGGTTTAGGGTCCAATCAGAAGAACCAAATAATGTATTTCCATCTAAAATCTCTTGATCCATATCCTACTACTACTACTACAACAACAACAAAAAACAAATAATCAAATTCAAAATCAATATGGAACCATTAACCAGCTAAACAACCTTGCAAAAAGGATTAATGTTGATAAAAAAGTGTTGCACACAATGGTGTTAAAGCACTTTCCACTTTTTTCAATTAGTAAAGTAAAAAATAGCTCATTTTTGCAATATACTCTATAACTTAAGGTTTTCATTTATAGAAGTTAACAAAACCATATGGGTTGTCACTTTAAAATTAACCAGCTCTGCATCCTAATGACTATCACATGTAGTCAGTGTTTGGCTATTATAAAGTTCTATTATTTGAAAAGACATATTCACTGCACCAGTAGAAGCATACAAAATAAAGATGAAGAACCTCCTTTCCTTTACCCAAGATACTACTTAACATTTAGAGTGTCAGTTCATGACAGTGCAATTAAAAGAAATTTTTAAAGGTGCCACTTACACTTACACCCATCTACTTTTAAATTGGTCCTTCGGGTTATGTATAATTAGTCACAAGATAATAGTTGTGATTGTTTACGCTCTCAAGAAACCACCATATCTTAAACCCCTCCAAACATTCGGAGGAGTTGGATGAAGAATCAACAATTAACGTACGAATGCGAAACACTGTCTTAGGTTTATACACTACTGTAAGTTTGTAAATACCTTCTCCATAGAAACTGAAAGGTACCCAAATAGCATTTAATTAGTTCACCAACAACATAGTACAGCATATAACAATCATGAACATATAATACTTATGAAAATGTAATAAAATGCATATGGTAGCTTTTCCTCCTGAAAGGCCCAATAATTTTTACAATTTGCTTTGATAATTTTGCAAGTTTGATAATATATACTAAAGAAAAAAGACAAGTTTTGTTTTTGATTTCCATCTTCAATTGCCACAAAACGTTAAAAACGAAAATTGTTAGCTGTTTCAGAAGCAACATGAATGGTTCGTCAAGAAACATTGGTCTTCACACATGAATTGTTCTTAATTAATGCTATAAAGAAGAAGGATAGACCCATTTGCTATCTATAAACAAACAACAACAATAACAATTAAGGGAGTGTACACAAAATTTTAGAAGGTTTTGCATCAAAACATTAAACTCTATATTAAATTTATAATGTTTTATTTTAGACCCTATATTATATTTATTATTAATATTTAAGTGTAAAATTTGAAAAAACTTATTTATATATGATTCTTTTAAATGAAATATACTTTAGATTAGATAATACGATTATTGAAATAAAAAAACATAATTTTTAAACAAGTTATGATAATTTAAACATTGATTTATTCAAAAAAACTCATGTAACTAAAGGTTTATGAAAGTATATAAATAAACTTAACATTTAAGTTAATAGTTTGGAAGGTTAATTAATCATAAAAATAATGAATGTAAGTAAAGTATAATGTAAAAATAATTTGAGGGGCAATGTGTAAATACTGAAAATAGTTTTAGTGCAAAAAATTTAGTATATACGTTGGAGATGAAAGACATTTGATGCAAGTATATTCGTGAAAGATTCATTTATTACATCAAATTTGGTGCAGTGTTTAATGCATACATTGGAAATGCCCTTATTGGATTACAAGTGATAAGCAAATAAACAATAAAATAAGCTCCCCAAACACTCCCTATGTGTGTTTGAATGACAAAAAATAGAACATGGATAGAGATATTTCTAATCTTCAAGGGTAAAGTCGTCAAAAATAGACAAAAGTGATTATGATTAATAAATCCTCATGTTTATATAGATCAATAGTTTATGTTTAAGAACTAATTAAATTAGGGGTGTTGATATATACAACAAGTTTTGTAATTCATACAAGGGGTAATGTGCATTGTGTTGTCACGATATCTATATATAGCTTAGAGACTTGAGATCTTGTGAGAACACAATGCTTATGTGAGAACGGTGAGAACACATCCAAACCATTCATTTTTTTCTAATGATAAATCCTGATTTTGAAAATGACATTTTGGTAAATAAGTTGAAGTTTAGATGTGGTGGCATTTTTTTAAATAATGCAAACTTCGGTTAGCCTTCACAACAGTTTTTAAAAGGGTTAAGTCTTTTTTTTTTGTTCACAAGACTTTTTACTTGGGAAGGTTTATCTATTTTTTGTTAACAACATGTTTGAAGTGATGAATGTTTATTTTTTATTGCTTCACACACGTTTTTACACACGTTTTTAGGATATGAAACCTTATTTTAAGAGTTTATGATTTTTTTTAAGCAAGAATTATTTTTCGATACTTCACTAAATCTACTTAACATAAAATTCACATAACAAAAAATACTGAACAAGCTTCACTCCTCACAAAACTCCATTATACAGTAACTAGTTTTTGTTACGCAAATTAGCTTTACAAGGTCTGAGGATAATTTGAAAACCGGCAAAGGAGCTAACAACTAAATTTAATAGATGGACACTACGTTTCCACAGTATGATGATGACTTATGTATTAACTCATGATGATATATGGTGTCATGATAGTTAGTATATGGTTCTTACTTCGGACGTTATGTACGAAAGGAAAACAAGCATTACAATTTTATATTTTGAGTTTTTTCATGTGTGTATTTTAATACTATTTATATAAAATGTATTCAAGTTCAAATACTACTAATTTTTTTGTATTGCATAATGTAATATTATTGTTTCACACAAGTTATCTTGATTGTGAATAAATATTTTTGGAATATTTACTTTTTGTTATTGCTTCACACAAGTTATCTTTATTGTAAATGTTAAATTTTTTGAAATATTTACTTTTTGTTATTGCTTTACACAAGTTATCTTAATTGTGAATTTAAAATTTTGGAATATTCACTTTTTGTTATTACTTCACACAATTTATCTTAATTGTGAATGATAAATCTTTTGAAATTTTGTACTTTTCGTTATTGTTTCATACAAGTTATCTTAACTGTGAATGTTAAATTTTTTGGTGTATTCACTTTTTGTTAGCTTCACACAAGTTATCTTAGTTGTAAAAGTTTAATTATTTGTAATGTTTACTTTTGTTGTTAATTCACACAAATTATCTTAACTGTGAATGTTAAAAATTTATTCATAATTTTTAAGAAGTTTTGTGAACATTAAAAAAAAATCATCACTTCAAATTTTTTGTGAAGCAAAAAAAAAAATTGATTTACAAAAAAATACATTGTGGATAAAAAAAAATGATTCAAAAAAAAAATAAAAATAATAATAAAATCATTTATAAGTAAATGGGTCGAATTTGTCTCCTGTACCGAAATTTGTATGTTATTGTATCAAATTTCTAGTGTTCCTATCCATTTTTAAGTTCAGACCTATGTTGAATCCTATAGAATCATTTGAATGATTAATGTATTGTAAAACATGTTGATTTGTCTCATAGAAAAGTAAAGCTTTGATTGCTAGAGGTTTCACAACACTAGATTTACAAGGTATATATTTAACATATACAAACCTCTTTAGAATTTAAAGTAGTAGTACTGTGACCTGCTCAATTCCATTAATTTTATAAGAAATGGTGAATTATATGTTATAAATAGAATAGACAAACGTAAGTCGTAACTGTCAAATCCATTTAGTAACTATCTAGAATCACTATCTAGATAGTACAATTATGTCCACTTCATGTTTTTTTGGTGTCATTTTCCATTATGCAGGTTTTCTTTATCGATGAAAAATCGAGAACATTAATGATCAGTACCGGATGCTACGTGATGAGGAGGTATTGCTTTAAACTTCTATATATTTCATGCCAAATATTTTATCCTCTTTACAGGTTATGAGACTATCTTTTATCATGAGAGATCGTCTAATTCATGTTTATCATTTTATAACAGACGCGTCGCACAACCAGGAGGTTTGTACACGTAGCCTTTAATGGCTTTTATGTGTGTGTGTGGTATAGATCGTGCTTATAATTGTAACAGATGAACTATAAGTGGCAAAATACATCAACTTACATATATGTGGGTAAATTTGGGTTGTATTTCATTTCAAACGGGTCACATAAAAAATATTAGCTAAAAGGAAAACGGGTCAATGGGCTAAACAGGTCCAAAGTCAATCAAGATTTTTGTTGATTGTATCATGATAGTGACGTTTATGAAAATCGATTAACATATTAATAATAATAATAATAATAATAATAATAATAATAATAGATAATAGATAATAGATAGATAGATAGATGTATAACCCGTTCAAGGAAATGGAGAAAAAGTAATTGTGCGTCAATCCAGCTGTATCTGCCATGTTTCAACCTAAATGTTGACATGTTACCTACCATTCAACCTAAATGTTGTTGCCGTTTACTTCCCAATTATTAGAGTATTTTGATTAACTTAGTATTAGTTTAATTCATTTATAACTTATTAGTTTCATATAAACTGGCCTATATTACGATAGAGTATAAACCATGAATTGGCAATAGGGAAGAAACACAAGGTACCATTTTCATTTTCATTCTTGTCTTTTTCAGGTTTATTATGACTATATATATATTTAGGTGTTTTGTTCATCAACGAAATACGAAACAAAAATTTTAGATTTTTCAAGTTTACATAAATATGTTAACAGGAAGTACATAATCTTGGGGTAGCATTTCTCTTAGTCATTCAAGAGGCTTAAGCATTAGCTGAAGTTAGTGTACGCATACAGGCGAAACTACGTGTTCAAGGTGAGGATACTCTCTTAAGGTATTTTCATCTTTTTACCAATAATCACCTTTTTTCATTGTTTTGCCTTTCAACATCTAAATCATAATGTATCGGTGGAGGTTTGCAATTATATCTTTGGGTCGTCCTACATAAATCATGGATTATGATATCTTCTCTCATCTCAATCACTATATGTCCTTCCTTGAGTTTGATGTACACATGGGTGTTAACCCGACTAACCTAGGCCCTGCATATCAGTTAATGAATTTGATTGGAAAGCCTGGTAAGGCACAAGTGTGTTTCAGGCTCCTTTTGGACAAAGTGCGGTTATAGGACCTGTTTGGCCTGAATATATATGATCCAAAAGTATAAATACAAATGTTTGTATCTGTTTGCATTGCAAAATTGATTTGAAGTATCTAGAAAGAAAAGTTGTAGCATTGATCTTTTGAAATTTCAACTCTAAAAATTTGAAGTTGCTTTTATCTTCAAGATTTTAAGTTGGTTCGAAAAAAACATTTTTGAACAATAAATAAATACTTAATGAAAATCAAAAATTAGGACCCGTTGATACCGTTGGGCGCAAATCATTCATTTTTTGTCAATTTTAAAGTACCAAGCTTTTTACGACCAGCCATTCTTACGACCAGGAGTTTTGTTTTTGACTGGGTGTGGGCAACTAGCATTGATCCGAGCCTTGTGCATCTTCAGTTTGTGTGTTACATAGTCTCAAAGTACACAATTATGCTCGCAATCTTGCTAATTTTAGATGTATATACATTTTTTCTGTGTATGGCTTTACGAAATTAAGTTTGGGTGAATCTAATGTAAGTTACCTTAATGTTGACTTTTAGAATGTTTGTGATATGAATGGATTTGTGTTTGGGTGCTTTAACTTCAATGAGTGGCCGAACATCCGTTAGTTATTAATTTGATTGCTGCTTATGATTCATGTATTACTCTTGATTGGTATGTACTTTGTTGTAAATGTTTTTGCAGTCAAATGTTCATAATTGTGGACTTATGAAGAGTTCCACAATCGACCACCAAGATTACAGTCCACAAGAATATAGTCTGATACAAATGTTGATCGAATACCAAACTCCGATGAATGGGATATGCTTTCACGTTTGTGTTCGAAGGCGTCCTGTTATTTAACTATTAATGCTTGCATCTCAAATCTCAGAAAGAGTATATAAATTTGATGAGCATAATTAAATGAAGAGTGTTCACTTTCCTTCATCTTTATTCTTTATATATATACATACAGAACAGAATACCATAGAGGATTTTGGACCATTCGATGAGTTCTTCTCTTAAGATCTAACGGTGTATATTAAATTATGATAATTACACTTTTATCCTTCAATCAATATATCAATTACAAAATAAGTATTAATTTAATTATTAATTAATATAAAACAACGCAGTCAAATTTAGTGAACATAAATTCAATTACTCAAGTGTTTTTCAAATCCCTGAGTAATTATTTATGTATCTCAAGTAATATTATATCTATTTTATAGTTTTTCCTACTTTTGCAAAGTTATTAATTTTGTTGTTCAATATTAATATTAAACTTTGATGCCCACATTTGTTTCATTAAACCCATCTTTTTTTAAAATATATTGTCATTACATCTAATTAACATATGCGGGCCAATAAGACCATTATAATAACAGTGAAAGGTCCAATTATTATTCGAAAATAGGCACAAAAAAAAATATAGTTTTTCCTACTTTTGCAATTTACAATTTTTTTTTAAATGTATCAATAAGACCATTATAATAACAGTGAAAGGTCCAATTATTATTTGAAAATGAGCCAAAAAATTATTATGAAACAAGGCAGTCAAATTTACTAAACAGAAATTCAATTCTTCAAACTTTAAAAATATCTTCAAATGTTTTTCGAATCCTTTAAGTTAATATTTATATGATAGACTTTTAAGAACATCAAAGACTCCCATATCTTAAAAGATTTTAATTTAATTTATTTATATATAAAACAAAATATCATGGAGGATTTTGGACCCTTCGATGAGGTCCTCTCTTAAGATCTAACGGTGTATATTAAATTATCATAATTACACTTTCCTCCCCAATCAATATATCAATTACAAAATAGTATTATTTTAATTATTAATTAATATAAAACAACACAGTCAAATTTAGTGAACATAAATTCAATTCCTCAAGTGTTTTCCAAATCCTTGAGTAATTATTTATGTATCTCAAGTAATAATATATCTATTTTATAGTTTTCCCTCCTTTTGCAAAGTTATTAATTTTGTTGTTCACTATTAATATTAAACTTTGATGCCTACATTCATTTCATCAAACTCATCTTTTTTAAAAATGTATTGTCATTACATCTTAACATATACGGGGCAATAAGACCATTATAATAACAGTGAAAAGTCCAATTAATATTCGAAAATAGGCAAAAAAAATATTATAGTTTTTCCTACTTTTGCAATTTACTAATTTTTGTTAAATGTATTAATAAGACCATTATGATAACAGTGAAAGGTCCAATTATTATTTGAAAATGAGCCAAAAATTATTATGAAACAAGGCAGTCAAATTGAGTAAACATAAATTCGATTCTTCAAAATTTAAAAATATCTTCAAGTGTTTTTCGAATCCTTTAAGTTAATATGTATATGATAGACTTCTAAGAACATCAAAGACTCCCATATCTTAAAAGATTTTAATTTAATTCAAGACTTTGAATCAATCTGTTTTTTCATCAATTCATTCAAATAACGTTTTCGTTTCTTTAAAATTTATTAGATTCTAATCAATTCAATTACATCTTTTGACGTTGATTATTATATCATATTGATTGGTTAAATATTAAAACGCCATGCAAAAAGAGAACCATCTCTCCCACCCGGTTGCAACTTTTATAACACATATGATTCATTTACTTTCGGCTATCGATACTGAATATTAAATAACTTTAGCTTATGTAGCTTTCGTTTCATTTTATTTGAACTTATATAATACAACTAATTCAATCATGGTTACAAAGACAACAAACGAGATTACACATAATTATTTAACAAACTCGCGTCGCGGATCTTTCACCTAGTAATATATATAAATAAATATGTGCATGAATTAAGAAATCGTTTTATATTTTTTACTTGGATGATATTTTGGAATGATTAGTGTATTGAAAGACTTTTCGGATAGAGAAGGGTAAAATAGGTAGTTCTGCTATTCCAAATACTAAATTTAAGCTGATAATGGGAATGCGTTACAAGGTCTATTGATATTGATTAGTGCAAGTATAAGATCAAAGAGTTGTCAAATACTTGGTTACCTAATCCTATATACATAGTAATAATAATGTCAACCTATTTAAATACGTCAAAAAACTGTATTATATGTATTTTTTTCCCAATTTTTTAGTTAGATGATTAATTGATTTCATTGTTGCCTTTGACCTTGACATGAATGCAGAAATCGTTCCAGCTACCGTGATTTCCATTTTTTTGTATTAAACAACTGAAACTCATCGTAATCACAAATCATACACAACATCAAGAATCGAACTATATCTACACCACATAATTTGTTTCCTAAAAGTTTATGTAAATTCGTTAAAACATTATGCCACAACAATTAAAGCAAAAAGTAAATATATATTTTTCGTATCAAATCATTTACCTTTGTAGACATATCAAATCATTTACCTTTGTAGACATCTAGCATAATACATATCAAATAATTTACCTTTGTAGACATCAACGATATGGAAGGTAACATTAATTACCAAAAAAGACACGTTTAAATTATTATAACTTCATCCAACTTGATAAACTTAAAACACATATATGGATAATTACCCAATTTGTTTCTAAATATGATATAGTTTTTGTATTAAAATATATGTGGTAGTCCGCGAATTCGCAGGTTATGATCTAGTATATTGTACGTACTACAGATTAATTTAATCTTATCTATAATATATAGCCGCCGAGCAAACCACATATCACAAATCACCCACATATGCTGAGACACGAATTCGAACCTCTAACATGTCTCACACATTTGGGGTTTGAACTTTTGCGGTAGAGGTGACAATTTTAGACCCATTAGTTAATTGTGAGTCAATTTGGTTAATATTTAGGAGGGATGGGTTTGTTGGATCTCCTCTCCATTTTTTGGATGGGTCTAAATGGATTTTTCAATATAATTTTCAATTGTGTGAAAATTAACCAACAGGTTCTAACGGGTATTTTTTTCCACCTCATTTCAATTTTTTTTCATTTTTCACTAAAACGAAAAAAAGTTGGGTGAAAACCCGATGGATCGACCCGACCCGAGACCTATTTGACCCGAACCCATTTAAACCCAAACTTATTTAGACCTGTGACCCGACATGACTCAATTTGCCACTTATATTTTGCGGTAACAGTTTCACTTGGACAATGCCTAATTGAATATATATATATATATATATATATATATATATATATATATATAGTAACATGATCGAAAACAATGAAATTTATGGAGAAAGATTTTTTATTACTATGATTCAATATTTTATTGCTAAGATTCATTTTTTAAGTAATATAATTTTACATTTATTGCTTTGGTTCAATAGTTTATTAATAAGATTTAGTCTTTTATTGCCATGATTCAAAAGTTATAGTAATACAATCTTGAATCTTAGAATAAATATATTGAATCATAGTTATATATATGGATTTTTGAAAAGGCTAGTGAGATGAGGTGAGTTTCGAAGTTCCTTTCTAGAGTAAATTACATTCCCGTCCCTAAAATACTTTATTATTTTCACTGTCCGTCCCTATGTCGAATTGTTTGTGGGTTTAGTCCCTTGATCCGATTTTTCATTTTACTCCCTATCCCTAATTTATCATGAAATAACTAAAATACTCTTAAAATTTCAAGACACTTTTACCCTTTGAGGAATGAGAAGTGAAATGATAGATCAAGTCAGGGGATCAAACATGAAAAAACTCGATCCGAGGATGGAAAATGAAATGATCAACATACATTGGGGATTGGGAATGTAATCTACTCTCATATCTAATACAAATGCTATAGTTAATTAATAGAAACTTTCATTGAGCTTAGTCATAAGTATTCTACTTTACCATCAATTAAAAGATCAAATCTAATTATTGAAAAGGTGGAAAAAGTTAACGAGTGCATTAATAGTCTGAGTATGCAAAATTGCCTTGCTAATGTTAGAGAGATAATATACAATTAATTGATAAATATGAATTGGTCATGAATTATTATTCTACTTGAAAGGAACTTACAACCTAAACCCATCTCATTTGCCTAGTGTCAAGCAAAAGATTTAGACTAAATTAGGTTCAAAAGGATTTAAAGAAAAATAGGTTGGGCCTGATATATTGAGCCTGATTTTACATATACTTATCCATGATGATTTCATAAATCAAATGAATTGTATATATAATAAACAATGTTGTGCACTTCGTATATGTGTACGTACATTTCTTTTGTATACTACTAATAAACCAACTAATTACGTCGATGAGTTACTGAATCAGATCATCAAGAGTTATCCCTCGCTACCTTTCTCAACTCACATTACCGCCACCGCCACTGCCACTATTGTATCCTACACCATAGTTTTATGCCACATAGAAAATGATAACTTTTTTAATTTATCGTTTGTTCTTTTTATTGTAATGATTATTCCTATAACTTAATTTTTAATTTTTTTTGTAGGGGAGACTTACAGTTTAGAAGATTCACTACTGAGGTAGTAATTGAGGGCCAACATAATTGTTTTATACTTCGGAAGATTGCAAATAATACCTTCATGAAGCTCAATTTCAGCGTAAGTTCTTTAATTTATAATGTTTATACTTTCAAATATGTTACCTAAAATTTCTGCTAGGGTATGAGAAAGTTGACTATTTATTAAAATTTTATGATGATGTGATATGTGTAATATATATAATGATTATATAAGAGATTGATATTTCTTTTATTTTGAAGTAAAAGATCTTTTGTTAGTACTAGATTTAAACTAAATAATATATATTTAAACACATATATAGGTCGACTGAATAGTTCAAAATTGAAAACTTGTATTGTTTGACTAAAAGAATTAATAACTAACAATTGAGATTTGACAGAATAAGCATAAGAGAAATAATTTAACAAATTAAAGAGTTAAGCATCAATTCTCATCGAACATTGATTTTACTTGACATCTATAGGATCTCATTTCATATAAAATGACAACTTTGTCAAGGCCTCTAAAAGTTTAGAGATGACCCTGACGCTGAGTAATTTGCTGATTATTATGTGAAGGACAATTATTAGTTATTTGTATTATTCTTACTACATTATTTGTTGCTTTTAGTTATATGTATGATGTATGATTCATATATGTTGACTATTTTGTCTACACAGTTACACTTTGATTACATTTGGAGAGGACGGATTCACACCATCATCACTTCAGTATTCACCCATCGACGATATATGCATCTTCTCCGAAATATGATCTCGCATTACTTTTTTGGGATGCATGTAAGTCACACTTAACTTTGCTTTTTTATAATCTTTTAAATTGATACGTAATTGAATTTGGAGTTAATAGTTTATACGCAAATGTACCGTTAGTTTTGGTACATTGTTTTTTGCTTCGTTACGCAAAAAATCGACCGTCCTTGCTCCAAGTAGAAGCACATGTGTAGGAAAAGGAAAACTGGTTAATGCAACGTCTTGTTGAATTTTAATGTAATGTTTTACATCTTTTTTAGTTAATGCAACGTCTTGTTGAATTTTAATGTAATGTTTTACATCTTTTTTGTTTAATTATTGTCAAGTACTATTAATATTGAAAAAATCAATTAATAATTAAGATAATTTGATAGAAAAAAGAGAAGGGTGTTTAGGACAATCTACATATAGCGGGGACGTTCTCACCGAATTTATGATTGGACTCTCGATGAAAAAACAAAGTATTAGGACTCTCAATGCAATTGTGTATAAACTATATGGACCATCCATGTAAATTTAGAGGAGAAGAAATGGGTGGGTATGGCAATTTTGAGTCACGGGCTAAAATGAGCTCTGGTCTTAGTGGATGCTTCAACGGACTCAGATCTTAACAGATACAGGTCATAAGAGGTAATTCAAGATTTGGTTGAATGAGTCATTTCATCTTATCAACTATATATCTTTATAACTTTTATAGAAAGAAGAAGATACAAATAGTTAATCATTTTTGTAATATAATAGATATAGAAA
The DNA here is from genome assembly GCA_963422505.1 of Pseudognaphalium luteoalbum. Lineage (NCBI taxonomy): Eukaryota > Viridiplantae > Streptophyta > Magnoliopsida > Asterales > Asteraceae > Pseudognaphalium > Pseudognaphalium luteoalbum. Next base: position 90,726,976 of record OY730194.1, read on the forward strand.
ATTAATGCTAGTAGATTCATCATAATTAAATAATTGATAGTTCTTAATAATTGTATTATTAATAATGAAGCTAAAAGAGCTTATCAAAAAAAAAAACAAAATAATAAATAGAAGTTACAATAATGTTAGATAGATATTACCCCTTTCAAAATAACCATTTGAAAAAGAGACATGGTCCATTTAATTCATTCCTAAAAAACTGAAAATCCATATAAACTCATAAAATTATAGAAATAGTTAATTATTGCCCATTCACATAGTTTTGGGCATAATTGTCAGCTCTACATGTAATTAACTCTTGAAATTGCCTTCTTTCTGATCATTTTAAACTGTTATGTATAGACCTTAACTATTTTGTGCACCATATTAGAACTTCCCTTTACAGTATGACGATATTTATTTTTCTACCTTTTTACTTTTTTAGCATAAACACAAGTCTAGTTTTGTTAGGGAACAAAATCACATGTTTTGTGTGACTAGTTTGCTTTGCAGACTTAATTAGTTAAGCTTTAGAAAAAATAAAATAGACAAATAATTAACATGATCTATTTGTTTATGGGTTAGACATTTCACATCATTAAAGTCATATAGTAAACAAATGTTTTATTTTATTTTTTTCAAAAATTTCTTTGAAAATTTTGTTTAAATAGTTTTCATGTTTTATTTAACAGTTCGGGCATACTTTTGACCCTGAATTTTTGTTAAAGGTGTATTGCGCCGGCCTTTGAGTGGGACGTTATTTATATTGGGGCGCCAAATATAGTGGGTGATACTATTAAAGGTATATTTATCTTAACTTCTAACAACTTTACAAACTAATTTAATACAGGTTAGTTGTTCAGATTGAATCCTATCATGAGGCATAACCTAATTATGGTGAGATACCAGTTATTATGTGTATTATTATTATTGCAGTTATCAAAATTAAAATTGTATACATATTTAAAATTATAAAATATTGGTAACAAATTGATCATTTAATAAGGATCTTTTTTAGTTGATAAGACACAAATGAAAACTTTATCATATAATTAGTTAAACTACTTTGACATTATTATCCTATGTAAATACATTTTTTTGTTATTTAATTATTTCTTAAAATTTGGAGTTTGACAATGTTTACCTTGCTGAACTAATCATTCATTACCACAACTTTAAACTATTTATGCATTTTAACATTGACTCATTGCCCATTATTTCATGCATAAGAGTATTATTTACAACTTTTACATTAAAAGTACAATCTATTGATTCATGTCAAAAAAATGTTTGCCAACCACATGATACACATGGCAGTTATATAATCCCATTGCATGTACGTTAACATTCTCATTGTTGTCGAATTTTTAATTGCATGCATACTTTATTTTGAATTCATTAACGCTTAGTTTTTCTAATACAGGGAGCTAATGATGGAGTGACATCCATCACTATAGTCGATTTACTATGTTTCCCTACTGAAGTCGTGTTTATCGGATTCATTACACACAGCTTGGTACACGATTTTGTATGTAATTCTTGCAACAATTAGAAAAGATTAATGTTTGTAATATCACTTAAACTCTATGTTTAATATCAGGAGGTATATCTAGTATGGCATACTACACGCGAGATGATATTATACAGAAGATTTTAGGGACCATGAAAAACACATGCCGTATGAACTACTAATTACTCTTAATATAAGCCATATAAGTCGTCAAAATAACATTATTTACAAATTATATAAATATACACTTAGCCCTAGGTTCAAAAAACTTTGATAAATGCGAGATGCATCTGTATATAATCAATATATATAGATTATATTGTATATGATCTATATTGTATATAATGCATTTATGCATTCTGTCCGGACCGGTTCATCCGGTTTTCAAAACATTGTATGTAATGCATTAATGCATCTACGAATGTCTCGATTTTCTTGATCGGATAATGATCAATAAATTCAAACACTTCATAGATATGTTAAAAATGAAACTTGTGAATTTTTGAACTCATAATGTTCAAAATTGAAATTTAAGCGCTTCTTACTAATACTTGAGATCATATATAGTTAGTATTGTCCCTAGATGTGGAAGGTTTTCGACTAAAAACTCAAGTAAATTTTAAAACATCTCTTATGGATAAAGGATGACTTGATTCGTTTCATATAAAAATGTAATAGTGCATAAATCAAATCTTACCCCATACCAGATGTATTAATGCAAAAGCACTAGAGATACTACAGTGGACATGAAGAATAGCGAGGGAGCGGGTCATTTTGGCGGTGCGGTGGTCACTGTCGTAGTTTGGACGGGACTGATATTTTGCTGCTTCAGAGTTCCATTGTAAATTTCTTATACATTTTTGTGTTGTGTGATGGTATAGACTGTATATTTCCATACTATGACTACGTATCTGGGTTTGATCACATATTTGAATTAATACATGTGACTGTACATATATGCACTAGAGACTAGAAAGTGCCTTTGTGATGATTTTACATTTTTATATAAAGGACCTACATATTACTTTAGTTTTTAGAGAACAAAAAAGAGATTCTATGGTGACATGTATCGACTAACAATATTACTATTAAATTCTATCTATATCCGACATAATCATTTACATCAAATAAAAAAATCCACTTCACACAGGTTCTCTCGATTAATGACAAAATTCACAATTTAAGCTTTACAATTTAAGCTTTTGGAAAATAAATTTTTTGTTCTAATTGTTAAACGTATATGATTTTGAATTAATAAGTACATAAATTACACTTTATCCGGGCTCAACACGCAATTTGCAAGTTGCAAGTTGCGGGTGCCTGCTTACGGGTTGTGTGTCCAAGCCACGTTAGCATGTGTTGTCGTGGCCAGGTCCGTGTGTCAGTGTCCTAATAATCTGCAATATACGAGTTAGGTGTGATGGATGGTTTAAATGACATCAATTTATTACAACTCACTTTATGTTTCATGTTCTAACATTTTCCTCGAATTACTTTTGATGGACAGAAACTAATGTTCTCAAGGTAAATAAGTAGGCTATCTGTAGGTGATTTTATCATGCCTATTTGACGATTAAACTTTTTAATTCTCAACCGTCTTTGTTTGTCATTGATTATGTCATATGGACTTAGAAGTAGTGATTAAAGAGTAATTGCATTTTTTGTCCTTGTCGTTTGCTAGATGCCCACTTCCAGACCTTTAACTTCGTTAATTACAACGTCAGTCCTTATGGTTTGTTATTTTTCAAAACTACGTCCTTTTGACATGAAGATGACTATCACCTTTATCTTTTATGATAAAAATATTAATTATTAATTACTTTTATAATATTAGTTTCTCTTTCTTACCACTCTCAATGGGAGTCGTTGTCATTTCTCGGCAGTTTCAAAGTGACGGGCATCACTTAAGTGACACCAATGTCACCTGCTCGTCACTTTGGTTTGACACTCATTTGCGTCGGATAACATGTAATCAATTTTTTTATGTAGTGTATAAAACTAAAGAGTAAATTCCAAAGATGGTCCCTATGGTTTACAACGATTTATGAAACTCATCCCCAAACTTTTTTCCCAATGTTTTCAGTCCAATAAGTTTATCTTTTTATTGTAAATGGTCCCTCGTCACTTGAAATGACTAAAATATCCTTATTTTCTTATTTTATTGATTTTAATATAACTTATATATATATATATATATATATATATATATATATATAACTTTTATATATATAATATTTATTAAAAGAATTAACTTTAACACATAAAACATATTCTCCCAACTCTAAGACCACGACCTCCATTTGCATAATTCGGGCACAACAAAATCCGGCCAAACCAACAAAAACCCACCACACAATGTGAAATCAAACCATAATACAAGCGTGCAACAGTCCAAAAACGACACATTAAAACCACACAACACACAATCAAAACTAAATGTAAATTGGTAAATGTGGGACTCAAAAATCAAAGTGACGGTGTCATTGATGGTATGGGTCCATCAATTTCAGTCAGTTTTGAATAAAGTTGATGTGGTGCTGACGTGGCGAGTCGGTTTCCATTGGTTTCCATCAGTTTTGTTCAACAATTGAAGTTGTATGAGTATTAGTTATTCTTTTATTTTCTTTCCATTATTCCCATATTGTCTTTTTTTCTTAGTCGACTCACAATCAAAATTTATCACCACTAAACCACTCACCCTTACCCCAGCCAACGACACAGTCACCACCATCCAGACGCTAAGGAAGACGGCTCCACGGGAACCGGAGAAGATTAGGATGGCGGCGAAGAATTATTAGGGCTTCCGATGATGTTGTCAGTCGTGGTTCTAGATTTGCCATGATGCGGCAGCAAAGCGACGATAGTATTTAAATCTTGTTCCAGATTTGCTTTTTTCTTGTGTAGACTTGAATCATTGCTTGGGAGGAAATCATCGGTTGGCTGATTTTGACGGAATAATGGTCGCTGTTTCCAGCGACGGCGGAAGGTGTGACTCACCGTAATTGGAGAAGAACATAGTATGTGGGAGTAAAGGTTTTTAAAGTATTCACAATACTTATTACTAGTTACTAGACTGTAAACTTATGTATAGACATGGGGCACATTGAATTCTAATATGACATTTATAAATTTGGTATGGTGTTTTTACTAACAAAATGTGTAAATTAATATTAAGCATTTAGTTCAATTCAAATAATTGGATTTATATAAGTAGAGATTGAAAAATTAAAAGATTTTGAAACCAAGTTAGTGAAAAATATTAATTATTTGAAGTCTATATTAACCTTTTCAAGTAATTTATTTCATACTTGGTGAATTTAAAATGTAAACATTACATTTCGATTTAGATAATGTTTTAATTGATTAATTAAATTTTCTTTTTATATTTAAGTCAGTAGTTAACATGTTTTTTAAAAAAAGTTAGGATCTTATTCTAAAATTAACTAAAACTAAATGACTTAATTCACAAATTGAAACTTGATTAGAATGATGACATCATAAATGTGTTTTCAATATATAATTTATTACTGTATATAAGATAATATAAGATTTTAAATAATAATGCATTACATTAATGGCCTTCCAGCTTTGATGATCGAATATAAAATACTCTTTTCGCATTTGTTCATGGGAGTAAATATATCTGGAAAATCATGAGATATGGACTAAAGCAGCCACGCAATCATCATCCTTTAGGATTTGATTTTTTTTTTTTTTTTTTTTTTTTTTTTTGTAAATTTATATTAAATATGTGATTATGATTATAGGTATGGAAGAAATTTGGGGGTTTAATTGAGGTGGATTTTGATTTTGGTGGTCATCGGAGAAGATGATCGAAGTACACGTTTCCAGCAGGTTGGTGTTGAGCGAATTGCAGATTCCGGCGACTTGAATGTGAGGTGAAATGGTGAATGAAGGGGTGGAATGGCTTTTGAAGCCAAAGGAGATAGAGATAAAAGAAAAATGAAAGTAGAAGGGATTAACTATCTATTGAAATTGGAGTAAATGAATTCTTAAGGGTGTTTAGTCAATTCAATCTTAAAAGGATGAAGTTAAGGAAAATAATGAACCATAGGACACACTGTAAGTAATGAAGTCTCATAAGAATGAGAATCGAGCAAACCACAAAGACGAAAAATGTAATTTACCCTTGGTATATCGTTATGAGAATTGAACATAAAGAGGTGAGGGTACTTTAGTCAATTCAGTTGGATAAGGGACCAAACGCATAACAATTTTCATATATTTAGACACTCGATGCAAATAGTGAAGTATAGAGGCTTATGATGCAATTGCATGTAAACCATGAATATGAACCGTGCAATTAAGTCCATATTTATATGTAATTTCATTTGAAGTTTCATTAATAACTAATTGGGGGCCCACTTAGACATCACCGAATCGATGAAACTCAAACTTGGAGACAAAATCCTTCTCGAGGTCCTTAAAAGGTCTAATTGTTTTAATTTTTGCCCATATAACAATTTCCTTTACCATGAGGGAATCATCAACGATTTTTCTACCTATAACGTAGGCGGTTTGGACTTTAGTCATAACCATTGCAACCATATTTAAAAGACGACTAGCAAGTATTTTTACAATGATATCGTATCGACAACCAATAAAGTTAATAAGGCGAAAGCCTTTTATCTAACGGGGGTCATTCATATATGGGACGAGGGCAATGAAAGAGGTGTGTGTATTACTTAATGAAATGTTCATACGTACTACAAAACTGTTATAGGTATAAAATTACCAAAACAGGTGTGCAAATTACATTTCATACTTAAAAGAGAACAAAGTTTACTTTTTAAATAATGTAATTCTGTAAGCAATTATGGAAGCAAAGCTGTTGATTGATTCTTTATTATAAATAACACACTATCTAAGATGTCGTACGAGAAGCAGGTGATTGGTTAACAATATATTGGAAATGATAATATAATAATAAGATTTAATAGTAAAAACTAATAATAATGAAAATGAAAATAGAACATAAGATTGGATAATTGACGGAAAAGTTGCAATTGAAGACAAAGTTATTGATTGTTTGCAATTTGGAAAGAAAGAAAAAGGAGGGAAAAACTGAAATGATGAAGGGAAAATAATAATTACAAATTTGGTGTTCTTTTAGAAATATTTACTAGTAAAGTGTTTTTTAACAAATAACAAAATAAAATAAAATAGTTTCGTAACAAATATTTGTCTTTTAATCAATAAAAAGGGATGGATCAATTTCTAGTGGGCTGGTTTTTTGGATCGTGAGATGCGACGGTACATTGAAGATGGGCCCTGTAAAATTTGGGCCCTATGCAACTGGGCCTGCTAATTTTCTACGCAACAATTGCATATTTGCATGCATTCAAGAACCTTATCAACACTATCAGAAATTTGTCTAATTCTCACGGAAATTTTCTCACATGCCCGTGGGAGATTTACCACGGATATCCTACGAATTGTCATTATTAATACGACATTTGAAGTTATCACATGGATTTATCACGGTTTACCCACAATATCATAATCCGCGGAAATTTTACATGAAACTTCTGAAGCTTCTCACGGATTACCCATGAAACTTCAAAGTCTCTGGAAAATTTGTAGGCGACACAGTAATTTTTTATTTTGAAAACATTGTTATTTTTAATCAAAAGTTGGTTCAATTTGTGAGAAATCCATGATAAACTGTAGATAATGTTCACTATTTCTTGCGGATGTTTCACATATCATATTATTATTATTATTATATTATTCTTGTAACACACCATTGAGTCCATGGAAAAAAATTAAAATTTGTGACGAGTTCTCATGAATGCAAATTCATCAAAATTTACGTCTTGTAGGTTATGTGGAATAATGAAGGGGTCGCTTGATTCGTACAAGAATAGGAATAGGAAAGGTAAAAGGAATGCAAATGATAGATAATGTATATAAGAGTGCTTGTTGATACCAACGAATGAATTGACAAACTTGAATAGACCACAAAAGTATTTCTTTTAGGGTATTAGATAAATTATATGCATGAGGTTTAATATTCATTAACCAATTAAAATCATCAAAACTTTTTGGTTACCGCGAATTGTAATTTAGAAAAGAAAGATGACGATAGAAGACAACGTGAAGATGCACAACACAAAAATAAAATACAATACATAAGAGTTACGAATTAAAGAAATCACAATTAGTTGGTTATATCTGTTCGTATCAATGTTCTTGATGAATGGGTGATAACTTTTACATTGTGTTATAGCTTTAGAGAGAGAGAGAGGGAAAGATATAGAAAAAGAAAAAATAGGAGATCGGTAAGTTACAGCCTTACAGGGATAAAAGGGGAATTATAACCATTACCAACAAGTTGATGGAATAGTTCACTACTCACTTTTAAGCAATAAATAATTACATTATGATATATACCAACCATCATCATTCATTATGTTTGTCATTCCTTATAGTTTAAATACTCCCAAGAAAGCACACTCTAAATGTTTGTCACACTTTTTAGTGTTTACAAGAACAAAACCTATAATAACCTCGAATGAAGGGCATATTAGGGAAATTGTCACTTTGTAGGACCAACTTCCCATTCTAGTTCAAAAGGGCATATTAGGAAAATTGCCACATTTTGGGACCCACTTCCCATTCCAGTTCAAGCACCACATTAGACGTGACGCATATGCAATGTTTTAAGACCCGGTTCGATCGGCCCGGTCGGACCGGTCGGACCGCACTTTTAGAGTTTTCCGGGCCATTTAAAACCGGGTTTTTCAATATGTTGACTAGTCAACGACCCGGTTGACCCGGCCGGTCGGACCGGGTTGGACCGGGACCCGGAAACACACATTGACCCGGGTTTCTTTTTTTTTTTTTTTTTTTTTTTTTTTTTTTTTTAAATTTCTATGTACATTTAATCATTTATATTTAGGGAATGTTTATTGATTGTGTATTTCAAGAATAATAAGGGTAACAAGTGAATCTTTAACTGATGTGTTATCACCATTTATTACTCTATGGATTATATAATTATTGAGAATCGATGTGTCATCACCCTTTATTACTCTATGGATTATAATTATTATAAATGATATAATTAATAATTATATTTATAATTATAAAAAAAATAAAAAATTCACTAAATATTACTATTGTATACTATTATTAAATCCGGTCCGATCTTCCGGCCCAATCGGTCCGACCGGTCCGACCAGAAAATAACAATTTTCCGGGTCGACTAAAAACCCGGATTTTAAAACATTGCGCATATGTGCTTTCTCTCTCTCTCTAAAACAAAAAAATGATAAATTCACATAATGTTTACAAAATTTAACCTCATGATAATGTATACCAATGAAATTAAGTAAAAGGGTGATGAGAGAGAAAAGAGATAGGAATATGATTCACCCATCTTACATGCCCACGTCATTTTGTAGTTTCTATTTTGTAAAAATTATGTGATTCTAGCACGAATCACTTCTCGATATTTATCAAATCCAACGTGACTGTTGTTATTAATTTAATTATAAAACCCATTATACGCTCGGTCAGAAGCAAATATCAATTCAAAGCTTTGATTAAAATCCTTCAATGCTAAACATATAAGTAATCTTCTCGTAAAATAGTAGCAACGAAGAAGTAATTCTGTGACCGACTCAATTAGCTTTTATTCTTGTCTTGCATTACCCCAAATAAACAACTATAACTTTGATTGTATTATTATTTACATGATTTCGCTTGGTTAATCATGTTTACTAAACAATCTCTCATATACGTTTACATGATTTCGCTTGGTTAATCATGCTAAAAATATAACTTAGATGGTACTCTATTACTTAACCATAATTAATTTCCTTTTTAGTTTGGTTGACGCATTCGTTAATACTCTGTGGAGAAGCTATTTGTTTTGATAACGCGCTATGCAAATTTCTGAAATGGATATGATATAATAAGTGATGTTGATTTAGATTACTTTCAAGTACACACTTTTATAGATATACTAGTTTTAAGACCCATGAAAATACGGGTGTGTTGAATGATCTAAATTTTTGATTATTTGATAAAAGTTTTAAGGTAAAATAATTTTAGAGATGACTTGTATAGTATTATGTATTAACTTTTCTACCATCATTTTAAAGTTATTTTATATTTATGAATACACTATTTTGTGATGATCTAAATAGACAGAACTTTCTATAAATTATGTCAAAATAGAAAAACCAAACCTCAAAAATTAAATTATACGAAGAACATACACTCAGAGATACACAATGCACAAGAAAGCACACATAAACTAATATTAATATAAATTTTGCTCTAAAAGAAATCAAGTTAACAAACTTACACCCAAAGTTGCATAGACATATTTACATCACACTAACTTAACTAAAACCTCTAATACTACTCCTATCACTATATACATTTTTCATGCATATCACATACATGCTTGACCCGCCCATATTAGCCTACCCATTAATAATACATGCCTAATAGAGTAATAATTTAAAATTTACTTCTTGACTGGCCCGTATTACCACATTCCCTCCTCCTAGAAGAGCATTAAAGTTTAATCATATGAATAAAGACGAATAAAGGCGTCAAAAAGGGTGAGTCAAACTATATAAGTTAAAATGGGTTAAGGACATAACATGTACATTTTCTGAAATGAATTAGCAGCACATTAAAATTTAAGCATGTACCTACTTGTTTTTTTCTGCAGATAATATATTTTGGGCACATACAAACTCAAGCATACTTACTTGCACCAATACTTGGTCATAAAAGTAGAATGATTTGATTTTCAAAAAAGCCATGATTGATGCAGCTGAGAAGCAAATATAGGTTGCCCAAAAAGTAGCAGAAATCGCCTAGAAATAAGTTTTTTTTTTGCATCAGTTTGCTAACATTTATATAGCTACAATGGAAGTAAAGTAACTGCACAACTGAAACTATTAAAGTTATTGCAAATACCGATTTATTATATCAGTGACTTTCAAACTCTATAAACCAAAATCATCAATCGTAAGACCCAAATCGTTATAGCATAGAATGAATCCCAATTACGCATATTAGTATAGTTTCATCCAAAGAACCAAGAAAATTACCTTTTCTTATATCCAGCCCGTTGAAATCATTTGTTAAAGAATCGGGTGTACACTTTCTTGATATACAGACCCCTTGCAATTTAACCAACATGCACCTGAATTTGATATCTAATCTTGTAAGAAGAAACTAAGATCTGTTGGGGAGCAAAAAAGGAATACTAATGAAATTTTTGCTATATGTTTCCCTACTTTTATTCTTTCATAACTTTAAAAGTATAAATAAACAATAAAACTGAAAACATGTAGCCTATATATAAAAGGTAACGCGTGTAATCATATTTCTGTCATTTATACATGAGGAAATGTCTAATTAAGCACGTAGAAGCTTTAAAAATTAAGCATGACATATATAAACAACTTTCAGGTTAATACATATATAAACTTGTACAAATATGCTCATTAACAAATGATTTCAAATCAGCAGCATGTGTTGCTAATTGTTCAACTTCTTTCTTGCTTCTGATGTTAAACTCTGTTGCAAGATTGGATAAACCAAATGTAAAACTCCATTTAAATAAAAGTATACAGTGTATCTATCATGATACATACATGCTTTCAGATGGCTTTTGCTAATCATTGCCATGAGAGAGATGATCATTTACATAAAACAAACTATAAAAGAGTTCAAGCAAAAATATGCTTAATGTTCCAAATGAGTTTGACTATATATATTACTACCCGTTGCTTCTTTTGTATTTGAAACATCACCTAAACCATAATTACTATTGCTTTTGTAAACCATGTGATCTATCCTCCTTTACATACCCAACTGGCACTATTGAGCCACGTCTACTCGTCTTAAACACCAATATTCATAAAAATATGTATGCAAAAATAACAGCCACATAGAACGCTTTAAACACCAATATTCATAAGATTTCATACCAAATGCTCACATTGCCAAATCCCATATATGTAAATTTAACACCATTATGTCCAAAATCAGAATACTCAACCTTGTTGGTAGCATGTGGTGATGAACCTAAAACAAAAACTGCATATTTGAAAATAGCAAGTACCATTGAATTTCCAAAAACAAAAACTAATAAGCCTTCTTGTTTACACCTATTTGATATATATTAAGAGCAATACATCAAAAAAATTGTACCTTTAATAGTTTTTTTTCCTCCTGGGCATAGCATCAAACGGTTTGTGCTCTTCATAAGAAATAAACAACTTGCAGAGATTCAAACCTGGATTTAGAACAATAAATGATATTTAAAGATGAATATTGAAACAGAACCACATATACGTGAAAAAATAGAGACTTACATACAATTTCACGTTGGCAATTTAAAACACTTTCAGTATAAGAGCAACCCTAAGATCAAACACAAAAGCTCCAAAATACCTAGATCAAAAACTACAATGCATACAAAAAAAAGGTCGTGAATGTAATTTGAAAATCAAAACGTATTAGTTCGAAATCCAGGTTCCAATGGATTAAAAAGATTGATATCGAAGTATATGGCTGACCTGGAATTATTTGATGCGAAAGAGATGATAGAAAGAACTCTTGATGCTTCTTTGAAGAATTTCTACACAAAACAGATCAATGGAGGCGGTTGCAGAACAATTTTTAGATGCAGGAGATGGATTAATGCTGTATTAATTGGAGAAGCTAACCATTCATATTCCAACCCGGAGAGATGGCGTGCAACACACAACCAATACAAAAGGCTTACTATTCATGATGTTTGCTAATTGATACTAGAAAGTAATAGCAATGATAATTTATTACTTATATTTTTAACACCTTTTTTGACATCTTTTAAGGAAAGGTTAAAATAGCTTACCCATGTTTTACTTTTTTTCATTGAAATGCATACATTCAAACGACAAACATAGAAGCCAAAAAATAAACCCGCCGCTCACATCTTCTTTAGTTCAAACTAGTTTATAGCCCGTAAATTTTGCGGGGTTCCGTAAAAATTATTTTTTAATTTGATTGAAATAAAAAGAATGTCTGGAATTTAGTTAAAAATTACATGCTTTAAGTATAAAGTCTTATGCATTGTGTAAACACGAAAAATGACTTTGTTTGAAATGACATAAAATCACATCTTTTTAAAACTGAAATTTGCAAATACATGCATCGTATATCAAATGAGTACTAAAATGTGGGTAGGAGTAAACAATTTATTATCTAAAAATATCTAAAATATATAATATTTAATTTAAACGATTTTATGGATGGGGTATGACGAAAATAGTCATTGACATTATCCATATATGGTCATATAACATTATTATTAGTGTGTTAATTCAAGGTGGCCAGGCAATAAATCAATAACGTAGAATATATAGATTGCACTTTAAATTTTGTAGCTAAAATGCTATTTACTTTTAACAAAAAAGAAAGAATGTCTACTACAAACAGAATAATAGATATTTTTAGTTCTTCAAATCATAAAATCAAAGGTGTACCAAACGACATGCTTACTAATTGGCATAGGAGATATTAAGTTGCGATACAATATTATTCATCTCAAACCATTGGATTGTGTACTATATAAATGTCTAGAGTTGCGTTGTTTGCGCTGTTAGGGAGCAGTGTTTGCAAGTCATCATCATTTCCAATGGTACCAAAAAATTCAAACCTAGCATCGTTCCATATAATTATTGTGCCGAAGTAATGAATACCACCGCATACACAATTCAAAAAAATTTCCTTCCACCGTGATAAGTACGACATGGTTATTTCAGTTGCTCTGACATTAGATTCTAAATGGGTGTCGCCATCGAAATATTCCAATCCAGTCTCGGTCCTTTCCATGCGCCCATGAAAGTGAAAACAAATGTTGAGCATGATATTTGGTTGATTGAAATTCCTGTAGACACAAAATAATGTTAGTAAGTAATGGACGAAAAAATAAAAAATGTATGACTAGTAAGAATAGGAAAAGTAGGTTTCAAAAAAGCCATCAAAAGGAAAGTAGAAATGGTAAGCATTCTTGTAAGAGGCGATTGAAAAATGAATCTGGTGTATGGTAAAGCCTGATTTTATAGGTGGCAACCTACTAGTATTTGGAGGTGTAAAAAGGAACCGAATTTTAGGGGATTTGTTCTAAAAATAAAGTTGTGGGATATAGAGAAAGTCGTCGCCTGTTTGAAGGATGTATGATGTTGTATATATCACGAAAGGTACTAAATTTAGTGTCGATTTGGATGTATTTATTACAGAAAGTTATAGTGTAGAGTTAAATTATGGTGATTTTTAGCTTATTTGTGTATCTATACTACTATATAAAACAAATGACACAAAGTTTTAAAGGAGTAATAGTAATTTACTATTCTACCCTCCATTTCATTAATATGTTTACAATTAAATACTTAATCAATGTAATTAATTATAAACTTTAATTCTAATTTTAGTTACAATTAAATACTAATTTTAATTATAAACTTTAATTCTAAATAAGTTACATATATATTTGTAACTAAAATTAGAATTAAAGTTTATAATTAATTACATTGATTAAGTATTTAATTGTAAACATATTAATGAAATGGAGGGTAGAATAGTAAATTACTATTACTCCGTTAAGACTTTGTGTCATTTGTTTTATAGTAGTATAGATATGTAACTTAAAGTTATAACTAACTAAGATAACATATTAGTGTATATTAAAATGTCAGCTACAATTGTTTTGATAGAAATATTACTACAAAAATATTATTTTTTCCTTATAGATTATAATGATCTTTATTATATACTAATATATAAAAGGTTGAAAACTTATATTAAGCTCTTAATAAAGAGATACTATAACTATTTTACTAACCTTTTAAGTATTTTATTTAAAATTTGAAAAACTTTTAGTCATTACATTCAAGTAACGGTAATTTACTCCAATGGAAACAAACAGTTGATATATTTAAAATTCTCGAAATCAACTATCAAAATATCAATAATAAAAGCAACTATCATTTTTATCGTATTTTTTGCAATACGACATCTCAAAATTCGAAAAAATGGTGATGTGTCATGTACTGTATTACTGGAGTTATAGTAAAACTGATAGTCTTTTTCTATTATCGATATTTTTGGTAATCATTTCTATATTAAAAAATTAGCTAATACTTCATTAATATTTTAGATAATATGTTGTTCAAGTAATCATAAAAGTTGATCTACTACTACTACTATAAAATAGCTTGACCGTTTGATAGTCTACAAAAATATAAGTTACTATTCTACCGTCTTATTTAGCACAATATCGAATGCAAAAAGTACAAACATTTGAAACACTAATTTCTTTTTCTTTTTGTAAACATAATTTGTTTAACTATCAAAGTTAATAGCGATTAAAAGCTCATAATTCAAGTTCATTGATTTAATATTTAGATTACAAACTTTAAAACTTAAATTCGGACTGATTTTATAAAAGGGTTGATTCAAAAGTATTTAACTCGAAATCGAAACTGATTTGATAACCCATTTAGGTAAACGGGGGTAAAAAGTTGATGGGTATGATCATTTTATTAAAAAATAAAAAATTAATTTTCTTGATCGATCGATGAGTTAACGCAGACCTTAACTCAAGTCTGACCCTAAAGATAAAAATGGTAAACGGGTTTTAAGTTAGTATACTAATGGTTTGAAAGTTCAACTTCAACCTATAATAATGTATATGATGAAGTAAGAAATTGATATATCGCTATCTTTTAATTTAATTTTTACTAAATGATGACATATAATTAAACAATAACTACCGCAAGTACTTCTTTATACCGCTGCATAGCGCGGGTAAAATGCTAGTTTAATATAATTCATTGGGATTAAAATAAAAGTCATGTAATATGAAAGGAATATTTAATTTTAAAAAGGCAATTTTGAATAAGTTTTGATTTGCTTTGTAAACAAATGGAGGTAAATATGACCTATAAAGTTGACTAACAACCAAATTTGTGGCGAATTAGAATATGTTATTTAAGGAAAGGATTTTAATATATTGTCTATTAAAGTTGTTTCTTAAGAATGTCAAATGTTAATCGGTTAGCAAATGCATTCTTATGTATATAGATGTATAGTAATAGTAATTAAAACTTGTGTATTTGGTTTGTCATGATGAGAAAAAGTAGTTTGAACTTTAACCGAGTGTAATGTTAATTAAGTTAGCAATGCAAAAAATAATCGTACACATAAATATACACATGTGATACATGATATGCTAACCGAATGGACTTAATTTTCTTTTGCTAGTATTATGTCAACGACTTGGATGAGCATATATTTTTATGCTAACGAAGAAGGAACATTGTTAACTATGAATTGATGTAAAATCATCGGATGTGAATTGAAATGACAATTGATAATAAGTTCATCTAAATCCCTTCAAAGTTTGACAAAGTTTCAAGAATTGTTAGCCACGTGGGACCGATTTTAATGACTAATGCAAATTTATTCAAATAATAAAAAGCAATGCATTTAATACACCTACTTAAGACTAAAGGATGGGGTTAAATTGGTCATTTAGGCTTAATTAGGATTTACTATCTAGGTAGTCACCCAAAAAATAGAGGATCAATGACTTAAAATAAAATCCTACAAAAATTAAGGGGGGAGATTAATCTAATTTTGGTTAATTAAGGAAAGGCTACGTACGGGTTTCTTTTAAATGTATAATAATAATATAATATAAGGAGAATCCAAACGAAATACATACGATTCAATCTCACAACATATGTTTTTCGTAATGTCGTTGATTTTATCGATTGATTTACACTCTAATGGTTGTTTTTCAATCTCAAGGTGTTCACTACGCGAATTTGTTTGGACTTTAGAGCCTAACCCGGTTATCCTAATTTGATTTATGAATCTGCATATTCATCTTCGTTTGATGATGAAGAGGGTTATATAATATATCTCTTTTAATCCAAATTGTTTAATTTATTTGCATACCATGTGTTTTTTGAAATGCTTCAATGAAATCATCTTTAGAGTTGAATGACTTGTGAGGTCAGCTGAGGTAAATGGCATGAACTAGGATGGAATAATGCAATGGTTCTGTGATGTGATTCTCTATATATTAAAAATTGCAATTGATATAGTTTTGAGTCATTGAGGTAGTACGTATTTAATGATCATGTATATAGCTGCTTTGATCATGAATGTAGAGAGTATATGTACACACATGTATAGTATTGTATTTGGTTGAGTTTTATATCAATAAAATTGCCCGTTTATAGAAAAATTTATATATCCGTGGGACTTGGTAATCAAATGCATTGTTTTCTTTGCTTTTTAATCATTAACGGGGCCATACGAAGCATTTCTTGTCCCATCTAGGTTTTTAATTAAGGAACTTTCTGTTAAAATTTTAAATACAAATATGCTTCTTTTCTCAGTTATTTTACAATATTGTAACTCCGAATAATTATTATGTTAGATGAAAGATACATAAATAAGTGAATCTGTCACAGATCATGTAGAAATAAAAATGTTCAT
Source organism: Pseudognaphalium luteoalbum (assembly GCA_963422505.1). Taxonomy (NCBI): domain Eukaryota; kingdom Viridiplantae; phylum Streptophyta; class Magnoliopsida; order Asterales; family Asteraceae; genus Pseudognaphalium; species Pseudognaphalium luteoalbum. The sequence goes on from OY730194.1 coordinate 90,744,011, forward strand.
ATAATTTACTCATACATATGCGTTTGTTTTTGTGATGTTTTAGTCTGCTAGATTGCACACCTTTTGGTAGGTTTACAAACTTGCTAAAGAAATCACGGCTAGAAATCGAACCATCACGAGGGATGCAGGTCCATTTAAAGGTGGAACAAGGGTAATTGCTTTTGCTAAAGACCCTGATGGTAACCTTTTTTAACTCATCGATAGGCCGAACACTCCCGAACCAACACACCCATTTTGCCACCATTAAAATTGAAAAAGTAAACCTATTTTTCAGGAAGACCAAGTATTGTAAAGAATTGAATATATAACAGACCTGATGTTTGATGTTTAACATGGGCTACCTAGCTCCAGAAAACACTATTCATTAGAAGGACCATAGGAAACAGAGAGGATTAGCCTTTACCAAATGAGTGTTAATGACAACAACATTGACTGAACATGTGAATTGCGATAAGGCGAACTATGACATTTAACTTTGTGTATTTTCCAAATAGAAATTTGTACTTTTTAAAGATAAAATGGTCCATATATATAAACATATATTATAGGTAAATGATGTAAGTATACATATCATGTTTTCTGATGTACTTTAGTTTAGTACAACCAACTTCGATCATCAATTTAGAGTGTAGTGCTTTTATTTCAGTTAACCACCACACATATAAGCAAGGTAATCTTGTCTTAAAGTTAAAAGCATAGCTAAATAATTGTAGCCTTTTTCTAGAATTTTTATTATTAAATTAAAGTGCTATCCGTATTCAATAGTGGGATATACTTCTCAATATCTGTCCCATTTTTGCTACGTGTATATACTTAAAGAGTCAGGCAACTTACCAAATACTAAATAATCACAAAATACTAAAATTTTTAATAAGGAATAATCCTTGGACAACGTAAAAAATATATTTTAATGTGCGAACACACAACACAGAAACACAATAGATAGATTACCTATCATTAGAAATAAAATTGCTTGGCATATGCAAAATATAATCAAAATACAAATTGGGTCATGATTTAATGAGTAAGTAGAATAATACATACCTTATATCCAAAATCAATGAGAATTGGTTCCATAAATCAACTTACACTAAAATGAGATATTTTTCGAAGAACAGCAGTGATAGGTACTTCTCTGAATCCAATCCAAAAATTGTAGAACAACTTCCAACTTTCAACCTCAAACTGCATAAGTAGAACCAGTTAAAAAGTGAGCAAGGCACTTGAAGCTTTTATTCAAGCAAGCCTTGTAAACTATACATTTAAACCTCTTAATATTATCAAATAGCAAATGTTGTATGGTGTATTACACTTTTAAAGAACAAAAGCATAAATAAATTTCATAACAAATAAAAGAGATTAAAGTTTACATTACCTTGTTCAACGCCTGCTACGACATTTGTATTCTTCACATGACATTTTATCTTCAAAGGTGACAATCAAAATCAGCAACAACAAATATGATTCAAATAAATTCTCTTGAGTTATTAAAAACTATTTAATCACAAACCTTCTCAGTTTTGATCACAGACTAATCTGAAACCATCAGACTGACGTTTCGGAATCGGAGAAGGGATTGAAATCCAACCGCCTAAGTTCTTAGGTGTTAGATTGGTTATAATGGAACGGGAAGATATGTAGGTTTAATCTGTGATTATTGATTAGGGTTTTGGGCAGAGATAATATGGCATAGGAATTTATTTTATAAATACAGTTCGGTGTAATATATATCCAGCAATAATATTTAAAATTTTCTATGTATTTTAAATTAAAAGGTTTACATATAATTAATAAGGGTGTTAAGTGTAATTATGATGAATTAATTTAAGTCATTGATTGCTAATTAGAGAACCTAATTAAGGGTTCAACTTCATCATGGTATTCTGTTTATATATATATATATATTAATATTAAAGATTAGAGTAAGGTTCAAATGAGTATACTAACTTTGAGTGAGAATGAGGGAACCAATAAATTCCTGCCATGTGTCACTCTATTCTCTCTCCTTCACATTTTTAAAAATTAAATATCTCACAAACGCTAAGTCGAAAAATCATGAAAATTGCACCATAAAATTCAGCGTTTTCTCCTCTCCGATTTGCCGTCCCTCAAGGCATAGTTTCGACAACTTTTTTTTCCTTCCATTTTTTGGTAGGTTTTACAAATTAGTAACACATGTGTTAGTGATTGGTTATACATTTAATTTGTGGCTAAGGTTAGGGTTTAGGGTTAGGATTAGGGTTTAGGGTCTAGTAAGGTTTAGGGTTTAGTAGGGATCAAGGTTTAGGGTTTAGTATGATTTAGGGTTTAGAGTTTTGTAAAGCATTTAGGGTTTAGGGTTTGGGGTTTAGGGGTTAGGGGTTAGGGGTTAGGGTTTGAGGTTTGGGGTTTCTCCCCGAAACCCTAAACCATAACCCCTAAACCCAAACTCTAAACCCTACGCGCAACACTTTAACACATGTGTTAGTAAAGTGTGAAACCCATCAAAAAATGAAAAAAAAAATCGTTGAAAGTATGCCTTGATGTACGACAAATCGAAGAGGATCAAACGCTGAATCTAATGGTGCAATTTTCATAATTTTTCGATTTGTCGTTTGCGAGATAATTGATGTTGGGGGTAAATAAGTTTTGTATATGTGGAGACATAACATGATATCATTTGTTCCCTCATTCTTACACAAATTTCCATTCTCATTTCAACCCCACCCTATATTATTATAATGACTAATATTACTCCGTAATTTATTTACAGGGACTTTCAGTTATTTTGCTCACAACCGCTCAGTTGATTTTTGGGAGGGTAAGTCAACCGCCCGTTCACACCATCATTGTGCTTAGACAATTAGCTCTAATCCACGTTTGAATATAGGGCGCGGAAAATATATTTTCTTCGTACCAAAACAACCTAATCTAATTCATATACTTTTGCTGTAATCTTTTAACAATACGTGTCTTTCGGTGTATACATGTAAAGCTAGAAGATGACGTACATGCATGTAATCTCCGGTGGGGAATTGATATTTGTCTAAAATTCATAAAGAATGAAAAGGATATTTGTAACCAAAGCTTAGATAAAATCAAGGTTTTGAAGCTTGTAAACTAGCATGATCCTGTAGATGAGCAACCTATTTTGAGGCTTTATGATTAGGTCTACTTTCATGTAAGCAATTACAAGAATTTAGATGGTTGATGTAATCCTTTTCTGTTTCCGTGACTTTATTTAAATGTCTCCTAAATTTTTTGTAGGAACATCTCATATAGTTAGTGAACTGCTACACTCTAATGTACATTTGATATTCCACAATAACACTTGCTTACACAAATGTATTGACACAAGTTAAGAATTTCTTGACAAGCAGTTTGCGGAATAACACTTATCAAGTGGAAGATTTATGTTACTAGTAATGTAATTGAAATAGAGTAATGCAAGAACACAAGTGATTCAACAATCAAAAGCCTCAATATTATTATTGAATAATACGGATACACAAATGTATCAGGGTTACAAAGAAACCTTGAAGCTTGGTTACCATTTGACTAATCTATTGGACACTTAGACATGCACACTTACACACTTGACTCAAGTACATACTTATAGACTAAATAACTTTTACAAAATCTATACAAAATCTACTTTACTAAGACAAGTTTTTCTAGGAAACACGCCTGCATTAAATGCATTACCATTCCTTGTCTGCAGTGTGCACTATTCCTCAAAAGCATGTCTGCAGTAAGTGTACTTGTGTTGCAGAGTTGGTAGAAAGCAGACCCACTAAGCAGCATTAACAGAAATACGAGCAGAACTATCTTTCTGAACTGGCAGAACCAATCTTTGCAAACTTTGGCACTTGGCAGAACTAACTCTGTAGATGCTTGGCAGAACTAACCTTTGAATGACTAGCAGAACTAACTCTGAAAAACTTTGTCTTCAATAAATGAACATAGCTAACTTCTACTAGCAGAACTAAGTCTTCATTGCCCAGCAGTACTAACCTTGAACAGACGTAAACACTTAGAATGATTTGACATTTGATATCCAGAAGAATTTAGCCCAACAATCTCCCCCCAAACTTGATCTTTCCCAGAATAGATTCAAGTTTTCTATTTCATAATCTTCTCAAACTGTTTCTTGAGCTCTGTCATTCTTTTCTTTCTTCTTTCCTCACTCTGAGCAACATGTTTTTCTTGTGCTTTCTTATAATATTGTTGAACCTCATGCACTAGAGAAGCAGCAGTATCAAGATCATCACATTTCATTGTGAGAGAAAGCATTGAGCTCAAATGCCCAATATTCCATGGATATTCAGTCCTAATGAAGAAATAGGCAAACACTCCACTGTGTAACTGCACCAGATGTACTCCATTATGAGAATAGCAGTACCATGCCTTTACCCTTGAGGTGTCTTTATAGAAGTCATTTTCAGGATCCATCTCATACAGAATAGAGAGACTGTTATAGACAATGTGCTCATCACTATGCTTTTGAGCATTTTGATATTTTCTAACTGCAATGCTCCTCATGTCATCTAAGTCATCTCTGGATAAGTTCTTTATGCATCTGTAGAAGGACTGATATTTCTCTTCTGTATTCCCTGCCCTCTCAATCCTTAAATACTTCTTCATCTGCTCATATGTTTCCCAGACCCAATAAATAATAGGAAAGTGTACAGCAATAGGTACCTTGGGTGTCTCAACCTCAACCATTGATATGATTTGTGTCCAATCAACCACTTCTTCTTCAACAGGCTTTGTAGGCTCAGATGTAGAAGGTACCACAACAGGTACTTCAGTTTCACTTTCGTCCTTGTCATTTCTGATAGCCATCCTTTTCCTCCTTTTGAGATGAAGGGTTTCTTTTGGAATTTTCCTTTTGAGAGTATCAAGATCCTCCTTTTCTTTTCTTTCTAACTCTGCCTTTGCCCTTGCCATTTCTGCTTTTCTTTCTTGCAGTTCTTTTTCTGCTGCAGTTGGAATTTTAACATTTGGAGCAACTACACTCCTTGATTTCTCTTACAGGGCTCTTTTTGTACTCATTTCAATGTCCCTTTGAATTTTTAAGATAGATTCTTTCCCGCTCATAGAAATCCATACCCATTAACTCCTTTAGAGTTCTTCCAGTTGTATTCTTCACTACTCTGGCATATTGATCTTTTAATTGCCTCTGAGTAGGTGCCCTTTTTCTTTTCTCTTCCATTTTCCTTTGGGCCTCATGCTTTCTCCTTTATTCCAAGATGTCCAAATATCATATTAGCCTCTGGTCAGGAGTGAACTCTTCCATTTGTGCATTGTGAGTTCCATCTGCTAATAGGTGATCAAAGAAAATTTGTTCATTAGGGGTCATCATAATCTTAACATCATCCCCCATATCCACTTCCACAAATCTGCTCCTGCCCTCCTCATTAAACTGGGCTTGCAGATTCCTAGCAACCCTTTCACTCACAGCCTCTAGCTCTTTTCTTTTCATGGGTTTCACAGGTTCAACCAATTTTTCTTTACCTTTTCCCTTGGACAAATCAATTTCCTTTGTCTTCAAGGCCTCATCTACAATAGTAGGTCTCACCTGTGATAAGGGAATTTCCTTGATAGATATGCCAGTTGGGCTTTTCCCTTGTGCTGTGCTCTTTGCCACTTTTAATAATGCATCTGCAGCAATCTTTTCAACCTCTATCATAGCAGCAACACCAACCCTTTCCTTAGGACTGACAGATTTAACCATTTCTGGTTCATTAAGCCCAGTAGAACTATCTAAAGCACTAGCAGCACAAACTTTTGTACTGGCAGCACTAACTTCTGCATCTACCATCCTAGCAGCACTAACATCTATACTAGCAGCACTAACTCCAGCAACACTATCTAACATATCTTTGGCACTTTTCTTTGCACCCTCAGATATATCTTCATCTAATACTTCTAGAATCAGACTACCTACAACATTTCCTAGCTGCTCTGCACTCACATCATCATGAATGCTTTCCTCAATCTCCACTACATCATCTGCAGGCTTCTCAAGATCTTCAAGATCCTTTTCATATAGCAATTTCTGCTCTTCTTCAGCCAGAATATCATTAGCCTGTTCCTCAGATATGTCAATCTTTTCTGTTTCCCCTGCACCAGTGAACTCAAATTGATCTACATTGTCCTCATCACTAGTGCTTTCATCAACAAGCATTCTTTTCAGTCCAGTTGACTTACTCTTAGCCATGCTTTTGGATTCATCTCTCTCCTTCATCAACAAATCCACCATCTCCCTTAACTTGGCAATCTTTGCCTTCTGACCCTCCACTTCCTTTGACAATTTTGTACATATAGTCGTCAATTCTTTTATAGTTAAGCTATCCTCACCATTGTCAGAAGTGTTACCCTCTTTTAATGGATCATTGGAAGATTTAGCTAATGTCTCAGACCTAGTCTGAGCATCACTAGCCCCCATTGTGGTTTCTTGGCACCTGGGACCACTGGATATATTGATATCCACTGGATCCTCAGCAATAGAGGAATCCAATGGCATCTCTACATCCTGTGTTGCCATGGATTGGGTCCTAGTTCCAGTACCACTGTCCTGTTCTCCTAGTGAGGTAGCAACAGTAGTGGCAGCCCTTTCCATATGGTCTCTCTTCTCCTTATTGACCACCTCATTATCATTTTTGGACTTAGGCAATTGAGGAAGAGGAGCCTCAGTTGCCTGTTTCTTAGCCTTTTTGGCTTTAGGTTTGGTAGGCTTTGGGTCCCTTGTTCTTTTAGTTTTAGAGACTGTGCCACTTGGTTGAGAAGTAGTGGGAGTTTCTACTTCCTGTGGCACAGTGGAAGGCATGTTTAACATATGATTTGTTAAATTGGTCACCTTCCCAGAAAAGGCTTTTCCTTTGACCATTCCATTCCTTCTCATATTTGAAAAAGTTTTCTTAGAAAGATTTGAGAGGATTAATCTACCACCTTCCCTGGGTAGATCTTGGATTTCCTGGTCAAGAATGTGTTGTAAAAATCTTGGATACATTAAAAATTTATCCTTTAGTTTCTCAAGATTATTTACCATTCCATTAAAGATTAATTTTGAAAAATTAAATTTTTCATTATTGGCAAGACAAATTAAAGCAGAAGCTATGTTACTGCTAAATTGCTCCTAAGAAGTTTTCTTTTGAGAAATGCAGTGTTGTAGGGTATGGTCCATTGTGGAGAGAAGAGTTGTTTGTAATATGTTAATTTTTCTGTCCTCTCCCCCTCATACCCATACAACACTAGTTGATCATGTATTTGAGAAGTAGCATAGCATTCCATACCATCTGCATCATCTAAGAGACGATGAGCATGTATGGAAGCTTGAGTGATAATGATAGCTTTCTCATTTACTGTTGCCGTTATGTTTTTAGCCCCATCTACTTCTGACACCACGGCAGATGTCCAGAAGTCGTTAATATGAGAAATAAAAATGGTGGGATTAACAGTAAGTGCAAACCTTAGAGAGGTGCACTTTAAGAAATCAATGATTTCATGGTAATCATCTGAGCCTTGTGGCTTGAGAAGGAAGCCGCAGACGTTATGTTGATCACCGGTGTCGAGTGTTTTGGAAGAAGAAGATGAAGATGCCATTTTTGAATGTTAGGTTTGAGAGGTTTTGGGAGGTTTTTGTGAAGGTAATTTCAATTTTCGATAAAAAATGCAAGTGAATTGACAAAGTGTAGTATTTGGCAGATTAAATACCCTTTTGAAAGTGAACAGTACGTTCAAGCCCTAAAATAACACTAGCAGAATTAAAGTTGGAAAAAGTTACTGGCAGAATTAACTTTAGCAGACTTAACTCTAGCAGAAGTAACTCTAGCAGAAGTAATTCGAGCAGAAGTAATTCTAGCAGAATTAACTTTAGCAGAATTAACTTTAGCAGAATTAATTCTAACAGAATTAACCCCAGCAGAAGTAACTCTAACCTTTCTTCACACTTGGACAAGTCCACGTCACCCTTTTTATTAATAGTGCTGGCAGAACTAATTTGTGCTAGCAGAATTAACATAGTTGAAAATTGAGTTAGCAGAACTAACAACCTTGGAGCCTTTAATCCTGCACTGTTAGCTTAAAAACACAACATAACTAGCAGAATTAAAATGTACTAGCAGAACTAAATAAGATAATCATTATCTATACTAGCAGAACTAAGTCATCAGAGTATTGAATATTGAGAATCTTATAATATCTGCTGTAACATGCTAAAGTATCAAGTAAAACCCCATGTGTAAAACATTTTAAAATTAAATAATGATCATAATGAGCTATTTATCATACCTATACCAGTAACCAAAAATGTAAACCTTCCAACATCAAATGCTTTTGTGAACAGGTCTGCAAGTTGGTTATCCGTATGTATTTTAAAAATTTGAATTAATCTCTTCTCATTACAATCCCTAATGAAATGATATCTAATTTCAATATGTTTTCTTTTAGAATGTTTCACAGGGTTATTAATGATACTTATAGCGGCAGTATTATCAATACACATGGGAGTATTTAAAAAAGTCAAACCATAGTCTAGCATTTGATTTTGAATCCATAAGATCTGAGCACAGCAGCTTGATGCAGCAACATACTCTGCTTCTGCTGTTGAAGTAGACACAATGGTTTGCTTTTTACATTGTCAAGATACTGGTCTATCTCCCAAGAATTGACAGCCCCCTGAAGTTGACTTTCTGTCCAGATTGTTACCCCCATAATCACTGTCAGAGTATGCTACCAGATTGAAGGAAGAATTCTTTGGATACCAAAGGCCTAATTTTGGTTGACCTTTTAGGTATTTAAAAATTCTCTTCACAGCATGAAGATGAGACAACTTAGGATTTGTTTGAAACCTTGCACACACACATACTGCAAACATGATATCTGGTCTACTGGATGTGAGATACATCAGTGAACCTATCATGGATCTATAAAGATGTTCATCAACATTCTCCCCTCAAGATCTGCAAGTAGTGGCTTGTGTGTTTCCATTGGTGTGCTTGCAATTTTTGCATCATTGAGTTTAAACTTATCCAAGATGTCCTTAACATATTTATCCTGACTTATAAAGATTCCATCTACTTTCTGCTTCACTTGAAGACCTAAAAAGAAAGTCAATTCTCCCATTGAACTCATCTGGAATTTCTGATGCATAAGTGATTCAAATTCCTTGCACAAACTGTCCCTTGTTGAACCAAAAATAATATCATCTACATAGATTTGCACTAGTAGGATATCATTTTCAATTCTTTTGATGAACAAGGTCTTGTTTATAGCACCTCTTTTAAATCCATTATCCAACAGATACACAGACAAAGTATCATACCAAGCTCTAGGAGCTTGATGTAGTCCATAAAGTGCTTTGTCCAATCTGAGCACTTTATCTGGATGCTTGGGATCCTCAAACCCTGGTGGTTGGCATACATACACTTCCTCATCTATCTTTCCATTTAAGAATGCACTCTTTACATCCATCTGGTATACTTTGAAGTTCTTGAAAGAAGCATAAGCCAAGAACAATCTAATAGCCTCAATTCTTGCCACAGGTGCAAATACCTCATCATAATCAATACCCTCTTCTTGTGATTATCCATGTGCAACCAATCTAGCTTTGTTCTTAATCACTATGCTCCTCTCATCCTTTTTGTTCCTGTATACCCATCTGGTACCAATTGGCCGTTTTCCTTTGGGTAGATCCATCAAAGTCCACACATTTTGAATTTTGAATTGAAGAAGCTCCTCTTGCATAGCTTCAACCCAGCTTGGATCTTTCAAAGCTTCAGCTGCTTTCTTGGGCTCTATCTATGACAGAAAATAAGCAAACAAAGAAAAATTTGCATTTTCATCAAGAGTTTTAGATGACCTTCTTGTTTGCATAGGAGCATCAATTGCTCCAGTGACATTGTCCAATGGCATGTAGCTTTTATGAGCTTGATACTGTGGACCAGCTGCCATTTCTATCCCAGATTCCAAATTGGAAGGATTCTGATCCAGATCTGTGTCTTCCTGAATCATTTGACCACTTGATTCTGACACTTCCAACCTTGATGGTTGTTGCTCTTCCTGTGCATCTTCATTTGATGTTTCTTCTTGTTGAGAGCATTCTGGATTTGATGATGCATTTCCATCATCATATGCACCATTATCATCCAAGTTTGATGAAATGGGTTCTGAACTCTGTTGTTGATCAGGGGTGGAAGATTCAAGTACTGCAGGTGGGTCAGGTAGCCATGTTGGAAACAAAACAAATTGTGGAGATTTGTTTGTTTGTTGACCTGTATTTGTACCTGCATTCACATTTGTACTTGTACCTGCAATTGATGACTCGTGCATATATCTAAAAGATTTGGTTAATGCATCAATGTCAAACAGATGTGCTGGACCTTTTCCTAAAGCATTAGGTGTGTGTTCATTAAAGGTCACATCTAGGGTCTCTTCCACTATTCTTGTTCTACTGTTGAATACTCTGTATGCTTTTCTTTGAAAAGAGTAACCAACAAAGAATCCCTCATCTGCTTTGCTTTGAAACTTGCCTAATTGATCTTTGGTATATAAGATAGTAACAGGACATCCAAATGGTTTAAGAAAGCTAACCAAATGTTTGTTATTTAAAAATAACTCATAAGGTGTCTTGTTGTGAGGCTTAACAACTAATACCCTGTTCTGGACATAACAAGCAGTGTTAATTTTTTCTGCCCAGAAGGTCATTGGTAGTTTAGCATCTGCTAACATGGTCTAGCAGCCTCAATAAGTGTCCTATTTTTTCTTTCTGCTACTCCATTTTATTGAGGAGTTCTAGGAACACTATATTGTCTATCTATACCTTTTGATTCACAAAATTTATCCATCTCTTGATTTCTAAACTCTGTTCCATTGTCACTTCTAATGATTTTAAGCCCTTGGTTGGTTTGGTTTTCAATCTTAATAATGAATGACCTTAGAATATCTCCAGTCTCATCTTTGGTTCTAAGAAAGAATACCCAACTAAATCTGCTATAATCATCAGTGATCACTAGGCAATATGACTTCTTACCTATACTACTCACATTTGTTGGTCCAAATAGATCCATATGCAGTAAATGTAAAGGTGAGTCAATAGAGTTCAGTGTCTTGGCCTTATAAGAGGATTTGTGTTGCTTACCTTTTTGACATGCAACACAGTGGTCATCACATGAATATGTTTTCTCTGATAAACCTCTGACAAGTTTTCCTTTAACAAGTTTGTTTATGGTTTTAAAATTCATGTGACACATCCTTATATGCCAAAGGTTAGATTCATTGACAGTTGCTCTTGAAATGAGACAACTCAGCTCAGGTTTGTATACAAATTTAGCCAATTCACAGCTATACATGTTGTTCTTTGTGGGAATTTTCATTAAAATCATTTTAGGGTCAAGAACAAACTTCTCAGAAAGAATACAGCATTCTGTGTCATTAAAGAACACTGGGTTCTTTTTCTCTGTTATTTGGCTAACACTTAACAAATTGTACCTCAGTTGTTCAACAAAGTATACATCATTGAAGCTCATCTTGTCACTGTTGACATTTCCCATCCCTGTAATCCTTCCTCCTTTAGGATTACTTCTAAAAGCAACAGGACCTCCATCAATAACTTTGAAGTACTTCAATCTGCTTCTATCTCCTGTCATGTGCCTAGAGCATCCACTATCAATATGCCATAAGATTTTCTTGTTGCTCTGCACATACAAATAACAACAGATCAGTTTCTCTTGGGAACCCAAACCAATTTGGTTGTGGGTGTCCCTTTCTTATCAACAGCATCAACTCTTTTGAAGATAATTGATGCTGGTGACAGTGCAGTTTGTTTCCAAACCCAACTAATATTTGACTTGACAGCATTAAGTGGCCTAGCAGAATTAACTTCTGAACCACTTAATTTTTTCCTGGCAGAACTAAATTTGGTTAATTTTGGTTTAGCAGAATTAACCCTGTAGTTTTGCTTGGCAGAATTAAAATTTGTCTTTGTCAATTTAGTTATGTTGGCCTTATTCTTGGTCAACACTCTTGCACTTCCTTTTGGTGCAGCAGAGTTAACTTTTGCCTTTGATTTTTTGACTAGACTAGCAGAATTAACTTTTGAATTTAAATTTTGATGGTTAATTCTGTTAGTATTAGTCCATGATGATTGTTTAACCCGTTGAAGTTTTGGGTTAAAATAACAATCCTTTTGAAGATGATTGAATCTTCCACAGATAAAACAAGCTTTCTCATCAACCCTTTAGAAATTAGATCCAAGCTTTTGAGAAACCATTTGATTCCAATTTCTTTGGTTTCCTCTTGAATCTTTCTTTGATTTTGAAATTGGTGATGAGTTAGCAGAACAGTTACACTTAGTACATTTAACAATAACAATTTTATCATTTTCTGGTGTGTTAACAGATGTACTAGCATCCTTCCTTTTATTTAAGTTCATCCTATCCTTTTTTCTTGAAACAGTTTCTTACCCTCTGCTAGTTTCTTAGCTTTTAACTTAGACACTAGCCCAGTAACAAAAGTAGGTTTTAAATGAACTCTCTCATCTTCTTTAGATTCAACCTCATCATCTGAAATCTACTCAGATATCTCAACCTTTTCTAGATCATTTGCATTTTCATTCAATGCAGCAACAGGATCTGCTTGTTTGACCTCTTCTACCATTTTCTCCTTAAGCTTACTTATGTCTAAGTCAGTTTTAGGAGGCATGTAGGTGTGGTTGTAAGGTGGAGGCACACTATTAAGATTATAACCTAAGCCAGTTTTAATCTTATCATGGATTTGGTTCTTTATCAGATTTTGCACACTTTCAGAAGCATTTTCTAACTCAGTCACTGTAAGTTTGATACTTTCTTTCTCTGCAGTGACTTCAGCTAGTTTTTTAAGTAACTCATCAACCTTATTTTGCAACATATCTTTCTCAACTTGAGCATACTTAAGATCATAATCATATTGCTCTTCATTTTTCTTGTATGCTTTTATTTGTCTTTCTAGATCTTCTATTGCTAAGGTTGTGTGTTGGTTTTTCATGTCCCAGTCCCTAAGTTCTTTGCAAATATTAGCATTATGATCCCTGTAGTGTTTAACAGTTTTCTTACATACATTGGAACATAATTTTGCTTGTACCTCATAGGGGACTTCATCTGATGTGCTTTCCTCTCCAATAGCCATCAATGCATGATTCTGTGATTTTATTTCTGCTTGATCACTCCAGTCATATCCCATACCATCTTGTGATACAAGAGCATTTGGTGTAGACTCTTGAATAATAATGGTTCTTTTCTGTGATCCGTTGTAAGCAGCGTTATAACCCCCAGATCTTTGTCCACTCACTTCCTGCCTAGGAGCTCTGCATTCTCTGCCAAAATGACCCAATTTGTGGCAGTTATAGCATTCCACCTTGCTTTTGTCAAACCCCACATTATCATCTCTCTTTCCTGCAAAGTTGTTCCTTCCTGTTCTGTGCAAGAATCTCTTCACCCTTATGGTGATCATAGCCATTTGCCATTTGATGTCCATCTCCTCCAGATCATCTGGATTTACCTGTTCTAATTCTTCATTGGTTAGTAAAGAGTTCACATGACTAGCAAAGAATGTCTCTACTACTTGATCTGTAGACCTTTCTTGTACTACAGATGATGAATTTGATCTTACACTTTTCACAGTAGACAAGACCCATACTATAACACCCCTCTTTCTAATACCATAATATTATATTATTTTAATAGGAAGCGTATATTACAAAATACATTTCATTACTTTATATTAAATAATGTACATAAACAGTTTACGGATTCAGATCACACCAAATTAAAACTGTTTAACAATTACTTAAAACGGGGTATTTTATTTTACAAAACAAGGTTTATACAAAACCATATCAGAGTCGCAAGTCGTCAAACTTTCCCTGCCGAAGCATCCACTTCCTGACTACCCACATAGTAAACAAAATCTGCAGGAAGTAGTATGAGGGATTAGCACGAAGCTAAGTGAATAGATTTATCACACACAATTCAACTTAGCTTAACTATGAGTTTACACCAAATAATCGTAAACACACATATTTCAATGAGGATCGGTGGCTCTTGGGATATCATAATACCCGGGGATTCCCAAAGAACACTTAACATCAATCTGTATGGCCAATACAGAATAGACCGATAACTACTGGTTATTAAACTCATACACAGGTCTCAAATACAACAAATGAATCAAAACCTGTGTAATTCACATAATAACCAAAAGTCCAACTACACGTTGACCTCAATAATCTGATACACATATATTCACATATCACGTAGATTCATAGTCAATAATCAAGACTAAACAGTCTAACACATATCTACGTTTACTTGTTGCAACCAAACAGTTACAACTAAATCAAAAGGTGAGTTCTAAATCCACTCACCGATACCTCTGACGTCTCCACACTCAGGATTCTTATATCACTGAGTCTTAGGTTGATCTGAAACAGAAATTCAAATATAAGTTAGAAATTCGTTCCATAATCATCATCAGAGCATATTTATCAAATCAGGTAATCCCTGAAGTCTAGTCAAACAAAAGTTCATTCAAAATGAAATTAGAAAATCCCGAAATGACGTATAAAAACTGAAAAATGCCATTTTCGGGCCCTAGATGACCTCGAATGACCAAAAACTGCCTAGACTCTTAGAATAGAGCCGGGATCATTAGGTCATTTCCGAGTGACCATGCGAATTTCAATCCAATCCGAGTTAGTGAAATTGTCACATGTCCGTTACCCCGAAAAGACTTACGCATTTTCAAAATTTGCGAAATAAAAAGTTGTAAAAAAAATCGGTTCGCAGATATCTCAACTCGCAAAGTCAACTCGTTTCGCAGAAACTCGGTTCGCACCGCAGTTTCAACTCGCGTCGCTAATTATCTCAATTCGCAGGCCATTTCAGCTCGCTTCGCAGAAACTCGGTTCGCACCGCAGTTTCAACTCGCGTCGCTAATTATCTCAATTCGCAGAGCAATATCTCATTTCGCAAGATCTCAGTTCGCTTCGCAGAACTCAACTCGCTTCGCAACAAGAACTCAGTTCGCAGAACGAACTGAGAACTGCGAAGTTCGCTGTTCTTACGATTTTTACAAACCAAAATTCATCAAAACTTCAAGGAACTCAATTCTATGATTTCTAATACATCTACTAACATCATATACCACCTAATAACACCAAATAGCAACATAACAATCTTTAATTTGGTTTAATCACTCAAAACCCCAATTTATAAAACTCAAAATTGAACTCACTTCTTGGTGAAGATGAAGATGATATGATGCAGATGATGATGATGTTGCTGTTGCTGTTTCGAATTCAAATTCACAGAATCACTAACTAATTGCTAATTTGCTTATGGTTACTTTGAGTTTGCAAGTTTAAAATGAATTTTGGAAATGAGAAGAATAAGAAAGCTGTGGACATTTGAGGTTATAAGGGTCGGTTCATCAAACCGACTCTGTTTAATTGTTTAAGGTTTTTACCCCTTCTAAACCTATTGTCTGGAACCTAAAAACTATTTGCGAGAATATTAATTTTATTTTACCGTCATCTGTAATAATTTAAAACAACTAATAGTTTACTATCCACAATAAGTTCTGGAACTTATTTATCTAAGTTTCACAATATAATAATAATATCAAGTAATTCCTAAAACAATTAAATAATCAAATTAAATTAAGAAATTACCAGACTAGTGGAGAGGATGTTACACATACCTTTTTGGATCTGTTTTGGCTTTTCCCATGGACATAAATGCAGCATTCTGTGAGCTTTGTGCTTCACCACTACTCTGTTTCCTGCTTTCCACTTCAGGCTCAAATGCTATAAGATCACTGTATAGATCATTTAGCTCTTTATCATCCTAATCACTCCTTTGTCTTAGACCTACAATATATATAGTTCATTCTTCACCTAAAGATCTTAAAAATTTCCTATTAAGATCATCCTTGTCTATGACAACCTTGTGAGTCTTTAACTCACCAACAAGCTTTCTGTATCTGTTGAAAACTTGAGTCAAAGTTTCAGATTTAACAGAACTAAAGTTCTCAAACTGTTGTTTGAGCATTGACCTCTTATTCTTCTTGGTGCTTTCATTTCCTGCAAATCTTTTGTCTAGTTCTTCCATAAGCACCTTTGCATCATCAACCTGCTCAAACTCACTTTGATACTCATTAGGAATGGAAAGTAACAAAGTGCTTAGAGCTTTAAGTTCAGTAGCTCTTTCCCTTCTTTCTTGTTCTGTTGTTGGTGCAACCCTTGGTAGCCTTACACCATTTGCATCAGTTTTGTACTTGGGACCATTTTCCACAATGTTCCATAACTGATAATCTGTAAGCAACATGTGTTGCTTAATTCTATTTCTTCCCATGTTGTATTCATCTAGTCTAAGAATAGGAATCCTAGACACTTGAACACCTTTTACAAATTCTGATGCCATTGTATAATATCAAGCTTAAGATATACTACAACTTAAATGATCACAGCTCTTTCTTAGATCTTCCAGAATTCAAAGCTTACGCTTACTCTGATACCAATTGTGGGGTCCCACAATAACACTTGCTTACACAAATATATTGACACAAGCTAAGAATTTCTTGACAAGCAGTTTGCGGAATAACACTTATCAAGTGGAAGATTTATGTTACTAGTAATGTAATTGAAATAGAGTAATGCAAGAACACAAGTGATTCAACAATCAAAAGCATCAATATTATTATTGAATAATACGGATACACAAATGTATCAGGGTTACAAAGAAACCTTGAAGTTTGGTTACCACTTGACTAATCTATTGGACACTTAGACATGCACACTTACACACTTGACTCAAGTACATACTTATAGACTAAATAACTTTTACAAAATCTATACAAAATCTACTTTACTAAGACAAGTTTTTCTAGGAAACACGCCTGCATTAAATGTATTACCATTCCTTGTCTGCAGCGTGCACTATTCCTCAAAAGCATGTCTGCAGTAGTACTTGTGTTGCAGAGTTAGTAGAAAGCAGACCCACTAAGCAGCATTAACAGAAATACGAGCAGAACTATCTTTTTGAACTGGCAGAACTAATCTTTGCAAACTTTGGCACTTGGCAAAACTAACTCTGTAGATGCTTGGCATAACTAACCTTTGAATGACTAGCATAACTAACTCTGAAAAACTTTGTCTTCAATAAATGAACATAGCTAACTTCTACTAGCAGAACTAAGTCTTCATTGCCCAGTAATACTAACCTTGAACAGACTTAAACACTTAGAATGATTTGACATTTGATATTCAGAAGAATTTAGCCCAACAGTACATTCAAAATTTCAATAGAGAATCTAGCATCGATTCGTATTTCACATTGACTAGGCTACAGGTTGTTATTTTAGTATAATCCATGTAGAGGTGGAAAAATGGGCGGGTTGGGTAACGAGTCAAAACGAGTAATCTCTAATACGGGTCCATCAGGTTGGCTGGGTTGGAGTGACCCATTAACAATCTTTTGTCCATTTCGTTTAGTATCATAGAGTAATAACGGATTTATTGATGATTTGTAAGAGTATACTAAAATAAAGTGTATCTTATTATATTTTATTTTGGATTTCCAATTGGAAATTGAATTGGAATACAATAAGTATAATATATTGTAGAATCATTGTTCTCTTTAACCGTTTAAGCATAGTTTTGTGATTCTTAGCGTTAGATATTTCGAACAAAGGAATATGAGGGTAAATAAGTTTGGTCAGATTTTGGTTGGGGTGATTTCGACCATCGGAATATTTAAAGGGTGACAAGAGTCTCATCGTAATTGTCGATCTTCCCATTCCGTCGATCGTAACTGGCTGCAAGTAATAGTTGCAATTCTTTTTAGTCAAGTCTACCATCAAGAGTTGTTGAAGCCGATTACTATCGTTGGACTCCGCATCTCGTTAGCCGGATTTCTTCACCGGAAAAATGATTACCGGCCACTGTTTGTGAACAAGTGACTTTTAGCTATATCCTACTCCTGTTTGCGATGGAGAGGGTGATGAGTGACGACAAGGGGAGTCAATTTTTTTTTAAAAGAAATTAGTGCTTAACAGCCCCTCAGTCCGTTTCTTTCTTCAGCCCATCTTTATCTGTTTCTTAGCTAGTGGCCCACATTATTAAGGATTGTGGACTCATGATTTGGGCCCTTTAAGTTTTACCGACTCTTGTCACATGCAAAACCCTAGAAATATAAAATGTTCATATTAAAATTCATCTTGTTCCTCAAGAAAAATTCGTGTTTTATGCTTTCTTATATATTATAAAAAAATAGTATTTATTTTCATATAGACTTTGCGTTTTATATCATCATGGCTTCTTCGTTTGTTCTTAAACAGCTTGGTGCTTCCAACCTTGTCACCAGATCCGTCACCAACTCGTTCCGCCCAGCCGTAGCTGTATCTGATCGACGCAGTTTTACTCAGTCAACTGTCCCTGGTATGTGTTATGTGTGTATAGATTTCATGTGTGTCTTGTTAGTTAGTTATGAATTTCCGCCCTGAGAATAATTTGATTCGAAAAGAATCGTGATTCACAGTTTTTTTTTGTTTATTTAAATGGAGTCAGAAAATACTGAAACTAAATTTTGTATGTACATATGATAATGATCAACTAAAAAAAATTAAAAATATTAACATTAATGAATCGTATTTTTAAACTTAGTGAATCAATGTTTTCTCACTCAACCCTAGTTTCTAATTTTAACTTGTTACATACGGAGTATATTTACATGTATTGATTATATATGTTTGGTGAACCCGACTAGCTGAATTTAATTCACAAATTTTTTTAGACGTAAATAATCAATTTTGTGATTGTTTGCTGATGGACTTCTAAGTAAAAATCCTAAATGTTGCACATGATTTTAGGATGTTTTCATTAGTATGAATTTATTGTTTGTATAACCTTAGAAATTAATATTGTTTTATGAAGTTGATGCGTTATATATGTTGTATTATTTCTTGAAATCACTCGATACTCACTACTCACTAGTTAATTGATCAATGAAATTTGTTCTTTCAATAGAATAATAGATGCATACATATATGCTGAATGAATTTTATATTTATTTGATCAATCAACAGAAAGGATAATAACTGCGTTACTGAACCACATACCTCATACACTGCTTACGACGATGAAGATGAATAGTCAAGGTAAACCGGTAGGCATGTATTTTTTCAAGGGTGGAGATCGAAATGCCTTCCTACGTGAAGGCCTAAAGTTCTCTATAATTACTCCTGGAGCCATCCCAAGGCATACTCCTGAAGGAGTATGTTTATCCATAGATTTGGGACTGGGTGAGAATAACAAGGATTTTAATTCCGAAAATGCGGAAGCCAAATACGATAGGAAACTTAATGCCCTGTTTATTAAAGGATATGTAATGAAGAATACGCTGTGTAGAAAGTACAATGCTCGGGTTGATCTAGGGGATACTGAATATTCAATAGGCGAGCCTATAAAGACCGAGATAGTTGATGGAATTTTGAAGGTACTTTTTTCCTGGAAAAAATAGTAGGTCTAGTAGATGATATTTCATGGTTTAATTTATTCAAGTAAGACTAATGCAGTCCTTTAACAAAATACATGAGCGGTAATATCTTATGTATTTGATGATGGTCTTTATTTGTAATCGTATCATGATCTTTTTTAGAATTTATATTATCTTTTTTGTGTCTAAAGGATGTGCTATATATGGTTGCAGTTGCTATTTCTTGATCAAGTAATACGTTACTACTCTACTTTAATCAAGCTAACTAGATTATAACTCATGAATTCGGGGCTACTACATGATGTTAATTTTTAATACAAAATTTATATTATCTTTTTATTTTATTACGTAAGTTTTAGTTGACATACCCATACGGTTAAAATCACGTAATATTCAATTGAAGTAGTTTTGCAAGTGCATTTTACATCCTTAATATCAATTTATTTGTTATTTATTTTTTCATGTTATTATCACATAGTTTAAAATTCCAAAAAAATAGTAAACGAAACAAAAATACTATTTCAATGAGTTTAAGAATATACTTTAATATTACATTATTGTAAGATATCTAAGAAAATA
Organism: Pseudognaphalium luteoalbum; assembly: GCA_963422505.1. NCBI lineage: Eukaryota > Viridiplantae > Streptophyta > Magnoliopsida > Asterales > Asteraceae > Pseudognaphalium > Pseudognaphalium luteoalbum. The sequence continues at coordinate 90,764,101 of OY730194.1, forward strand.
GCAAAACTAAAGGTATATTAATTAAAAAGCTATCAGATTATAAATAAATTTAGCATTTCACACTAATAAGCTCCAATTTTAATATTATCAATAAAAAGACATGATCAAATTATGTTAACTACACAGGTAAAAAAACATGGTCAACATATGTAGTTAACTTTATTAACCAAAGTTTTCAGAAAACTTGTAATACACTGCAACAGTTTACTAAATAACTTTTATAAAATATTTTGTTTAGTTCCAGAGGCCGAAACATCACGTGTATGTGTAAAACACCAAGTTCTACAACTTTTTAGTTTTGGCTAAAGTCTGAAAACGAATCTAAATTGTACATACACACCAAGATCTACAACTTTTTAGTTTTGGCTAAAGTCTGAAAACGAATCTAAATTGCTCGAAAATATAACAGATATACTTCAAAATGGTACAATCTAGGTTGGGTACCAGATCAAATTGCTCGAATGAGCGAAAGTTGGATGGTTGACTTACGCATGGTTCTGGTTATCATTTTGTGATTCTCTTCAAATATTGATTCATTGCTTACACTCGATTATACCAAATGCAAAGTGTTTACAAATAACACAATTACTAATATGTTATGTCTGTGCTCTCACAGTATCATTGGTGATGATAGAAAAGTTTGCGGGCATATACAACCTCGTGTTTCTAGAAGTTGCATCTTTTTTGTTCCTATATGAAAACAGGTTTACGCTACAAATGTTGAAGTTCCGATAATGAGATTAGTAAACTAGAAGATTTGGTCTATATCTTTTTAAGGACCGTTAATGTAGTCAAAATTTTGAAGCATGAACATCTGATTCACATGTTTCAGGTTGCTTACTTACACGGTGGGGACTTAGTTCCTGAAACAAGTTTAACATCCCGAATTATATAAAGGGCAACATTTGTAGGATTACAGTTTTTAATTACATCAATTATATTGTAACATTATCAATATAATATTTATGATAGATATCAAAGTGCATACTTTTACTTTAGTGAAATTCTCACTAATATTCTACTATTAACTTTCACACTGGAGTCCATTTATATGGAAGTTACATATGTAAGGCCTGAATCTTTGATGGAATTATAGTGGTTAAGTACTTACGTTGATTGGGAATTGAATTATTTCAAATTTCTCAGGATCATTTTTTTCATTCACCTATCCTCCTTTTATTTCATTATTTTCGTACTTGCAGAGCCGAAAATATCCGTTTTTTTTCTATTCATATTGCAAATTATACAGGTAGCGTTGATAGAAGATAAACTTGACATATCAGTTCGTATCGTTTTATCAGTGTTTTTGGTTTTACGGTCATGTAGTTCGTATTCTCTCGGAGGATGAGAAGTTGAGAACACATTTCTTGAGAGAATTCATGATGTAGGTGAAGAAGAGGAGTGCAATGCAGTGTGAACTATAACATGTTATAGTGTTAGATTGAGTTTCATGTGGTTTTTGCACATCGTGTATTGTAACGCTTATCATTTGATTTATAAAATTTGCATGGACATTTCCCTTTAGCCATAGTTACTTAATTAGTTGTTTAGATATTTTTAGGGCGATTATGAATGCCCGTTTTGGCCTGAATTTCATCTTGGCCCATTACTCACATGACCTAGCTAGCCTTTGGAATAACCCAATTAATAACTTTTAGTTTTGAACATTTGTATTTGTTTACACTTTACTGCCATTTTATTGTTAACATATATACAATCCAAACAAATACAGTTTCGTTTAATAACCAGTGAACTTTGGTTTCGTGTAGACTAATGCTGCATATGGGTTGGCTGTGCATGATGCCTGCAAGCTAGATTTTTGGAGGTGATGTCAGAGTATGTTCTGTTATATGTATATATTTTCAAGATTTTGGTGAAGCAAAAGGAGGTTACAATGGAGAAGGTTAGAGAGCCAACTTAAAGTAATGAGGAATCTTCTGCTTTGGAGTCTATGCTTTGTTAACATGCCAGAGTGTCAATATGCTGTTTTCGACAAGGACTTTGTGACTGCAGAGGTATGCTTAAAGAGGGGGATAATTTAATTGACCGGTAGTACAATAGATTGAAACAAACTATACTTTAACTTAGATATGGTGATTGAGTAGCTGGTCAAACTTTTTGTTTTTAGATAGGGTCCGAAGCAAGTTTGTTTTGGATGGCGCGACAAACCCTTGTTAATAGTTGTGTATGCGTCAAATGTGATCACATAACTCCGACTATTTAGGAATGATAATCTGATGATGAATTTTTAGGAAAACTAACTAGAAAGGCTTGCCCTCTATATATCATACAGAGTGGTTGTTTTATCTAATTAGCCCATTCACCAGTCACATAAAAAACATAACCCAAAAGTAAATGGGTTAAAGTTGCCACCTTTACTTATAAGTAAAATATAGCATGTGCTAAAGGTTTTGTTTTGTGTTTATCCTTGCAATTTGCAAAGGTCCCTAAGAAAGCAAACGTCCCCAAAAGCAAAATGGGTCGATTTGGTAATGGTTAAACAAGTTTTGGTTGAAACACGTGAATAACTTGGCTGGGTGGAGCCGAAAACAGTTGATAATTGCTCTATATGTAGTTTCTCTGGTCTATTATTAGAGCTTTGTAGTAGTCTTAGTCGGCGAAGTTGTTTTGGGGAATTTTTGATGAAATGTACGTTGTATATATACAACTTTGGAGTACAGGAGAATAGGAGATGAGATGGCATCAATTTCCCTTGAGTGATTCATTGTCATTGAGCTGGTATGAGATTTTTGATGGGAACTCTTTTATTTCTTCTTAATAAACATGTATGAAAATAAAATAATACACCATGTGATAACTTATAAACAACTACAGGGGTAACTTTTGAGAATAATTTATGCTTTCTAATTATGAATTTTTGTTTCACATTTGACCCTTTTTTTTATTATAATGAAATTTAATATTTTAAGTAAACGGTTTCTAAAGATTTCGAGTTTTGGATATAACTTACACACGAGTATGTCTGAGTGTATTTTCAGTGATTACCTATTGTTAATTTATAATTATTATTGTTATTAAGATACATGAGTGTATAAAAACAAAAACATGATAGATTTAATAGATTTTATTCGTTAAAATTGAATGAGATCCACTTCATTAAAAATTATATAAGTTGTATTACAATGTAAAATTGTATAGAAAAATGAGATGCGTTGGTAGATTAACTTATACGCAGTTGTATGCATTACAAGTGCTCTATTATAAATACAATATTAGTATAATCATGATTCAAATCTTTGAATGGCAATGAACTAGGAAGTTGTATATGCATTAAAAAAACACTTGACAGTTTTGAACGCATTTAAAATTCGAGATGAAAAATATGAAACATTCACAAGTTATTAAATCATAATTGCGGCTTCTAATTTCAACTCTTATCTTTTGAGATAAGATAATGATAAATGCAACCCAACCATCAATATGATTATTAGTTATCTTTGTTAGAAGTTAAATACTTATCCATAGATCTTTTTAGTGTATGTTTGATATTTTCAAAGGGATCTGTCTCAAGTATGTAGTGTTTAAAGCTTTAGAAAATACAAACACTAATTTATATTTTCAAATGGATCTGTCTCAAGTATGTAGCGTTTAACTTCTCGAGAGATTATGCGTTTACTTTTAAAAATGTTACATTTGTAATAAAAAAAATAGTGTGGTTAGCTTTCAGAAGGGTTTAGCGCCATATGGTCTAATTTTATTTTTTAGTTATAGATAGTTTTGTGTTTAACATTTATAAGGTTTAATTTACATGTTTATCTTTTTGAAAGAGTTTTTTTGTCTACGGTTTAGTGTTTAGGTTTTCACGAAAGGTTCTTTATTTATCTTTTTAAAGCATTCCATGTCAAGTTTCAGGGTTATGTGTTTAGCTTTAAAAAAAGTTATATTTCAAGGGTATGGTGTTTGCTTTTTTAGAAGCATTACGTGTTTAATTTTTATAAGAGATCCGTGCTAAGGGTTTAGTTTTCTTAATTTTTAGAAAGTTTCATGCTTTGATTATAAAAGGATATGCGTTAAGGTTTGTGTTAATCTTTTTTGGAAAGTTCTATGTGAAAGGTTTCTATTTTTATTTTTAGTTTTTGACTTTTAGAATGGTACGATGTCAAGAGTATAAACTTAATTTAGCCTTTAAGAAGAATTATGTAACGCTTAAATTAAATTATGATACACAATATCCGTATGGGCAAATTTCAAAACAGGGATGCATGATATATCAAAAAGAATATAAAATGATCTTGCAAGATTAAAAGGCTAATAGTTCTATTTTGCATGATCTAAAAATTATATGTTCTATTTTATGTTAATTTACGTGTTTAAAACAGTTAACTTTTCGGAACAATTATATGCTTAGCTTTTTAGAATGCTTGTATGTCAAGGTTTTAGTATTTAAATTTTTTAAAAGTTATGTTTAGTTATTTTGAAGGATATTGTGGGTTTTTTGTCTACAGTTTAGTATTTCACTTGTCATAATGGTGATGTGTTTACCATTTAGAAAAATCCATTTTATTTTGATAATAGGTTACGTGTTTAACTTTTAGAAATGTTATGTTTCATAGAGTTTGGTTTTTATCTTTTTATAATGTCTTTATATCAAGGTTCAAACATTCCTTATTCTTTTTAAGAATAATGGGTTTAAAGCATGCATACCGTGATTTTTTGTTTCTCTTAAAAATGTATATTTTACAAGTAATATGGGTATGCCCATAGAGGAGGTTTAAGTAAACCTCTCGAAATTTGATATAAAATCATAATCATAACAACCAACCAATATATATTGATCAATATTTAGCTTTTTATAAGGGTTCTATATATTTAGCCTTTGAATTTATATTTATGATGCACTTTAGTTATAATTTCGAATTAACATTTTGATGTACCAAGTATTTCGCATATACTATTTAGGGTATAAAGGGCTTAAGGTTTAGTTATAATTTGAAAAGGCTTATAAGGGAATACAGTTTAAATTATGAGTTTGGAAAAAAAATATTGAACAACCCGAAATTCAATTAACCCGATCGAATAACATTTCTACTTAATAGCTTTAGGTTTAGTATTTACGTTAACATTTTATTTGTAAATGAGACTTTGATAAGTCAATTTAATTCTTAGAATACAATGCGCTATATCAGGTCTTTATTAGATTATAAAACAATCATATACAATTAATTGAAACATGGTTTTATGAATGACTCTTATATTAATGCTTATATGTAAATATGATAAAGAGAGTGATTTGACACTAAAAAATATTCTTTCTTTATTTTGTATCTAAGTGAATATCCACACAAATTTATGAAACTGTGCATGTATTTACGTACTATATATATATATATATATATATTGACATTTTTACTGCAGTAGGGCCAGATTCTGACACGTGTCATTCTTCAATTGGTCTCCGTCTAAAAATGACGCGTGCAGCAAGACTCTTGGTGACAAATCAATTGTATTGATTAGTTAAGTAATACACTCCCTCCGTCTCATACCGTCTCATATCTATTGTCTACTATCTCTTTTTGGGATGTCCTAATTTAATTGTCCACTTCCATATATAGAAAAGAATAATGAGATAAAAATTCATTTTTGCCCCTAATTTATATATGTAAGACAAAAAGGTAGGTAAAAATTAAAGGGTAGAATTGTCTTGTTACCAAAAAGTAAGAGAGATGGTAATATTTTTCTTAAACTGCGTGTTTTTTGTCGGGGGACAATAAAATTGGGACGGAGGGAGTATTTGTTTAAGTGGTTAGGCGTTCAGTCATTTTTCTTACACACGCAGGTTCGAGACCGTGCAAGAACACTATTTGTTTTTTACCCATGACTTTTGAACTTCTTTTTATTAATTTTTTTTACCCATTGAACTAATTTATATATTTAATTTTTTGTTAATATATTACTATCTTTTTTCACTTTTGATAATTAATTTACAATATTTTTTCTCCAACTGTTTATATATATTATAGTTTAATAACTAACTGATCATAGCTTAGGTACTACCGTCACCGCTAACGTTCAGATTTCACATGTGTGATCTATATGTCAAGGGTTCGAATCCGTTTCTTATATATTCGTTTACACTCTCCGTCTTTTTAACAAGCACTCTCTAAAGTTTGCAAACTTTAAAGAAAATCACAGACTCAATACACATACACTTTCACTTAATTAAACTTGAGATGTTTTACTAGGGTTTGATTTTATTAATTGTATAAAGTGGATTAGGTTTGAAGGTGTTTAAAGGAATCTTAGGAATTCAATGGTATTTGCTACTTATGAGAGCTCTGTATTCGGACAACCCATTTTCATGAGAGAGAATGAAGTGAAAGAAGTTACAAATTCATGTAATTGGTCCACATGTGTTGCCAACTCATTATGTACAAATTTTTATGTAAGAATTATGGGGGTTTGGGTGTGTCAAGTTTGTATGCTCTAAATCGGGCTCTAATGTTTAAATGGATGTGGAGGTTTGTTTCGAATGATAACTCTTTATGGTATAATGTTATTTCGGCTATATATGGGACAGATGTGGATCGCATTTTATCTTCGGGTCCTAGGTGGTCATCAATGTGGGGAGACATTATTAAGGAGGTTAACATTCTTAAAGAAAAAGGCATAAGATTGATGGATCATTGTTCTAAAAGGGTATGCGACGGAAATAATACTCTTTTTTGGAAGGAAAATTGGTTTGGAAACGTGAAATTCAAAGATCGATTTCCTCGTATTTATGCTTTGGAAACAACTAAAGATGTGGTGGTCAAACAAAAGTTGAGTAATCTTCAAGGGTCGTTTAGAAGAAATGTTCGTGATGGGATGGAACGGGAGCAGTTTATGGAGTTGGTAAATGTCTTGCAGGATTGTTCTGTGGGTGTTGGTAAAGATCGTTGGGTATGGGATCTTAATGGGGAAGGATTGTTTAAAGTTAAAGAGGTTAGGAATTTAATTGATGATGCTTTGTTACCGAGTCTTCCTTCCGAGACTAGATGGGTTAAAATCATTCCTAAGAAAGTTAACGTATTTGCATGGAGATTGAAAATGGATAGGTTACCTACGAAATGTAACCTGATTCAGAAGGGTGTTGGTATGGAGTCGACGTCGTGTTCGTTATGTGACTGTTCGCCCGAAGACATTAATCACTTGTTTTTTTCTTGTAACATTGCGCAGGCCTTGTTTAAGAAGTTATGTGTTTGGTGGGACGTGAATTGGGTTCCAATTCAGTCGCTGCAAGAATGGAGTTTGTGGTTTAATGGGCTACGTATGCATGTGAAGTTGAAGATGTTGATGGAGGGTGTTTGCTATTGCTTATGGTGGTCGATTTGGGGGTACCGGAATCAATTCCTTTTTGGTTCTAAATCCCCTAGATTATCTACTCTTTTTGATGATTTTCGTTCTAGAACGTTTATTTGGTGCTCCAATAGGAACAAGCATAGATTCAATTGGAGTAGTTGGTTGCAAAATCCTAGTATGATGCCTATGTAATTGTTCTTGCTAGCTTTGCTAGTTGCTTTTAATTATATCGCCGTTCAAAAAAAAATTATGTAAGTCTAGACTTTTCCTTAAAAAGTTATATTTAAAATAATTGTCGATCATTAGTATTGATGCGCGATGTATGTATTGTACCATTGAACCATTAGGTTGATTCCATTGCTGAAAACATACACCTCAAACAATTAAAAAATATTTTCGTCAATTAGTTGTAAACTAGAACACAATTTGTAATGCAAAAAGGTAGGAGTTTGCTAACTTAAACATTGTGACAAACAGAAATACAAGCAATTTTCAGATTGCGTACATCCTAAAAAGCCATATGTATAAACCTTAGAAGATCGATATTAGCTTTTGTGGGTTGTGAATTTGTACAGCGAGAAACCACCTAGTATATTTATAGAAAGAGATTGGTTTTTACTGTTCACCTTCCTCAGCTTGACACGTATATACGTTTTACTGGTTAGCCAACGTTTTAACATTTTGTTGCGGACATCATACTTCAACAGCATGCACATGCGCTTCATGGGCTGTTTCCACTGGCCTAAAGAAACACTATCATAGTTATTAAATACTTTGTAATGCAACATCTATCAACTCTAGCATGTGGCTTGGGTGGGTTTTTTTAGAGGTGGCAAAATTAATGGGTCGGGTCAGGTCGGGTCTCGGATCTAGATGGGTTTGGGTCTAAATGGATCCGGGTATAGATGGGTCATTTAGAATGATGGGTCTAAATGAGTCCGGGTCAAATGGGTCTCGGGTCGGGTCATCGGGTTCACCAAACTTTTTTTTTATTTGAATGAAAAATGAAATGAGATGGAAAAAAAAAATACCAGCTAGACCCATCCAAACCCGTTGGTTAATTATTACACAATTATAGGTTATATTGAAAAACTCATTTAAACCCATCCAAAAAATGGGGAGAAGACCTAACAAATCCATCACCTCCTAAAAATTAACCAAATTGACCCATAATTAACCAATAGGTCTAAAATTAACACCTCTAGTTTTTTCCTATACAATCGAAGGTCCTAGGTTCAATCCAAAGGATTGATTTTTTTGCAAAAAAAACATAGCTGCAGAGCAATTTTAGTTTTATATATTACATTCCCACCGTTAATAATTTACTTAAATGAAAAGGTAATTCTTAAGAATATGTATATTTTGAATCTAGCTTTTTTTTTTTTTTACCTTCCCACTTTTAATAATTTACTTTAACGAAAAAAGAATTCTTTGAGTACATATATATTTAGTAATCTAGTTTTTAAGGTTTTATATATTTTATAGTTTAGCTTAGTGCTTATAAATCACCCAAGTTAGTGCTTATAAGCCAACTTCTTAAATTATTAGATCCTTCACGTTTTTCATTATAGTTAATATATATTAATTCACGTTTTCCATTATAGGTAATATATATTAATCATAGGGTAAGGTTATGAGGAGAATGTCTCATTTGAGGGGAATGAGAAAGAAGTCTTTTTTACAATGTTATAAGACATATTTGTAAGAAATAAAATGCATTGATGTTAACATGCATTAAAATTTATAGGTATAAAATGTAGTGTTATTATAATGCAGTAATTGTCGTAAATTACAAAAAATTTGTCATAAAATGCAATAAAAAAGGCCTTCTCCTTCTCAAATGAGACATTCCCCTCGAATGGATTCTCCACCTTAATCGTATTATAAGAACACGTGTATCTTTATTCATTATATTTTGCTCTAATAGTTACGTATTTAATTCTGAAAAAAATTATGTATTTCAAGAGCAAATAATTTCATTATATTTGCTCTTTATGTCGATTACTTGTTTAGCTTACACGATTATCATAGTGAGAGACTTGCAAAATATCATAAATCACTTTTATTATTGGTTTTATTGCTTGGAAGATGTCAAAAAGAAAAAATGTAGGAAACGCCAATTTTTTAATCTATTTACTCAAAGTTAGCTTGATACATCATTGTGTTGTACATTTCCTCAAAGTGTAACCACACCAAAGTTATCACCTGGTTTGGAAAAGGTCTTTTATATAGTCATATGTGTATCTCCATAAATATATGGTTTTAATCGTATTTGGTTAACGTGGTTCATGTTTTATGTATTTATAAGTGAGTTATTTAGTTTGATTCATATTTGTAGAGATGAGATTATTAGAGTATAAGAATTATTAAAAGAATTATTGAAAGAATTGAAGTATCAATGATATTGTGTCATGTATACAAAGAGAATGTTTCACTAGTAAAAAACCTATTTACCCCCAAACTTAAATATCTCACAAACGACAAATCGAAAAATTAAGAAAATTGCACCATTAGATTCAACGTTTTATCCTCTTCGATTTGCCGTCTCTTAAGGTATACTTTCGACGAATTTTTTTTCTCCATTTTTAGTGGGTTTCACATTTTACTAACACATGTGTTAAGTGTTGTGTTTAGGGTATTGGGTTTGGGGTTAGGTTTTAGGGTTTAGGGAGAAACCCCAAACCTCAAACCCTAAACCCTAACCCCTAAACCCTAAACGCTTTACAAAACTCTAATCCCTAAATCTTACTAAACCCTAAACCCTACTAAACCCTAAACCATAAACCCTACTAAATCCTAAACCCTAAACCTTATATTTAAATTAAATGTTTAATCAAATATTAACACATGTGTTAGTAAAATACGAAATCCACCAAAAAATGGAAAAAAAACTCGTCAAAAGTATGCCTTGAGAGACGGCAAATCGAAGAGAATAAAACGTTGAATCTAATGGTGCAATTTTCATAATTTTTCGATTTGTCGGTTGTGAGATATTTAAGTTTGGGAGTAAATGGGTTTTGTACATGTGGAACATGCTTTTTGTACACATGGCACAATTTGATTGGTATTTTCACTCTTTCAATAATTCTTGTACTTCAATGAACTTTTCTCCATATTTGTATTACTTAGTTTCGTTTCCATATTTATGAATTTATATAACCAACTTTTTTTCAGGAACAATAATCCGTAGTGTTAGTTACACCAAAATACATAATAAAAAAATGAAAGTTAAAAATGTAAAATATACAACATGATTAGGATATTGATTGATCAGAATCATATATATTTTAGAGATCTATGTTGTGCTTCCAATAACATAGTTGTTATGCTTTTTTTTTTAAGTCTATCAAGTTTATAACATAAGGGTAAATATTAAGTTTCATTAAGTAAAAGCTATTTGTAACACCCCGCAGTTTCATCATAATTATAAATGTAATTTACATGGATTTCTAGGCTAATTCCCTAACTTTGAGTGAATTCACAACGCATTTTAGAGGTAAGTCTAGCAAAGCTCAACTAGTTAATACGCGTAGTACTACATTCGTAATTAGTTGTAATAACGTACAAAACAATTGGAACAAAAGCGACAAAAATTTACGACTGTTGGTGAACCAAATTATTTAATAAAATGTATTAAATAACATTAACGTTTATTAAATATTATGTTGATAAAATTTACGAAGTATTTTGTAATGCGAAACGTTTATTTCGTTTATTTCGTAAACTGAAACAAAACAAAGTTAAAATAGTATAACTAAATTAAATTATTTATATAAAATATCTCAAGTAAAAATATATTCGGTAACATATTTAAGAATTTATCATTTAAAAATATTAAAACATTTAACGATTGGGTAAGCAAACACGGGTAAAATACCACAAAAGTGGGACAAAAATCCCCTCCCCTCCTTGTTTGGTCGGCCTACCCAAAACCCCCACCCAATACTCTTCTTCCCTTTCATTTTACAAAACACAAACACACACACACATCTCTCTCTTTTCTCTCATCTTTCTTAACAACAATAACCCTAACAACAACCACAAAAAAAATCATCATCAACAACAACAAAATCGGATACACAACAACAACAAAACATATCATCAACCTCATCTTCAAGATCCAAGCTCAAGATTCACCATTTTCATCTCCATTTTCATCTCCCACCTAACTTTCGGTTTCACTCAAATTTGGTAAGATTTCACCACTTTTCCTTGTTATTTCGTGATTATTATGAGTAATATACCATGTATTAGTGTTCCTACAACAGATTATACCTAAAAATCGACCCAAAACTCATTTTCCCCAAACTTTCGTCGAACAGTTGGTTGTGTCGCTTTTGACCCAAAAACAGTTGTACGACACAAGCTTTTGTGTCGCATTATCTTTCCTACGTTGCACATAGCGACACAAGCCATTATGTCGCAGACTACTCAATGTCGCACATAGCGACACAACACCTTATGTCGCATTAAATTACGGATGTCGCAGTTGACGACACAAACCCTTGTGTCGCAGAACCTTTTAGCGACACAGTCCTTATGTCGCAAAACTCAGAACCTCAAAAACACATATTTTTCACTAAATGTCGGAACCAAATTTTACCACTTGATTTTACTCCAAATTTGGATTTCACGTGCGTTTTTTACTAAAGCTCGACCCCAGCCAGAGGCTCTACCCCTTGGACCCCGCAGGGGTTGCCACCCCTTGGACCCTGCTACCAGGGGCGCTGCCCCCGGACCCCCGTACACAATTTCATACTTTATGAAACACAATGAAACAATATGATAATACTTTCAGAGATTATTATTACAAACCGTTACCAATGAGTCGGGTCAAGTTAGACATCCATGTACTTATTAAATCTCATACGTTTAGGGCGTTAGGAGATTCTGGACTATACTTGGGCTTTAGGCTTTGCTAGCACTCGCACATTACTTAACTCAACATGTGAGTTCACAAACCCACTTTTAATTGTTTTACCGCTTTATTGAGTGCCAGAACTGCTTTTACTTACATGATTGTATACTTGTTTTACTCGAACGATTAGAGTACTTTAAACTGTTGAACTCTTACACAGAACTGGTATTTATGAAACAACATTTTCATACTATAAACTTGTTAAACTTTGTTTGGTAAACCGGAGAACGACCGGTACTTTTGTGACACCCGCCAAATTAGGACTTGTAATTAGTGCCTAATCAAGTGTAATACATGTAATTAGTTCTGTGTTAGGCTAATTAATGTATCAATATATATGTTGTTGAATATATACAAGTATGCGATTTGATTAAATCGTACAAGTTTCAAATCGAATACATTTTGATTCAATTAATACGAACGTTGGTGAACCATTTCATTAAATAATACGACATTATTTAATAACTTTATTTTATCCAAAATATTATTTAGATAATATTTCAACTCAAATTCGTATCGTACAAACAACATTTACGCGATTAAAATAATAAACGCGCGAACAATCAAAATAAAGTGAAGTTATATTTTATAACTCAATTATTAAGTATTTGATGAAATACTTCAAGTAAAATATCGAATAAATATTTGTATTTTCAAAACCTATAATTAAATGTACGTAAAATCATTTATACGATTAAACGATCGGGAAAACGAACACCGCACGGAGCGCAAACGCGGGGGTTAAAATTTGGAGATTCCCTCCACTATTTCCCCCCCAAAATCTGCCTTTTCCCCCCTCCACTCCCCCCATTTCATTTTCATTCTCTCTCTCTCTCTCTCCACTCTTTTTCTCTCTAAAACAACCACCACCACCATCTACAACCACCGATTTCCACCACCAAACGGCCTCGGATCGTCAAGCACCTTTGGAGAAAAACGTTCACCACATCACGATCTACATTTCCATCTTTTCGGATTTCTCCGGCGTTAAGTCGTAAGTTTTCCGACAAAACTTGAAACCCTCCGATTTTACTTGTTTTTACTTGTTTGTGGGTTATTTAAGCTTAAAATGTTCAAATATGAGTTGGGTAAAAGTTTCAAGTCAAACGGAAACCGGAAAACACCTTTTCGGCTCATTTTCCGGCCAACAGCTCGTTATGTCGCAGAGGCTCCAGGCCACCTGCGACACAAGGCCTTATGTCGCCAAATCATGGCCTATGTCGCATATAGCGACACAAGCCTCTATGTCGCAATACCTTCAGATGTCACAGATAGCGATACAAAATACTATGTCGCAAAACTTATTCCCGTCGCACATAGCGACACAACACCTTATGTCACATTAAACTGCGGATGTCGCATTTAGCGACACAAACCCTTATGTCGCAGTCATGATCTGCGACACAACAGACTATGTCGCACTTAGCGACACAAAGCTATATGTCGCACACTGTGTCGCATGAAACAGAACCCAGAAAATACAGATTTTACTAAGTGTCGAGACCTAAAATTTTATCACTTGATTTCACCCAAATTCAAGTTCAGATGCGTTTTTCTCCAGGGGCCAGCCTTTGGACCCCGCCTGGGGTTGCCACCCCTGGAACCCGCTTACCAGGGGTGCTGCCCCCGGACCCCTGTCACTTCGAGTTTGTAAATACGTTTCACACCAAGTGTCAAACTTGTATAACATCAAACACGAATACGATACGACTTCTAAAACACATTGGAACATACCTTTTAAGTATAACACTTCAAAATCATAATAATAATAGTTGAGATTATTATTACAAACAATCACCAACGGGCCGTACACGTTTTCAAAACTCAAGTTAATCAACCAAATCGTAGTCATTTGGACATTCTAGTTGGACGGGAAACTACAAAGGTAGTCTTTTAAGATACCTAATCAATTAATAACCATCGCGTGTCGTGGACACCCTCAGGTTACAAGGCTTCGGACATCACTACTCGGCTAATCAACTCAAGTTTATTTAGATAAACACTTCAAGACTCAGGTGAGTCTCATAGCCCCTATTTTACAGTTTTCCTCTGGGGTGTGATTACATTGCTCATTTTATTTTAACTATATGAACGCAAGTACGAAAACAAACAAATTACTACATGAGTTATCTCACTAATCTTTCAAAGCCCTCATCAGCATAGTTTGGTAATACGTTGTAACGTGAATATTAGTATATGGTACCATATAGGATTGACCCTCCTCGTCCGGGTTAGCATGCACTAACTGGGTAAACGGATGTACTAATATTTGTCCAGACGAGTGTAGATTAGGCACTCGTGGGAGGCACCTCGATCAGAATACCTTAAATGTGGACCTGACACCTCGAGTTAAGCTCAGACTATGTGCTCATGGTTGTAAAACTTTTATTTTGCTTAATTGCATTTTAAATTCAATTAAAATCTTGCGGTTGATACAAATATGTGTTGACATACAAACCTATGAGCTCACCAGCGTTTTGCTGACCCATTTTAGCATGTATCACAGGTACTCAGCAGTAGGTTGGCTACCCAATCATGATTCATTAGCTCGAGTCTTCATTCAATCAAACAGAGATTTAGTTGCATTATTATATTTTGTATAAAGTAATTATGTAATGTAAATCTCTCAATTTCAAGAAACTGAGTTAATGTAAACAATATTTTTGATGTAAACTTTGGTTTTATCAATACAATGTAAAACGACGCATTTAGTGGTCGTTCATTATATCTTATGTGCTGTGTATATTGATTAGTCGCGCCCCGACCCGATTCGCTTCCGCAACCCGAAATTGGGGGTGCGACAACTTTTATGTAAACGCTGGAGAACGACCATCAACGTATTTTAGTGCCAGAGAACGACTGGCCAAGTTGGACGGGAGAACGACCCGTGTGTGTTTAGACCGGAGAACGACCGGAACTGTGTTTCGCTGGAGAACGACCAGCAGTGTTTAGTGCCAGAGAACGACTGGTTAAGTTGGACGGGAGAACGACCCGTGCGTCTTTAGACCGCAGAATGACCGGTACTATTTTGGAAACGCTGGAGAACGACCAGGAACGTATTTCAAACTGTGTTTTGGGGTAACATCCCACATAAACTGTATTTTGGGCAACATCCCAACCGAACTATATTTGGATAACATTCCACAACACATTTACTTAACTATTATGACAACAACTGTTTACGAACGTACTTGGTTTAACGAACTGTACTTGCAATTTAAAACTTGTGAATTCACTCAACCTCGTTGTTGACTTTTACTGTGTTTTTCAGGGAATTAGCAGCACACGTAAGGATCACCTGCACACATGGAACATAGGTGACCCTTGAAGCTTTAGGATACCCACTTTTGAAACATATGGATTTCTTTTATATAACTAAAGTTGTTTTAGTCATATTTACGAAATCTACTTTTGTAAACATAACTACTTTTACGTTTGTACAATTTGATGAATTGTAAAACTTTGTAACTATTACTATTGGCATTCTTATAATATATGTTCTGTTATAATCATATGCTCTGATACATATGCATGCACAATGTTGGTGTCATTACCCCCATACTTAACTAAATGTTTCCGCTAATCAAAATCAACGAATTTGGGGGTGTGACACTATCGAATATAAATTTTTGTTTCACTATTTTAAATGAGTTATCAACATTAATTTAATATAAAGGTATCTTAAGTTCAAATCAGTTGATACGTCGTTGGTTCAAGTATCTATAAAGACGTGATATTTGCCTTTTGATTTTCTTTTTAATGACTTTAACCTTCATCCCTCTACTGTGTAGAAATAATTTCAAAACTGTGCGGATTCGATTTTGGTCAGTTATTGTTTAACTACTATAATTACTCTCTTAAAAGATTTAATATCCAGCTTATGATAGTATTCTAATCTTTTATAACATAAAACAATATCATTTTATAGTAAACATGTGTCATTGTATTAATGTAATAATCCCTCTTCCCTCTTATATATTAAAAGAGGCACTGATTAGACTAATCATTTTATACTTAGACTTCCAAGGTTTAATCTTGGCCTAATGTTGATTTGCAAATAAATAAAAGGTTGATTATATAATGACTTTTTTGCCCACTACTAATTACTAATTAACTTAAGTAAAATTAAATTAAATTAATAATACCAATTAATACTTACTCTTTATATGGAGATGGAATTTTTAAACTTTAGGCACATTCAAATTTTAAAATCGTTTTACGAGAACAATATTTGAATTTTAGGTCAAACTATTCCTTTTGTGCATTAGATGTACAATTTATGAGCCAAATTAAGTGACATTCACTCATAACCCACTTACCATTTCTTAGCCAAGAAAAAGACATAGGTGAAAGTGTTAAAACATGGTAACTGAATTGAAGTAGTACATGGTTATGTTAAGTTATATCTTTATCTTTTTATCTTGTGTTTGTGGTGTCTTACGAATCAAAAATCAACCTGCCTTAACTTTAAAATTTATTACACAATGTAACCAACACAAATACGTATCAATTTTATATCTATATATACGTTTAAGACGCACACACACACATATGTATGTGTAGGAGAAGGATCAAGAGGGAAGCTCTTAAATTGAGGGAAAGAGGGAAGTACTTCACAACCACTTATATTCTCACATCATCTACAATACTCATTTTCTCAATTAATGCCTAAAATCCAAAAGTAAAACATGTACTTAGACAATCATCGATGTCTAAGTACAAAATAGGAATAAATCTACCACTTGGGTCAAACTTACTTTACGTATTTATATCAGAATAGAAGTCTTTTTTATGCTAGCTAATTGATATTAGATGATAGTTAATTAAATAAATAAATACTCAACTTTTAAATTTATAATAAAACAAATAAGTTATTATTCATAACTAGTTTGTCATTGATATCGATTAATAATTAGATGGGCTATCTATTTTTGTGACTTACATTTTTAGGTGGGCCAAGAGTTATTTGTTTATCAAATTAATTGTAAATCATGAGTACTTATTAATGTATACTAGCAGTGTGGGTGTCGATGACGATCAAATTGTTAAATGTATTAGCCAAAGTATATTATAATTTATATCATCATAGTTAAATAAATGAATTTGAATTTATTATTTATCAATGTTGAATAGTTGATAGGACTATAATTAAATGTTTACCGTATGTAAGATTGATTTGAAAGGTAATGGCTTCCAAATATATTAATTAACTAATTGGAATTCATTTTGATTAAATGTATAATTACCAATTTTTAGGTTTTTTTGGTATATTATTATATATAAGAGTCATTAAGTAAATGTTGTTTATGAGTGGGGTTAGTTTAGTCATTATGCATCTTTAAATTTGTAAGGTATTAAAAGAAAAGGGTAAACCCTTTATAAAGGAGTATAGATTAGGAGCTCACCGGCATATCACTCATATGGCTACGCCACTGGGTATTCACTGTTAAGAGTGGTCTCAGAAGAATGTTTAGATACATTAATTTTCAAGTTTGAGCATAATTCCACTAGATCATGAAGGTGGAGGGATGATTTACAACATATGGTTTCGTGCTTTCTTATTTATCTTAAAAAACAGTATGGAGAAGCACAAAAAGAATCGAATTTCTTTTATGTTTGGCAATATTGTTCATGCTGACATTGGTAACACGCACATCCATGGCAAATACACTGGAAAACAAAACAAAAATAGTTCATTTTGTAAATTCACGGTGAGCCAATTGATACTTAGAATGCTTAGTTACACTTCTTAGCACCTTGACTTGTTACATTGTCATCATACATGACCAATTGATACTCTGTATTGTGTTTTCCCATAGGAGCCAAGATCAGTTTACTTCATGTGATTAATTTTGTGGATGTGTTAAAAGTCAGAAAACTGTTCAGTATGTTGTTATGACTGTTTTAGAAATCTTCGTACATTTTATAATCTAACAATTATTCACGCGTCTTGGAAAAATTTGTGATTATCGTAGTCTAATGATATCCTTAACTACTTAGAATGCTTTCTATTTTTCTTTGTATGTCTTCTATAGTTTTAATGAAAAATTCATAGAAGTATACACTCTCCTATAACTTTTATAGAAATAGAAATAGAAATATACACTGGTATGGAAACCCTTCAATTTTGATCCAAACGATAAAAGTGTCCAACGTTTCGCTTTTACAAATTCAGTGCATTAATAGCTTTTCGTTAACTTACAAATGCAATTTTTATCGACTCTTGAAAACATTGTGACCCACGGGCTAGTATTAGTCTACATATGGATAATCTTTTTCATCATATTTGTTTTAAAGTTTCTATCATTTCTAATTGGTAAGACATTTTAAAAGCCTTTTTTTATCACATTTGTTTTAAATTTTATATCTTTTCTAACGGTAAAACATTTTAATTATAAGGTGGTAAGTGCCCTCATGTTTGCGAGGATATGATTAATATATTTGAATTAGTAGTAGGTTGTGTTTGGCAACAATATTTGCAAGGATTATTAAGGATTAAAATCTTAAATTTTAAAAAAACTTCATCTATAATTCTTGTTTGGCACAAACATTGATTAAGGATTCTTGAAAAATAATCTTTTGTATAGAAACTCTTGAAAATAGCTTATGAATTAATCTCGATCTCCATTATTATTTTCATCTCTGCCTAATGTTGACAAAACAACATGTAGTTAAAAAAAAACATAGCAATAAATGTATGCAATAGTCCATGTGAACCAAAATTAATTTTTCTAACTTAAGGGTGAGATTCAGAGGAGCTGAAGGTTTTTTAGGGACAAAGAGAGCATGTTTTTTACCAACAAAAAATTGACACGTGTCACTTGTGATCCTTGCATGTCAGGCCATCAGGGTTTATTTTGATAAAGTTGTGAACCTATCATAACTACCTCATTATGCAAAATGTAGTGAAAATAAAGTAAAAGGCAATGAAAAAAACTAAAATGCAGTGAAAATTTCACTAACATACATTTGTTTCATACAAAACATATATTATATTCTAAACTCCCTGGTTTCACTAACAAATCATTTTAGTATTCAAAGATACAAATGCTTCATTTCCACCATGTTTTGTACAGATGATTTCTTCTTTTAAATCAACTTCAAGCTTAACAACCTTCGATTTAGTAGATTTTTTCATTGCACTCTCCTTAATGTTTTAGTTATAAAATGAATGACAAACATAAGACAACTTATACTAAAAGCAAGCTACATTAACACATAATAATGCTAAAAAAACATGAAATGCAAAAAAATAAATATAAAACGCAATTAACAAGTGCTGGTAAATTTTTGAATTCAAGTATAAAATCAAGTTGCATAAACACATAAAAATACTAAAAAAACACAAAATGCAGTAACAATATATAAAATGTAGTAAATAAGTGCTAGTAGTTTTATGATTTCAATAACAAAAAATAAGCTTTATAATTACATAAAACGCAGTAACAATATACAATATATAGTAAACAAATATTTGTTTTATTGAAACGCCCCGAATTTTTTTTCCGGTTTGTAACACTTTCGACAATGTCCCATGACTACCCCATTTATATAGTTGATCTTTAATAAATTTTTATATTTGAAACAAGCTTTTAAAACTAAAATTTTCAAATTTCACTATGATATCCTGAAAAAAGGTGGGATTGCGTATGTACAAAGGAAATCCTACTGTGACGAAAATACACTATCATACGCGATCCTAGAAAAGTGATGGGATCGCGTACTCATGCACAATTCTGAAACTCAACAAAACTCATATTTTTGACCAATTTCAAACGTGCCTAAGTTTTAACTCATGAAGAGTTAGACCATCAAATTTTGCAGGCACCTTCACTATGCCAAAATGAAGATTTCTCTTTTTACACTTTTCAAAATACGCATTTAATGAGAAAATGGACGTCTCACCAATTTATGGTCATTTTGGACCATTTTAGTGAACAACCCATATTCCAACCCACTTGGTTTTTGACTCTGACATTTTACTAACATATTCGCACATACATTTGACATCTAAAGCAATGATCACAAGTACCATACTTACATAATCATTTATTTTGACTCCTTGACCCGTTTAGTGTTCAATTGGACACTTTCACCAAAACTAACCACATAATCATTATTAACATCAGACTTCAATCTTGATCTTGCTTTTTAGGTAAATTCATGATTTCACACTTGATTAAGAATGCCACCAATCTTGATCACCTCGTATTTAGGAAGATTAAGAGATGATGAATTCATGTGGAATAGCTTTAATTTCAGGTTTTCGAAGTGATTTTAGTTTAGGGTTTAAGTTTCTCTCTCACGTTCTTTATTTCTAGAGAAATTCGGAAAGAATTTGGATATGTATGCATATCCATACGTATGTGTGTATTTAAATATGTACACACTGTTTAATTTTATTACTCATAATTACCATTGTCCAGAACTTAAAAACTGACTCGCAATTATTATTATTTTATACCACACAATATAATAATAACTTAAACCATATACATTTACTTTTACCACAATAATACTTTTGAATTTTGAGATATTACAATGATTCACATGAATTGCAATTAAAATGCAGTAGTAAGAAATGGAGTATAACAAATATAAAATGAGGTTGAAAAAAAAAGTAAAATGTAGTGCAATTGTTTTAGATCTACTTTAAAATATAGATCTACATAAATTGCAGTAACATAAATTATAGTAGTAATTTATAATAAGGTATCAACAAATGTAGTGAATACATCTACCGGCTACACTTTAAAAATAAAGTACACAGTACATCAACCAAACACACCTAAAATGCTTACACATAAAATACAATAACATAGCGAAAGGCAGTAATCATAAAAATAAATACCATAACAACAAAAACATGCATTAAATCCATTCCACAAATTCAACACAAATATAGCATTTTATACACCAACTAACTAGTCAAATATCGTGATTCACTACTAATTAAACCTAGATCTATCATTTTAGCAAATATATCACACATATATACACTAGATCTATAAAACCTAAGATAACAAACTATCAAAAACACTTAAATAAACATCCAATATACTCATATAAACATCAAAGTTACTAGATTTGATTGATTAAAACAACTTCGTTAGCCCGAGCTCTAGTACGAATGAGGATTTTGCAGCCACTGATGATGACAGAAGCTTGAATCATGATTTGATTGCGGCAGCTGCGGGTGGATGATGACGCGAAGTGTAGTGAGACGTTTGAAGAGGCATGACGGAATCACCATCGCAACAAAAGGAAGAACGCGGTGATTGTAACGGTTGTAGTGTCGGTGGTGGCGGTTGGATTGTGGTTGTAGTATGTGTGTGTGTATGTGGATAAGTGGGTGTATGTGTTTATCTTATTGAAGAAGATAGATGATTATGTGTGAGCGTTAAAAAGATATATATATATATATATATATATATATATATATATAGAGAGAGAGAGAGAGAGAGAGAGTTGTGATAAGTGAACCGTAGTGACATGGCACGGTGTAGGTCGTTGATAGATGGAATGGATGATTGTAATCTTGTTGCTTCTCCTACCTCTCTTATGGGCCCAGCTCCTCAGCTCCCTTACCATAGTTTAATAGATTTTTTTATTTATTAATCTCATTTATTTATTTAATACAAAATTCGAGTCAAATTTTTATTGGATATAAGAGCAAAATTTGACATTCATTCGATATATCTTAAATCCAACAAAAATTATTAGGGAATAATAAAAATAGAACAAGGGAGTACAAAAGCTATTATTCTTTACATTTTATTGTTATAAGAATGTAGACATTTTATGGGATCGATATTTTAATTAATATCTAAATATCTAGCCATAATACTTTAAACGTTGAAGGGATCAGAGGGGAAAAAGAGAACGAAGACTATTTTTTCTCAATCTTAATAAGTTATTCATTAATATATTAACTACTCTCATGTTCTTTAACTTTTCCCTTTTTAATATAATCATGTATGAATGGAAGAGTGAGGTTCAAATGAATTTGAAAAAAGTGTTGAGAATAAAGGAACCAATGAGAATCATCCATTTCATCTAAGAGTGGAGAGGCATAATAGTCATAATACATTCTAAATAAACAAATTAAAAAATAGAAAAATAAAATAAAAAAACAATATATAAAAGATATATACATACAAATACAACTACGCATACAGTTATACATACTTTCAAAGATCATGATCGCTCGCTTGCAAAGATATATCTTTGAAAATCATTAAATTGATATCAAAATAACAGCCAAGTAACAGCTAAATCATAGGTACGATTACTCTAATTTGAATCTATTTTTCAATCATGTGATTCAATTAGGTATTAGATTCATATTCGTACAGGAAATCGATAGTGATTTGCGTGATTACAATCATGAAACTACTATTTGCGCGATTATAACGTTATTACTTTTGGCTATTTATGATTTGATTAACGAAAACTCATATGTAAATTGACTTCCTCCAATTCGTCGATCAATTTTGATTCAATTCGCAAAAAATAAAATGAGCGGCAATTGCACGAGGATCATAAAAATAGTTCCAATTGCATCACAATTGATATTTCTTTGGTATCGTATGCGTTAGTAGAATCAGTTGAAGATATAATTCTCTCTGTAATTTTATTATTTCAGTTGAGTTGTTAAAAAATTATAAAAAAATAGTTTTGCTTATGAATTCATGTGTTACGTAAATTAATCCAAAAAACATCTATCGTGCAAAAACATTCGAGTGGCAGTACTAGAAGAATTTAAGACAAAAGATGTGGAGCAGCAGATTCAAGTAAATGGTGCAGGTAGTAAGTTCTTTTTATCTTTCTTCCGGCTCAGTGTAACACATTTTTCAGTTATTACTAACACATGTGATACAGGTTAGTAACACATGTGTTACAACACTTTCCACTACCAAATGTGTTAGTGTACAATCTTATATTTTTATAAAATTCCCTTGCAGGTTCAACACATGCTCTACAAATCATTCTGTATGTTTCAAATGAAATTGAAACACCAAGTGAGACTTTACACTGGATACCAGAGGTCCCTGTTGACATAAAACCGAATGAAGGACAAGTCTTTAATAACCTTCAAGATGCATACGTGTATTACATAATATATGGAGTTGATGGACGATTTGGAGTTAGGAGTTCTACTCAAAAGAAGCTAAAAAATGTGGAGAAATTGGCCAGGGCCATAATAGTCATTTGTGAGATAGAAAGAGAGTTGAGGCTAAATAATTGTGAAAAGTGTGGAGAAATTGGACAGGGCCAAAACAGTAGCTCGTGTGGTAGAAAGAGAGTTGAGGCTAAGGCAAAAGCAGAAGCTATAGAAAGGGAGAAAGCAGAAGCATAGGCGAGGAAATTAGCAAAAGAATAGTAGATGGAAAGTGAGGAAATTAGCAAAAGAATAGCAGATGAAAAGTGCACAGTGATTTTAGATTATATAAACTGAAAACGTTGCTAGTTGTTTAATTTTCAATTATACCTTAAACTGCTTGTTGAAAATTATATTTTTATTATCTTTTTTCAATTATATCATATGCGGAACTGTTGGTAACACATGTGTTAATTGCTTAGTATCATTAACAAAAAAATTTACTATTAATATGCAAGACATAATACTTGTTTGTACTCTGTTGTTTACATACATAGTGTTAAGTTGTAGTGTGTATATGTGTTAAGATCAACCTTTACTGGTTGCTACCACATATTATACTAATATATTAACTTGTTACTGGTTACTAAGACATATGCTAACACCACTAACGCATGTATTACTTTGTTTAATACCATATGTGTTACTATCACTATCAATAATACGTTACTGTTAAGCATCTGACATGGTTCTGTCACACCCCCAAAATCGGTAATCGTGTTTATTAATGATTTAGCGGAAGCTTTAGTTAATTAGCGAAAGCATTTGTTTATTAGCGGAAGCATTTTAAGTTTACAGTTTAACAGCGGGGGTGCTGACGTTACAATAGTGCATTCATTGTATCAGAGCATATGATCATACATAACATATTAATTTAAGATGCCATAAGTTTAAACGTTATTACAAAAGGGTACGACTTATAAAGTCGTACAAGTAGTGGTGTTGTAGAACAACATAAGTTTACAAAACACGAGTTTATAAAAGAGGGATTTCGTAAGTATAACCAATGGAATTGGTAATACAAAGGAAATCCAAGTGTCCCAAAAGTGGCATCATAATTAGTCTGGGTTGCCTACGTCTTTTATGCATGCAGAAGTACCTGAGTCCTAATTCCCTGAAAAACATAGTAAACCGTCAACATTGAATGTTGAGTGAATTAACAGGTTTAGTATAAATGTAGTTAAACCAAGTTTTGTATAAATCATTCATGTACGCAAACATAATGTTTATATGTATAGCAGGAAACACAAGTATTCTCATAAAAGAAAACATTTCCTATTTTACTGTAAGAATGTCATTCTTACTACAATTCAGTCCATGTGTTAGGAAACACAAGTTTAATCAAAAACATTTCCGAATAATGGTTGCTGGAAACTCACGTTTAACAACCAAGTAAACATTTCCATATAAGTAGCTGTAGGAAACACATGTTTAACAGTCAAGTAAACATTTCCTATAAAAGTTGTTTTGTCGGGAAACCAAGTTTATCCAATCAAGGTAAACGTTTCCTAAAAGTAAGTGTGTGTAGGAATACCAATCCTATTTGTTGTCACAGGGAATACCCCTTCCCAAATCAAGTTGTAGTTTAGTTGTTTAGTTTATGTGGGAAATATAGACTATGATCCCTCTAAGGTGAGCGACACTTTCAAAGTTAAAGTAACGATACCTAGTACTATAACCAAACCACGACTAGTTGATGTTGTTGCCTCAGTAACACGGTAAGTATACACTCCTTGTTACGACTGCCGTCGTGCGGTTGGAATGACCAACGAGTTATATCCTGGGAGGGTTGTCAAATCGATAGTACTATCTGTATACTCAGTGGCTAGAGTCACCTAGCTAATGGTTATAGGTTGCAAGCACTGGGACTTATGTGCACTACAACTACCTCACGTAAACCTAGGATCGTACCAAGATTCGTTGTCTTATTCCCAAATAGTTATGAAAAACATTTCATATAATTAACAGTGGTATATAAAGCATAAAGCATTTATATAAATCAGTTTAGTATAAAAGCATGTCAAGCAATTATATAAAACAAGTTGCATGTAATAGCACATAGTTCTATGTTTTCCACCCCTAGTTTTAAAAATATTTAAAACAAGTAAAAGGTAGGGGCTGTGAACTCACGTGTAGCAAGTCTTCAGCTAGTACGGCTAGTAATACATTAGTCCGAACGTGCCTCTCAAATACCTAGGCACAATTAAATATACTTTACATAAGTATATGGACTAATCGTTAAGTTGAAATGTTTATAACATTTTAGTTGTTGGTGATGTTTGCGTCGAAATAATCATTGCGTACAAGTATATATTTACATATACTTATTAAAGTAAAAGCATTTGATGAAACACTTCAACAAAAACCTTAACAAAACTTTGTATTTTAAAATAATTATTTACGCGATTAAACGATCGGAGAAACGAACACCGCACGGAGCGTAAAGGCGGGGGATTAAAATTTGGGAGATTCCCTCCCCCTTTTCTCCAAAAATCTGCCAAAATCCCTCCCTCCCCTCCTCATTTTCATCATTTCACTCTCTCTCTCTTTCTTACTTTCTCTCTTTTCTCTCTAAAAACAACCACCACCACCACCACCTACAACCACCAAAAACCACCACCAAACTCACTCGAATCACTACACTCGTTTGGAAGAAAAGATTCACCGCGACACGATCTACATTTCCATCTTTCCGGATTCCTCTGGCGTTAAGTTTGTAGGTTTCCGACAAAACCCGAAACACTCCGATTTCACTTATTTTTACTTGTTTATGGGTTATTTAAGCTTGTACTGTCCAAATATGGGTTGGGTAAAAGTTTCAAGTCAAACGGAAACCGGAAAACACCTTTTCGGCTCATTTTCCGGCCAACAGCTCGTTGTGTCGCAGAGGCTCCAGGCCACCTGCGACACAAGGCC
Source organism: Pseudognaphalium luteoalbum (assembly GCA_963422505.1). Taxonomy (NCBI): domain Eukaryota; kingdom Viridiplantae; phylum Streptophyta; class Magnoliopsida; order Asterales; family Asteraceae; genus Pseudognaphalium; species Pseudognaphalium luteoalbum. The sequence goes on from OY730194.1 coordinate 90,790,395, forward strand.
TTATGTCGCCAAATCATGGCCTATGTCGCATATAGCGACACAAGCCTCTATGTCGCAATACCTTCAGATGTCGCAGATAGCGACATAAAACACTGTCGCAAAACTTATTCTCGTCGCACATAGCGACACAACACCTTATGTTGCATTAAATTGCGGATGTCGCACTTAGCGACACAAACCCTTATGTCGTAGTCATGATCTGCGATACAACAGACTATGTCACACTTAGCGACATAAAGCTATATGTCACACACTGTGTCGCATGAAACAGAACCAAGAAAACACAGATTTTACTAAGTGTCGAGACCTAAAATTTTATCACTTGATTTCACCCAAATTCAAGTCCAGATGCGTTTTTCACCAAAACAATATAGGATTGACCCTCCTCGTCCGGGTTAGCATGCACTAACTGGGTAAACGGATGTACTAATATTTGTTCAGACGAGTGTAGATTAGGCACTCGTGGGAGGCACCTCGATCAGGATACCTTAAATGTGAACCTGACACCTCGAGTTAAGCTCAGACTATGTGCTCATGGCTGTAAAACTTTTATTTTGCTTAATTGCAATTTAAATTCAATTAAATCTTGTGGTTCATACAATATGTGTTGACATACAAACCTGTGAGCTCACCAGTATTTCGCTGACCCATTTTAGCATGTATCACAGGTACTCAGCAGTAGGTTGGACTCAATTCAGGAATCATTAGCTCGTGTCAGCATGCAAACATTCAGAGATTTAGCTGCATTATTATATTTTGTATAAATTAATTATGTATGTAAATCTCTCAATTCCAAACTGAGCTAATGTAAACTATATTTTGATGTAAACTTTGATTTTATCAATACAAGTTGTAAAACGACGCATATAGAGTCGTTCATTATATCTTTGTGCTGTGATTATTGATTAGTCGTGCCCCGACCCGATTCGCTTTCGCAACCCGAATTTGGGGGTGCAACATGAACAGCTTCAATTGGCAAGCCTGATGTTGTTGCTAGAGGAATAACTTCCACAAATGTCCATTTTAATGAACAAATCAACGATTAATCGGTGCTAATTTGTGATTTAATGAATTTTTGAGAGTTAGGGCTTTTTACAACAGTAATCGGTAAAAAAACCCATGAAAATGATGAATCGAACAACGGTGATGCAAGAAAATGATGATTTATGTAACGATAAGAAGGAGTTGAAGAGTAATTAGATGGATTTGAAGTAATTTAGAAGCTAGGATTTGATGAATGAATCACTAGAGAAAACAGGAGAGCAAGGGGAAGCAATTTATTTTATTTATTTTTTTGGTAAATTAACTTTCTGGAAATTAGTTAACTAGATGATATAATTACCATTCTACCCTGTTGGGATATGTTTGTGTGACAACAGTTCTAGCTTGTAATAGTATTTATTTTGTAATCAAGTCTTGTATATATATATGTATGTATGTATGTGTTTATATATATAAGTATTCGACAAATATGAACTGCGAACCCAAGTTAGTTGCGATGCGAATTGAGTTCAGTTCGCAAGGTGGTAACTAAACCGAGTAAGTTCGCAGGACTCATGGGCTGCGAACTGAGTCAGTTCGCAAGGCCCTGTTGGTGCATCTAAATGTGTCTGTCAGTTGGTCTCAGTCTGTAATTGTGTCGATATTGTAATTACGTATTAAAACAGTTTTAGATTTAGATTAATTACAATTTTCTGTAATCTTGCGACACAAGCATTGTGTCGCAGTGTCTGTATATGCGACACAAGGATTGTGTTGCAGAGTCAATGTATGCGACACAATATTTGTGTCGCAGTGACAATCTATGCGACACAAGGATTGTGTCGCATGAAGTTTGGATCAGACTATAAATAGAGCTTATCAGCTTCTGTTTTAGTCACCAACTTACACACACACACAACACTACGAAACTCTCTGTATAATACTCATATAATGTGTTGCTTAGATCCTTGTGTGTCTAGTTAAAGTGTATGTAATCTCACTTGTTGATTGTTTATATAAACTTACACTTTGTGTTTTGGTCATTTACTTGTTAAATATCTAGCATAACTTGTGTGTTTAATTCCGCATCTACATTCAAGTTTTAGGCTTCTCGATTTGGTCCGTGTACGGAACCTACAATTGGTATCAGAGCTACATACTCTTGAGTTGTGGTTTCGAGTTAGCTTTTGCTAGATTTTGGTCTAAAAATCATTATTTTCATATTTGTGTGTTCTTGGTGTTCTTGGTCAAAAAGCTCAAAGTTTAGCCTTTTTTTGGTGTTTTAATCTTCAAAAGTTGTGTTTGTCAAACCTTTAGATTTGGTCAATCTAAAGTTGGTGACTTTGTTGGTTAAAATATTGAGATTCAGAACTGATACAAAGCATGGTGTATTTGTTTATTATTTGTGTTGAAAGTTGAATTTTTTTGTGGGCTCTAGGCGCTGTCTGCACGCGTGACTTTGCGACACAAGCACTGTGTCGTATCCACTGTTCATACGACACAACCATACGACATTAACTTGTCTGCGACATATAGTGCGACATAACGTGCGACATAAGCTTACGACATAATTCCCTTTGACCTTAACTGGTCTGCGACACAAGTTGCGACATAATCTACGACATTACGGTTGTGTCGCATTTTTGTCTTCTGTCGGATTAAGTTCTGCGACACAACTTCTGTGTCGTACTGACCTTCTGCGACACAACCATTGTGTCGCATTTTCCCAGACTTAGACAAAAATTCAGCTTGTTTGTTGGATTCCTACTAACTTTTCTTGCAGATTTTCAACATGTCTCTTCAAAGTGTTGATGTAGTTCTACAACATAATGCTACAATCGGTAGTGCAAATAAACCTCCTTATTTTGCACCAGGGATGGAATATCGAGCTTGGAAACAACGTTTTATATCTTTTGTTTTATTCACTGATCCTGTCATGGAATTGGCTCTTCTTGAAAGATATGAAGCACCGGTTGCTCTTGGAGAACACATGGGCGTTCCTCCACCCAAACCCATTCGTTCATACACTCCCGAAGAACGAAAAGCATGGGAAATTGAACGCAAAACTCATTCTGCTATTACTATGTCACTCCCAACTGACGTTCTGGATATGTTTCCACAAACAATCGCTTATGATCTTTGGATTGCAATTGAGAAGAGATTTAGTGGCAATTCGGAGTTCATTGAGAGCAAACTGGAATTAGTCAAAACTCAGTTTGATTATTTCTATATCCAGAAGAATGAGACGGTCAGAGATATGCTTTGTAGATTTACACGTACTGTAAACGAACTACAAGCTGGAGGATATAATTTAAAAAATTCTGAGATTAATAAAAAGGCTTTAGCTGCTCTTCCTCCAAGTTGGGAAACGCGAGTTCTGCTGTTGGAAAATGATCCTAAGACAATGCAATTGTCTTTAGATGATCTTGTTGGAAAGCTTGAAGCTGGTGCTTTGGATATTCAAAAGAAGGAAACAAGATCCACTGCTCGTACATCAGAATCAAGTAATGGTGGAATCGCTTTCATCTCATCTGAGGCTAATTCTCAGAGATCTTCTTCTTACAGTAATCCAGCTGTAGGAACATTTTCTGCCCTCCCAACTTATACTGCTTCTTCAAGTAAACCTTGTTCATCATCGTCTGTTCCTTCCTCAGGCACCACAGATGAGCATGCTGCAATGTTCACCGCTTTTCTGTCATCTTATGAAGACTTTCTCTCTAAGAGAGTCAGTACCTTAGAACTGACTGATGAAGATTTCAATCAGGTTGATCCAGATGAGTTAGAAAGAATAGACATTAGATGGAATATGGCTATGCTCACTCGCAGAGCCAAGAACTATCTAAGAAGAACTGGAAAGAGATCTCTTGAAGATGCTGCTGACCGAACACCAATGGGATTCGACAAAAGCAAAATCAAATGCTATAAGTGTCAGAATCTTGGACACTTTACCCGAGAATGTGAGAAAGGTCGACAGCCTGCCACTGGTTTCACAAAGCCATCTGTTGCTCCAAAACAGATTGAGAATACTACTACTAAGGCTGCATTATTGATTGAAGATGGTGATGCTTATGATTTCTCTGCTCATGAGGCTCAAGAGCAATGCTTCATGGCCATCAACAATGAGGTACAATTTGCATCATTTTCTTGTGATTCTTGTATTAGTTTAACTGGTAAAGTAAATGGGCTTATGGAACATAATAACATCTTGAAGTCTGATATCTTGAACTTGATGGAGGCAAACAAAGTTTTGAAAAATAATGAGAAACATTTTGAAAGTAACATTAATCAATTTATAGAAAAAGCTCTTATTTTCAGTAATCAAGATGAAATTGACAGTTACTTAAAGATGATTGCTCATTTAAAAAGGGAATTGGCTGCCTCCCAAGCCGAAGTTGTTGATTACAAACGAAAACTCAAGAATATCAACACTTCATCCATGGTCTTTACTGAGATTCTGCAGACGGGTAGGTCTAACGCTAAAGATAAGTCTAGTTTAGGTTATCATAATCAACCGCCTCCATCTTTAGATATAAATTTATGTAGACCGTCTAAGGATGAAATTAAAGATTTTGTGCCTACTACTTTAGTAGATACAAAGCCGGTTGAACTGCTAGTTAATGAACTTGTTGTTAAGCAAGTGGAGATGCCTGTAGTTGAATCTGTTAGTTTGCCTGCTGTTAAGCTGCCTGAATTCTATCAAGCTGACATAGAGGTCAGACATGATAGAAAGAAAACTAAAATAATCAAGGCTAAACCAGTGAAGCCTTTTGAGCCTGTTAAGTTTGCATCCTCAGGAACTGTCAAGTTCACCCCCTTTGGTAGTTTTCAGCCTGCTCCCTTACAAACTATTGAAGAAGAGGTTGAGATTGAGGATATTCCTTGTAAGTGTGTGTCTCAATGTGAAATGAAAAATATTAAGCCCGAACATCACACCATTAATTCTGGGTTAACTGATGAAAGTTTTTAAAGAAATGCTAAGACTCAGGCTGAACTTAAAAGAAAAGGTTTAAAGAATACTAATGACAAATCAATCAAGAATTCTGTTAAATCTTCTGTTTCACATTCTGAGACATCCACTTTCACATGCTCACATAAGTTGTCTATCTCACCTCAATTTCTAGACTGTAACGACCAAACCTTTAGGGAAAGACGATCATGTTTCTACTGCAAGAAACAGGGTCACCTGATTAATCAATGCCCATTGCTTCTAAGAAAGAAGTTTGCAAAAGGTGTTCCCAAAATGTCTACTTATAGAAATTCAACTGTTAAATCTTTTTCAAAGAAGAGTTCACATGCTCAAACTTCTATCCCGAAAGTCAATACCGCTAGGCTCAGTAAACCACTGGTCAAACAGCCTAACATTGTTAACAAGCAACCTAGTGTTGTTACTGTGAAAGTTTGGAGACCTAAAGAGTCATCAAATGTCTCATCATCAAATAATGCTACATCAGAAAATGCATCTGATCTCTTGAAAAACAAAGTTTTAGCTGATGTAGTCATTATTGATGAGGTCTCTAGAGTACCCAAGTCTGTAAAGGCCTGGGTCTCCATTTCTATCTAACCTATTCCCTATGTTGTGCTGTAGCAGTCAAGACATGTACAAAGCAGCAAATGGTACGTGGATAGTGGCTGCTCACGGCACATGACTGGTGACATGTCTCTTCTGTCAAATGTTAAACCATATCGAGGAGGACATGTTGCTTTTGCGGGAGATACTGGGGGTAACATAACTGGTCAGGGTACTCTTTCTAATGGGCAAGTGACTTTTGATAAAGTGAATTATGTCGAGGAACTGCAACACAATTTGATCAGTGTTTCTCAAGTCTGCGACAAGAAGTTCACTACTGCATTTACAGATGTTGAATGCTTAATTTTGAAGCCGGGATTTGTCATTCCCGAGGAATGGGTGTTACTGAGAGCACCTCGTGTACGCAACTCGTACATTTTGGATATGCAAACTGTGGTTACCAAGGAGCATACCTGTTTGTTATCAAAAGCATCTTCTAAAGATTCACTGCTTTGGCACAGACGAATGGGACATATTCATTTTCGGAGAATGAATTATCTTATTAATAATGATCTTGTGTTAGGTGTGCCTAAAAAGTCATTCGTAATAGATGATGAATGCGTTTCCTGTCTCAAAGGGAAACAACACAAGAAGTTCCATAAGTCTAAGCTGGTGAACTCCATTGAAACTCCGTTGGAGTTGCTTCACATGGACCTGTTCGGTCCTGTGAATAAGAAAAGTATTGGTGGAAAATCATACTGTCTGGTGGTTACTGATGATTACTCAAGGTTTTCTTGGGTATATTTCTTAGTGGGAAAGGATGAAACGCCTGATACTTTAACCTACTTGTTTGACAGACTTGAAAATCTGTGTAATCGGAAAATCAAGAAACTTCGCAGCGATAATGGAACAGAATTCAAGAACAGAACGTTGGAAATGTATTGTCTTCGAAAGGGAATCTTTCATCAGTTCAGCGCTGCTCGTACTCCTCAGCAAAATGGAGTAGCCGAAAGGAAGAATAGGACAATCATTGAGAGAGCAAGAACCATGTTGTCTGATGCGCATCTGCCTACTACATTTTGGGCTGAAGCTGTTAACACTGCCTGCTATGTGTTAAATCGGGTCTCCATGGTTAAAAAGCGAAACAAAACATGTTATGAATTGCTGAATAATCGCAAGCCAAACTTGAAGTTTCTTGAACCTTTTGGGTGTCCTTGCACCATCTTAATTACCAAGGACTCTGTAGGTAAATTTGATGAAAAGGCGGTCGATGGTCTATTTTTGGGATATTCTGTGAACTCGCCAAATAAAAGAGTTTTCAACAAGTCTACTGGGAGAATAGAGGAACACTTTGAAGTAAGGTTCATGAAGTATACTGATTCTCCAAAGGGCAAGGGACCGGAATCCTTGTTTGAGTATGACAAGTTGGTAGATTCTTTTAATCTTCCCAAATTTAGTGAAGAAGATCAGGTAGTATCTCTACTTCATGGTTTAGATCTTTCTTCTGAAGTCTCTACTTCAACCTCTAGAGCTATACCACCTGAGAATATTGTCAATGATGATATTCCCTCCGACGCTGATCAGATGGCTACTGAATCCAATCCTGTAACTGAAACTGATATCATCTTACCAGTTGACCATGAAAGTTGTGCCACTGATCACTCAGTTGCTATTGAACATTCAGAAGCCGCTCCTTCTAATCTGGATTCGATCATTGTGCCTGATCCGATTCCTCAGCTTCGAATTCATTCTTCCCAACCCACTGATAATATCATTGGTGAACTTCAACAAGGCGTTTTAACTAGAGGTCAAGTAGCTGCTAATGAATCTCGTGAAGAATCTTCAACTGCCTCTTTTGCCTGTATTGAAGAAGAAATAGAAGAATGTTTCTTATCCCAGCTTGAACCGAAGAAAATCACTGAAGCTTTGAAAGACCCGTACTGGGTTGAGGCTATGCAGGAAGAATTAAATCAATTCAAGAAGCTTGATGTCTGGAGTTTAGTTCCTTTACCCAAAGATGTCGATCCAATTGGAACTCGCTGGGTATATCGTGTGAAAAAGGATGACAGAGGCATAGTTATTCGAAATAAGGCACGGTTGGTGGTTCAAGGTTTTACTCAAATCGAGGGTTTGGACTATGATGATGTGTTTGCTCCAGTTGCAAGATTGGAATCCATTCGCATCTTTCTGGCGTACGCAACATTTAAAGGTTTTCGGGTTTATCAACTCGATGTCAAGAGCGCATTTCTGTATGGAGAGGTTCTGAAGGATGTGTATGTCATGCAACCTCCTGGTTTTGAAGACCCAAATCATCCTGATTATGTTTGCAAGTTAGGAAAAGCTTTATATGGTCTTCATCAAGCTCCTAGAGCTTGGTACGCGAGGTTGGCAAATCATCTAACGAAAAATGGCTTTTCACGAGGCCAAATTGATAGCACTCTCTTCATAAAAAGGGATGGAAAGGATTTGTTACTGGTACAGGTTTACGTGGATGACATAATTTTTGGCTCAACAAATGATTCTTTGTGCAGAGATTTCGAGAAGATCATGAAGTCTGAGTTTGAGATGAGTGCCATGGGAGAACTTAAATTTTTTCTCGGTGTCCAGGTTGAACAGTCTGATAAAGGTCTCTACATTCATCAGTCCAAATATGTCAATGACATGTTGACTCGGTATGAGCTCCATGACTGTAAACCATATGGTACTCCTATCGAAATAGATCACAAGCTCGGGCCAGCTGAACACGAAGAAGACTGCAAGGAGCGAGATTATCGGTCCATGATAGGCTCGCTGATGTATCTTACTGCATCCAGACCAGATATTGTGTTTGCTGTGTCTATCTGTTCCAGGTATGAAGCAAAGCCCAAGGTTTCTCACATGAAGGCGGTGAAGCGAATTTTTGGTTACCTCAAATATAGACCATCACTTGGTCTCTGGTACTCAAATGAAAAAGATTTCTCTCTCACTGCCTATTCTGATTCTGATTATGGCGGCTGCAATTCGGATAAAAAGTCAACTACAGGAGGATGTCAATATCTCGGTTCTCGATTGGTATCTTGGCAGTGTAAAAAGCAAACCACAGTCTCCACCTCAACAGCGGAAGCTGAATACATTGCTGCTGCAAGCTGTTGTTCCCAGATTCTGTGGATTCAACATCAATTGCGTGATTATGGGTTACTTCTTACCTTGACTCCTGTTCATATTGATAATACTGCCGCTATATCTATTATTCGCAATCCCGTTCAACACTCTAAGACCAAACATATAGAGATTAGGTTTCACTTCATACGAGATTGCTATGAGAAACACTTAATTGACCTCATTCATGTAGATACCCTTATGCAAAAGGCCGACTTATTCACAAAAGCATTTTCGCGTGCTCGTTTCGACGAACTTGTAGAAATGATAGGGATGATTTCTCTTGATCTCAAGAAATGATTTGTGACTTGATTTTTGTACAGTTTATTTTCTTTCTAAAAAAAAAAAAAAATTCGCAACAGCCACTCTTTATACTTTTTAGCATTAAAGAAATGCAGCGTTGCTACATTTTTAAATAGACGTTGAAGTTGTGTCTGTAAACAACTAGTGATATGATAGTACATCGGGTAACTTGCATTGAGTGGAATCTTAAGATTTATCTTGGATGTGTCAGTAGATTTATCTGACGTGCTGAAAACAGTTTCTATAAACGTTGTCTTCATCATACGATATATTAGTAGGCTTGTTATACTACACTTCTTGAAACTGCTTAAGAAGCTTAACTATTATATGTCTATTTCAAATGGTACAAAATCATTAGATGTATGACAAGTGTCTTAATTTCTTACTTATACTAGACATGTGTTCGTTGAAAGAAGTTTATTTGATATCATTTGGGGGTATATATTAATAGTCTCCTCTGTTATACGTAAGTATAGACCTGGTTTCCGTTTATATATACTTAAAATTAAGCAAATACAAGTCAAAGTACTTGCAAAGTCTTTAAAATTGAGATACCTTACAAGGTCGCCAAAATGGTTTGACCAAGTCTGGTTTTGCTTAAACCTGAATCAAGCTATGTCGCTCTGTTGTACGCAAGTACAGACCTGTCACCGCTGACTTGATTCTTAAATTTGATATTCTAATATTCTCTCTGTAAAATGGAAACATGGTCTATGTCTTAAGTTAAGATGTATATCTATGGTGGTGACCACAGAGAAATATGCATGCGAATAATAAAAATTAGTTCCTAGATGTGCGTATAACACGTTTAAAGTGGACAAATATACTAATAATCGTCTTGAAATAATTTTTATAAAAAAACTGTTTCTAACATGACACGTAAATTTAAAGAGGACAACTATACTGATGATCGAAATAACACTTACTGTTCCTAATTATTGTACGTTATGTCGATATGATCCCTAACCAGAATAATCACAACTCCGTCACCAAAAATATTATGTGTTACATGTCTTTGTTTTTTTTTTGTTTTTTTATCTTTGTATTTAATTTTACTTTATCTTTATTTTTAAGTCACAAATCGTCTTCATCGCGAAAATCCTTAAATCACAATCATAATCGGGTTTAAAATCAAATTTTTTTTGGTGTCATCAAAATCTGCTATGTGTTATATACGACACAAGCATTGTGTCGTATCCTTAATATACGACACAAGAATTGTGTCGTATACAGTGTCGTATAACGTGTCGCATATTGTGTCGTATAGTGTGTCGGGGTTAATTATTCACACCATGCGACATAATCATTTACGTTTCCAAAAATTTTCGCGACACATACTGTACGACACAAAAGCGATTTTGCGACACAAGCGTATTCCTTTTCGATTCGTGCTTTCGAAGTGTTTTCACTGCGATTCTTTGCTTGATTCTTGCTCTTCATCCTTCCGTGTATCTCTCGGTATGAGTTTTTTTTTTTACAATTTCATCGCTTGTTTACCCGTAGCATAATTTGTATATTTTTAAACTTTTAGGGTTACGGTTTCTCTTAAATTATTTAGGGTTTAGGGGTTTCTAGGGTTAGAAACCTTGATATTATTGATCCCCTACTGTTTGCGAACCCTAGGGTATGGTTAGATTTCGAAAACCTCAAAAATTTTTCTCAAACTTAAATCTGGGTTGGTTTGGTGTTCATCAATGCGACACAACATACAACATAGTCGTTGTGTCGCATAGATTCGTTAGTTTTATGTCGTATTGAGCTTAACTGCTTATGTTGTATTTTCTACGACATAACATACGACACAAGCCTTGTGTCGTACCTTATGTCGTATCCGAGATTAATTTCTCAATAAATGCTAAATGCAAGGGAAATGCTGTCCGCGTGACACGTGTCATGCGACACAAGCCTTGTGTCGTAGTATATCTCTGCGACACTACTATTGTGTCGTATCTCTCCTGTGCGACACAACTGCTGTGTCGCAGAACATTTGTAAAATAAAACGCGATTATTTTTTGTGTACTAACGCTAACGCAGCTCGAGTTTTTTGTTGTATTACTGTTATTGTTTTTAGATATGGCTGATCAACAACCTGCACAAGCTGCTCCACTTCCAGTAATTGATGTGATGAAATATTTTTGGGAACCACGTCACAATATTGTGGCTTTCATGAACACTGCTGTTGAGACGTCGCGTCCATATCGACCCATGATCTCTTTTCTACGACGGTCTCGAATCTATAAAGCCATTACTGCTGATACACGGATTTTACGGAACCACGTTACTGAGTTTTGGGATAATGTTGTGGTCAACAAAGAGGAACAGGATACTCGTATTATTTCTAGGGTTCGAGGTCAAGAGGTCATCTTTACTGAGCAGCTGATTCGGGATTTCTTTGAGTTTGGGGACAACCCAGATATGCTCGTTCAGTTTAGTGCTGCTGCTATTGCTCAGGGAATGCTATCGATCGGTTATCAGGATATTCCCGTTGACCAGTACAAGAAGACCTATATGACCAAGGTTTGGCGGTATCTGGCTCACATTGTGATTGTTTGTCTATCCAGCCGCAGGGCAGGCCTCGAGGGAATGAGTTACGCGACTGTATCAGCTTTTCTTGCGTTAATCTACAACAAGCCCTTCAACTTCTCTGGTTATATCTTCAGGGGCTTTGTCAACAACGCACTGGATACCCGTGACAAGTGGGCTTTATATCCTCGATTCACTCAGCTACTGCTGAATCATCTACTTCCAGGTCTTCTGGTGACTGCTTTCCACACTTTCAAACAGACACCGATGAATACCCGGATTTACACCACTTGTACCTCTTTTGCCAAGCAGGGTCAGGCACCGGAACGTGAGGTTGCCCTGTTCGGACATATTGTCGACCCTGCCTATGTTGGTCCTCCTGGTGAGCAGTTCAATGATCCAACTCCTCGGCCTACTGTTCCACCAACCCCAGTTCCACCTCCAGTCCAACAACCACCCCCAGCTCAACAACCTGCTGCTCAGCAACCGCCGGTGTTGCCAGATCCTATGGATCAGGAGTTTGTGGATCTCGATCGTGAGATCGATGCCTATCAGCCACCTTCTCCACCTCCTGAATCCTCCAGCCGAGGTAAAAGGCCTCGTGATCCCTCAGATACTGACATTTTGGATCCCCTGATCAGGCGCTCTCGCACTTCCACTTCCACATCTTCTGAGCCGCCGAGGACTGAAACTCCAATCACCCCTCACCCAGCGGTTATTCAAGAGCTCCTGCGCAGACTTGACAAAATGCAGCATGATATGGATGCTCAATTGACAGTATTTGAAGCTCAAGATGCCAGAATCTCTAACCTGGAAAAAGAGAACGCAGAGCTGAAGTCAAAGATTTTGCAGCTGGAAACCCAAGCTATTGCTTCGGGGGAGCCAAGCCAACCGGCTTTAGAATCAACACCTAGGGTTTCCGCCGAGGGCGATGAAAATGTAAATCCTGATAATGTAACTGATTACTCGATTAATGAAACTCCTTTGATTTTGGATTATATTCTTGAGTTACCAGGGCAACCGAAACCGTTAGCTGTAGATTACACTTATTGTAATTTGACATACTTTCAAGCTGCGGTTAATGAAGATGGGGTTGTGCCTGAAGAGCCTTTTGACTTCGAGGCTGCAAATGATGATGATGATGTTGAGGTTGAGCAAGAAGGGCTTGACCTAAATGAAGAATATATTGATCAGCCCTCTCATCCACAGGAAGGTATTGTTGTATCCGATTCTTCAGACGATGAGTCAGGGCCTGCATTCAACTATGTACCAGGATCTACCTCAGGATCTTCTTCTCAGGCTACTTCTGCTCCTGAATCAACAAGGACAAATTACAATGACATCTTCCCACAGGATACAGTCGAACATGTTCCTTTTGACAGGGAAATGTCCATCAGGGATAACTGGTTCATCAAAGGTAAAAATCTCGAACCTGTTTCTGTTACCTGCAAGAAATACAAGGTTGGCGGTGATTATACCGGCCTTATTAAAAGTTGGAAGGTGAACAAGGGAAGGTTCATGATCAAAAGACGTGATGGTATTCAGTACTTTTGACGATCGTTGAAGAAACTGAGCACGCTGCCTAAGCATGACATTGTTCGTCTTTCTCAACTTCAGCTGATCAATCCTCACAAAGATGGAATTGCAAATGCAATTCAAAAGGTCATGCGTGCAGAAATACGATCAAAGAAATATCATTATGTCAAACCGGTACTGGGCACAAGGTTTACATTCAAGAAAAAGCTTGACCCAAAGACAAATCAGCCAATCTTCAGAAATCACTATCCTCCTGCTAATTGTCTTCATGAAGTCTCGCTGGAATCTGTTCCCTTCAATCTGCTGAAACGATTTCACTACTGGGAACTGGATGCTCACACCGGCGAAGCCGTTCTTGTCTATGTACCGGATTCAGTGCCTCAAACTGAATCTACTTCGTTGTGGGGTTTACCAAAAGCAGAATTCAGAATATTTGACCCAATGAGCCTGATAAATTTGTCAAAGGATGATATGAAGAAGCTGTTCGATAGTCGCATTCGCTACAACCCTGACAACGAGTTCAACACGATTTTGGCAAAGCGATTTCAGAAAATTGTCGATATATGCTTCACTTTTGGCGTACACGCTGGAGGAAACTTTCCACCCGGATGGGTTTGAAGACTGAAGCTAATTGAAGAAATTTTTGAAGACCAAGCTGAAGACAAGGGGGAGTTTGTTGGTGCATCTAAATGTGTCTGTCAGTTGGTCTCAGTCTGTAATTGTGTCGATATTGTAATTACGTATTAAAACAGTTTTAGATTTAGATTAATTACAATTTTCTGTAATCTTGCGACACAAGCATTGTGTCGCAGTGTCTGTATATGCGACACAAGGATTGTGTCGCAGAGTCAATGTATGCGACACAATATTTGTGTCGCAGTGACAATCTATGCGACACAAGGATTGTGTCGCATGAAGTTTGGATCAGACTATAAATAGAGCTTATCAGCTTCTGTTTTAGTCACCAACTTACACACACACACAACACTACGAAACTCTCTGTATAATACTCATATAATGTGTTGCTTAGATCCTTGTGTGTCTAGTTAAAGTGTATGTAATCTCACTTGTTGATTGTTTATATAAACTTACACTTTGTGTTTTGGTCATTTACTTGTTAAATATCTAGCATAACTTGTGTGTTTAATTCCGCATCTACATTCAAGTTTTAGGCTTCTCGATTTGGTCCGTGTACGGAACCTACAGGCCCAGACCTGTGAACTGAAACGAGAATATATACGTTTTCGGTTTAGAAAACCCTAACACTTTACAATCTGTGATAGTTTCTGCAAACAAACCCTACGAAATTCTAAGTATATTGTGCTTGGTTCTTGATAGGTTAACGTTATTAACAATCAAGATTAAGGCTAGATATTATTCCTAATCACGAACAAATCGTGATACCAAAGTTATATCCGTATAACTAGGATATTGAGGGATTCCGCACCTCAATATCAAGATAACCTCATTATCGATCCACAAAAATAGGAACTTACAATTGGTATCAGAGCTTTCGGGCTTAATACGTTGTGGTTCGAGGTTATTTGGATTAAATAACTAACAATTTCGGGTTGTTTTACGTAAGTTTTATGACCAAAAGTTGTTTCTTGACATTTTTAGATTGATTTACATTCGAAATCTTTAGGTTTAAGCGTAAAAACACTTAGAATTTTCGATTTTAGGGTTAACAGCCGTTTTTGTGAACTGAAACGTATATTGCGAGCCGAATTAAATTTTACGAACTGAGATTTGCGAAGTGAGCTGAGCTTGCGAATTGAATTGAATTTGCGAGCCGAACTGAACTTTGCGAACTGAGATTTGCGAAGTGAGCTGAGCTTGCGAATTGAATTGGGTTTGCGAACTGAACTGCATTTGCGAACTGAGTTAGACTTGCGAACTGAGTTTCTGCGAAGTGAACTTAGAGTTGCGAATTGAGTTGTGGTTTGCGAATTGAACTTTCTGAGTTCGCAATTTCGACTGATTTTTCGTCTTTTTGACCAAATTTAAGATTTCTAATCTTAGCCGAATGATAGAGATGGACCATGAGGTGGGAAAATCAAATGTTCCACCTAAGTTACTCACCCTTGATGACTATTATGGGTGGAGATACCATTTTGAGTCCTATTGTCGTTTTCATGACCTTATGATATGGGAGTGTATCACTCATGGATACACCACTCCAACTCAACAGGTACACAGGGAACTTCTAAATCTGTTGTTCTTCAATATAATCGTATGAATGAAGAACAGAAGGAAAGTTACAAAAATGAAAACAGAGCACATTCATGCATTAAAATGTGTCTACCTAAGGAAGTCAATCATCTGTTTAAATCCTTTCACACTGCTAAAGAGTTATGGTTAGCTCTAGAGAAGAGGTGCGATGGAAGTCCTCAGATGAAGGAAGGCAAAAAGGATTTGTTGAAGAAACAATTTGTCATCTTTAAGGCTTTCAAAGGAGAGGAACTTGATGCTTATATCACTCGATATTATCATCTTCTGAGTGAGCTAGATAACCATAAAATTGTAGTAAATGATCGAGAGAAAATAAACAAGTTTGTTGAAGGTTTACCGCAAAGATGGGAAATGTATGGAGTGATGATCAAAGATAATGAGGATCGCTATGCATCTATGACTTGGGAAGATGCAATAGACAAACTCATAGGATATGCATTCACTAAGAAAATTAGGGATGCTGATAATGATCAGGTTTAAGATCATAAGCTATACTTTGGTAAGGCTAGTCCCTCAGATGCATCTACAAGTTCCACTACTGCATTGTTAGTTGGTGATATTACTGAAAATAATGCCGAACTAGTTTCTGAAGATTTGTGCTATATTGCTGTTGGAAGTGAAAAAAAAAAAAACAAAGCAACTGAGAAGTGTTTTCAAGAGCATCAAAAGATGCCTATGAGTGTGAAATCTGTTGAACAACAACTGTCTGTTCTTGCTTCATTTGTTGCTTCATATGAAAATTACATCCAGGGAAAGATTAATGATCTAGCCACTTTTGATGCTGATTATGATCAAATTGATGATGATTTAGAAGAAATGGATCTCCAGTGGCAACTTGCTATGTTGTTAAGGAGAGTTAAGAAATTTCTAAATCGAACTGGTAGAAAACTAGTTGGTAATAAAGTTGGGTTTGACAAATCCAAAGTAAAATGTTTTAACTGCCAAGGTTATGGACATTTTGCTAGGGAATATCAAAGATAAAAAGCTGATCAAAATGGTAGGAATAACCAAAGCTCGGGTAAGAGTCTAACTTCCAAGGCTTTGGTAGTTCAACAGTTGGATGGGTCATATGATTGGAAAGCTTTGTCTGAAGAAGCACTAATGGCTGAGATTATTGATGATGAAAAGACTGCTAAATCAACATCTTATATGCCTGAAGCTGAAGATTCTAAATTTCAAGTACCAGACATGCAAGAGAAGTCTATTGAAGATAGTGAGCTCTACATGGATTCAACTGAGCATTTGAGTCCAGAAGACTTTGTTGCTCAAATGGCTAAAATCAACACTGATAAAAAGAGGGTATGTCTTGATACTCTTACTCTTGCTGATGTTTGTTACTTAGTAACTAATTTGCACTCCCAGGTTAATGTATTTTCCTAATCTAATTTAACTATGAAATCTGAAATAGACACATTAAAAGGTGATGTCCGAATACTTAATGAGGACAAACTAGCTCTAAAAGCTAAGATTAAGTCTGATGTAGCATATAAGACCATATTAAAAGATACAATTAATGAGAAGGTTGTTAAAATAGATGGTCTTTATCAGGTTATAGTAGACTTAAAAACAGACTTAGCTAATAGAGATAGTGAATTAGCTGTTTCCAAGTTACAAGTCTTAGAGCTTAATTGTAAGTTAGAAAGTTATGCTACTTCTAAGCTAAATTTAGACTCAATGATTAGCTCTGCAAGAAGAGTAACTGATAGTACTGGAATAGGTTGTAATCATGTAGCCCCTCCATTTAATGCTAATTACACTAAAATAGTTGATTTAGATATGTCTGATGTGTCCAAAGATTCTGAAAACATATTAACTGATAAGTCAGAGGCTCCACAGATAGAGAAGCCTGTTGTTAATGACTTACGATCTGAAGACCATGATATGGTATCAGATGATAAGGATATTAAGGAACATATTCCTTCAGTGTCTAAAAAGCAAACTGACTTAGGGAAAGCAAAAGAGTCTGGTCATCGCAAACAGATGTCATGCTTTAAATGTCATCAAAAAGGGCATGTGGCTTCTTGTTGTCCAAATAAGAAGTCTGAAGCATTGCATAAGTCTGCGAGTAAAGAAAAGTTAGTTGTTACTCCAAATGTGAATGTAGACAGGATAAATCCTATAACGGGTTTGACAAGTAAACCAGCTACTAAAACTGTAAACATTTTGAAACGTGAGGGATCACATAGTGTTTCCCCTCCCAAACCTAAATGGCCTTATGGACAAAATGAAAATTCTTTCATTAAACTAAGAGATAAAACACCGTCGAGGTTTAGGACCCCCAAAAGAAACCATAGTCACTATGAAAATGGTTCTACTTTATTTTCACATGGGAGTAATAAAATTCAAAATTTTGGGAAAATTTTCCAAGGTTATGTGCCTAAGAGGTTGTCTACTCAATCTCCTCATAGGCATAGAACTGCTGATCATCAACAACCTCAGACATCTTTGAAAGTAACCAAGACTCCTGATGAAAATAGTTATGGTTATTTTAAAGAAGTTAAGATTGTTAATGATGAGGGACACACCAAGATCGTTATGGCTTATGTCCCTCTTGATAACTGATCTTTGGTAACTGTCATGTGCAGGAGCAGGTTGTGAATGTAGATAGCTGGTGGTATGTGGACAGTGGATGTTCAAGACACATGACAGGTTAAAGAAGACTATTAAAAGACTTCAAAGGAGGATTAAAACAGCGTGTTAATTTCGCTGGTGAAAAAGGAGGTGTAATAACTGGGAAAGGAAAAGTTTCTAACGGAACTTTGACTCTTGAGGATGTGAATTATGTTGAAGAATTGGTTCACAACCTAGTGAGTGTGTCCCAAGTCTGTGATAAAGGTCATCCAGTTCATTTTAATGAAAAAGAGGCTTTAGTTCTGAAGCCAGAATTTAAAATTCCTGAAGATTGGATACTAATGAGGGCACCAAGGAAGAGGGACATTTATGCTATAAACATGAGTGTTCTTAACACTTCAATGGTATCAACATGTTTGTTATCCAAAGCTTCAGAAACAGACTCATTATTATGGCATAAGAGGATGGCTCACCTGAACTTTCGTAAAATGAATTATATAACCAAAAATGGTTTAGTTCTAGGTGTTCCACAAAAATGTTTTGAGTTTGAAGACAAGTGTGCTCCTTGTAAGAAAGGAAAGCAGCACAAGAAATCTCACAAGTCTAAGATAGAAAATTCTATATCCTCACCTATTGAACTGCTACATATGGATCTCTTTGGCCCAATAAGCAAGAGAAGCATAGGTGGCAAGTGGTACCGTTTAGTTGTTATCGATGATTACTCTAGATTCTCTTGGGTATTCTTTTTGGGATCTAAGGATGAAACTCCTAGAATACTTATGGAATTCTTAGATCTAGTAGACAATACTTATAGAACACGGGTGAAGAGTATTCGTAGTGACAACAGAACCGAGTTTAAAAACTCAACTCTCAATGTCTATTGTTTAAGCAAAGGAATCAATCATCAATTCAGGGCACCATATGAGCCACAACAAAATGATGTTGCTGAAAGGAAAAACAGAACATTGATCGAAGCTGCTAGAACAATGCTTGCAGATTCAAGGCTTCCAGTCATTTTTTGGGCTAAAGCAGTGAATACAGCATGTCACATTTTAAATAGAGTTCTTACGTTAAAAAGGCTTAATAAAACATGTTATGAGATTTTGAACAATAAGAAACCTAACTTGAAAGGATTTGAACCCTATGGAGTTAAGTGCACGATATTGAAAAGACAAACTCAACCAAAGTTTGGTGAAAAAGCTGACGAAGGATACTTCCTAGGTTATGTTGCTTATTCTCCAAATAAGCGTGTCTTTAATATTGTCACTGGACGTCTTGAAATAGCTTATAACATTGAAGTTATTAGCTATTCTTACGATACTCATAAGGGACTGGATTGACAGTTTAATTACTCAGATCTATTCAAATCTTTCAACATTCCTCTCAGTAACAAAGTAATCAGTTCAGAATGTGATTACACAATTTATGTCGATGAAGATATAGGCCATATCCCTAGGTCGAATATTCCTATCACTGGACTGAAGAGACTACTGTTGACACTGAAACAGAGGATATTCCTCAAAATTCGGATCAGCATATTGATGAAAATGTTGATGAGAATAGTGAGATACCGCCTCTGGAGGAAATCAATACTAATCTGGAAGATGAGTTAGTAGTTGAACCCGTTTCTACATCATGTATAAATAGGGACCATCCAACGAGTCAGATTATTGGTGATCTAAATTTAGGTGTAAAAACGAGAAATGAGTTATCTAGAAGTACTAGTTTGTTTACTTCTATAGTTGAAGCTGGAGAATATCATCAGTGTATGTTCTCTTGCTTTATCTCACAAGAAGAACCAAAGAATATACAAATGGCCTTAAAAGATAACTCATGGATAGAAGCCATGCAAGAAGAACTATCCCAATTCAAGAAACTTGAAGTTTGGGAATTAGTTGATCTTCCACCTGGTAAATACCCGATTGGTACTAGATGGGTATTTAAGTGTAAGAGAGACGATCGGGGAATTGTGAATTGCAATAAAGCTCGTCTAGTGGTTCAAGGTTTTAACCAAGAAGAATGCATTGACTATAATGAAGTGTTTGCACCTGTTGCTAGACTTGAGGCAATTAGGCTATTCTTAACTTTTGCAACATTCAAAGGAATCAAAGTTTATCAATTGGATGTTAAAAGTGACTTTTTGTATGGCAAGATTAGAGAGAAGGTGTATGTTTCTCAACCACCTGGTTTTACTGATCCATCATATCCTGATAGAGTATATCGTTTAGATAATGCTCTATATGGATTATATCAAGCACCCAGGATGTGGTATGAAACACTATCATCGTATCTACTTGAGAATGGATTTACAAGGGGATCAATTAATAGTACACTTTTTTCAAATGGCAGAAGAATGACTTTCTACTTATACAAGTATATGTTGATGACATTATCTTTGGATCATCTGATTAAAAGATGTGTCAAGAATTTGAGAAAGTCATGAGGAAACGTTTTGAAATGTCTGCAATGAGAGAGTTGAATTTCTTCTTAGGATTGCAAGTTGATCAAAAGAAGGATGGATTCTTTATTCATCAATCTAAATATACTGCAGAGTTGTTAGATAAATTCAAGATGGATGAAAGTAGAATCTTTTATACTCCCATACCAGTCAATCATGGACTTGGTCCAGGTACATCGAGTGATCAGGATGTGGATCCTACTCTTTATAGGGCTATGATTGGATCACTAATGTATCTTACTGCATCTAGGCCTGATATAATGTTTGCATGATAAAATGTATGATTGTTTAAGCTCAGATTGTTTAGATCTAATCTAGGATCAATGATAACAAAGATAATAATATGCAGCGGAATAAGAATGAATCAATGTTATCATAACAAGATTTCAACATATATCATTCAATACAATCAAACCAAGCCTCAATTCTATATGATCATTATAGAACGTGTTATCTACCTATAACAAGGATTAAAGATATCAAAGATATCTTAACCTTAGGGCTAAAACAAAACTCTAGACGTCTACATCTTTTCTGTGCACACCTAAAAACCACGCCTAATATCTCTTTATATAATAGAGATATCTAGGTTTACAAAGAAATCATAATTGTATTAGGAAACTAACTAAATATAAGAAGTTCATCTTTAGTCCCTTTTGTTTCATCTTTTGGTTCTTTTGTATCATCAAATCTATAATTCCCAACAATCTTCCCCTATTTGATGATGACAAAATAAACACCTTCTGGCACAAACTTCCCCTTAATTCTTGATTTTTGTAAACATGCCATGCCATGCACAATAAGCTGCAAATCATTTCTTCCCCTTTTTGTCATAATCCAATAGGGATCTTGTGAAGATGAGCAACTTGAATCTTTACAACTACATGATATATACTACACTACTAATCCAATCTTCTAATGTCTCAAATTACCCTCCATGACGCATAATAAGAATAATGAATTTGATCATTAGAAACTTACACTAGCTGTAATAATATATACCTAGCAGTAGTAATAAAATCTTTATCCCCAAATAATTATGCATGAACATCTTCTGATGGTTAAACACTTTTTCGATAAGCTACCCCTCAAATCAATATGTTAACCATCTCTTGAATCTCGAACTTTGTAGGCTCTTTGTAATGATCACCGATGAAGAAAATAAAGTATAACAAACTTAATAAAGAAGTTAAATCTTCCAAACTTGTATCTTATATCTTGTACTAACCACGACTTCGAACTTATAATCCTATGTATAAGTAGACCGCAATCTCTTTGACAAAATCCTTATTTTTCATAATAAGTCACCGAGCACACCATAATTTCTTCAAGTGATAGCAAATGTGAGCATTGAGCACCATCAGTTTGTAAATCACACACTTTTGCTAGATTTGTCAAGTCTTCGTCGTCACCATACAAACCAAACAAGTTATCTTCAAAGTGTAACACCTCACTTTGAGATATGATAAGATACACACCTGTAAAACTCAACTCCAATATCAATAATCAATCTTCTTCGTAATCATATCTTCAAATAATCTTCAAAACAAGCCATAGAATCTATAAGAATAAATTGTTATAAAAAACAATTCCATTCGAGATCCAAAATTTTCTTATACAGTAACCATAAGAACTGTACGGATAACCATCCAATAATAGCAACGAATACCATATAGTACCATCCATGATGAGTATCACTAATTCCGCATTAGTGTTTGAAAAATGACTAACAGTGGTAATCGATACCAAGCAGTGGTAAAATTACATTAGCAGTGGCAACTACTAACTAGCAGTGGCAACTACTAACTAGCAGTGGTAACGACTAACTAGCAGTGGTAACGACTAACTAGTTTGGGTAACGACTAACTAACAGTGGCAATAACCGAACAGTGGTAAGATCCTCTAGCAATACCAATTTTGTACTAACAGCGGTAAGGTTATATAAACAGTGGTAAAGATCTTCTAACAGCGGTTACTTTGTACAAACAGAGATAAACCTTCTAGCAGTGGTAAGCTTGATGAGCAGTGGCTACTTCGTACTAACAGCGGTAAGCTTGTACTAACAGTGGTACAAACCTAACAGCGGTTGGGTTTGAGCAGTGGCAACTTTGTAACTGTGTATCTCCTTGATGCCGTATCCAATGAAGCTCAAATTTTAAAACGAAGTCCATCAATGTTTCATTAACCACTTATCCAAAAATCAAGTCGATCCAACGGTTAACGAATCTACAGTAATTATTTGACTTCAGCTGCACAAAAGAAACCATAAACTTACTGCTGCAGATTCAAATTTTAATATCTCTAGGTAGAAACATCCGATCACAATACACGATGTAGAAACATATGTCTTGAATAACATATCCAAAAATCATGGATATTCGTTAAATAACGAAGACACAGTGATCGATTTACTGCAGCTGTTCGGAAAAACCATACGGTTTCAGCAGCAGAATTCGACTTTATAGATCTGTCAATTAAAAGCTCAGATCGAAAATTACTCCAGTCAGATTGTCCATCTATCTGTTATAAACCTACAGTTCAAATTTCACGATGATTGAACGGCTAACGAATGAGATCCGAATTTTTTACCATGGCTGTGCAGAAAGTGACGAACAGAAAATTTGAAAACCCTACTTTTCAAAATCTTCTTTGTAAGACTTGAAAACCTTGTAGATCCTAGATCATGCGCCACCATAGCTCTGATACCACTTGATAAAACGTATGATCGTTTAAGCTCAGATTGTTTAGATCTAATCTAGGATCAATGATAACAAAGATAATAATATGCAGCGGAATAAGAATGAATCAATGTTATCATAACAAGATTTCAACATATATCATTCAATACAATCAAACCAAGCCCCAATTCTATATGATCAGTATAGAACGTGTTATCTACCTAAACAAGGATTAAAGATATCAAAGATATCTTAACCGTAGGGCTAAAACAAAACTCTAGACGTCTACATCTTTTCTGTGCACACCTAAAGACCACGCCTAATATCTCTTTATATAATAGAGATATCTAGGTTTACAAAGAAATCATAATTGTATTAGGAAACTAACTAAATATAAGAAGTTCATCTTTAGTCCCTTTTGTTTCATCTTTTGGTTCTTTTGTATCATCAAATCTATAATTCCCAACATTGCAGTATGTATATGCGCAAGATATCAAGCCACTCCTAAAGAATCTCACATGCAAGCTGTAAAACGGATTTTTCGTTTTCTTAAGGGGAAGCCTAAGATGGGACTTTGGTATCCTTCTGATGGAAACTTAGATCTTGTTGCTTACACAGATTCCGATTATGGAGGATGCAATCTAAATTGAAAGTCAACAACTGGCGGATATCAGTTCTTAGGAGGAAGATTGGTGTCGTGGCAGTGCAAGAAGCAAACCTCAGTAGCCATTTCTACATTTGAAGCTGAGTATGTTGCAGCTAGCAGCTGTTGTTCTCAAATTCTTTGGATACAACAGCAACTGCGAGACTATGGTTTAAATTTGAAGAACACTCCTATGATGATAGACAATGAATCAACGATGTCCATCACTAACAATCCGGTCAAGCACAGTAAGACGAAGCATATTGATATTAGACATAATTTCATTCATGATTGTTCTGAGAAAAAGATGATACGGTTAGTTAAGGTTCCGACTAAGGATAACTTAGCAGACTTGTATACGAAGGCTTTTGATAGAGCACGGTTCGAGACCTTGGTTCAGCTAAATGGAATGAAGAATGCAGAGTAACTAGTAATCCAGGGGTATTTCAGTAATTGTAATAGTTAGTAGTTTTTCTATATTTAAAATAAAAAAAGTGGGGGATGGCGTATGACATTCATTTGCTTGTTACCTGAGGGGAATCGCCGCCTAACAAAAATACAATAACAAAAGTTTAAGTTTTTATTTGCATAAGGGAAATGATAGTACATTAGGAGAATAAGCTTGATTATAATAAGTTTGAGTACTTAAGATAGATTTATTAGTAGGTTCATTTAAGTTTATGGCTATTTTCCTAAGTATATATCTATATTTATTTTATTATACACCTTTCTCCACTTGATATAATTTTTATCTCTTAAAATTTAGATAGCTTCTTCATAAGATATAATGGTAGGCAATTTATATACAAATTTCTAAAGCCTTTAAGAAGTCATAAGATACATGGGTATTATCTAGTATGAGTATTATGTGATGTATGATAATTGTCTTAATTATTGAATGATAGTATTTCCATGCACTGTGAATATGAAGAAAATGACAAATGATATGAAAAATATATGGTTATCAACTTAGCTAATGATTTCTCTGTTGTACGTGAGTACAGACCTGAAGCTATTAGCTAAGTCAATAATCTCAAACAGGTAGTGCATATACTAAGGGATCCTCTGTTGTATGTCAGTACAGACCTAGAACCACTAGTATCTTCACTATGAGTTTGATATTTGTCTAAATATAAATAACATAAGTGTACTTTATGTACCTTAGTTATAAATTCAGTGTTATGTGTTTTACTTGAATTCACAGTATATCATGTAATGGAAAACACCAGTTTATATTCATACTAATAATAATAAAGTATGCTTGGAAATTTGAGTATAAATTGTTTATGTGGATCATCATACCGATAATTGTCTAGAACTATCTACTAAATGATTCACAAATGTGAATAAACTGTTTTCAATTATACTGTATGGATAAAGGTAACCAAGATATAATATTATAAATATAAGTATGTAAATGGTAAAATAAGTGGTATTTATATGAACTTCTTGAGGTAAGTATACAAACAATCATCTTAGACTTTAAACATATTAGGATTTTAGAGCTTATTCTTACTAATATGATCCCTTAGCAAATAAACTCTTAATCTCCAATAATATGTACTCTAGTTTATTTTTATGTACTTTATTTACAGTGTTTAATAAAATGGTACATGATACCACTGTTAGTTTCTATGTGTTGTGTTTCATCTTTATTTTAATATTATTACCCCTTGGAATTAAGTTAAACTGATATTAATCATTTAAATTTTTATAAAAATAAGTTGCAAATAATATTTTGTGTTTCGATTTATACTAAGTGCACAATTTTCATTTTTGGCCAAAATTGCGAAGTTTGACTGGTCAAACTTGCGAATTGAGACTAGGGTATAAAAAGGAACAGTTATCTGCGAACCCACTCACTTCCCCACATACTTGCGAAGCGAGCCGAACGTGCGAAGCGAGCTGAGTGATTTTTTCATTATTTTCGATTATATACACACGAGGAACGATTTTTACTCCGTGGATGTAATATACTTTTTGATTACGCATCGTTTGAGGTATAATACACTTATTTTAACCGTGTATTTTACGAGTAATTGATGTTTATATGTTTATAAACTTTTGACTTGATATTCAATCGATTAAACTAGGATTTAATGGATTAAAAGCCATAGATATCTAGGATTAACTTATTTGAATAACGTTGAACACGTTTATACCAATGGATTGTGTTAAAACTTAACGAAATTCGATTTTGAATCGATTTTCACTCCGCAGGAGCGTCTGCGAAGTGAATTCAATCTCACTTCGCATCTCGCTGATGCGAAGTGAACTTCGTTGACTAGTTGACTTTGCAAGATGAGTATGCGAAGTGAAGTTCGCAACTCGTTGACTGAAAGGGTGCGAAGTGAAGTTCGTTGACTTTTTGACTTGCCTTACGAGTTGAGATGTTTTGCGAATTGAGCTGCGAAGTCAGCTACTTGCGAGCAGAGTTGCGAACTTCGCAGTTTATGAATAGAATTTTTTTAAATAATATATATATATATATATAAACTAAAAAATGTGTATCGTTTAGACTTGTGACAACTTTTACAAGTTATTTAATACATGTTTTAGACTTACAACATTGGGTTGATAAGTTATCCATTATTTAAATTTATTTCGTATTAGACTTAAGATTATATAAGTAAATAAGTTCAAAATATATTTAAATAATTTACATATTTTTAGAAGTTAAGTAGATTATTTGGTCGAAAGTCTTCCGACTCATTGAGTAGTCGAGCGGCGTGTCCCGATGTTTATCGGCGGTTAAATTTTATGATATAACTTACTTTGTTTAATTTGACAAGGCCAGGAGCTCAGAGAGTAGCGGATATTCTCACGTTCTTAGCACGGTCTCGTATTAGACATGCTATTTCATCCTCTCCGCCACTCTCTATGACTCATTTGACGGGCTTTTGGACGGATATTGTTTATGATCCTTCAGTTATCCCACCGGTTATTCGTACAACTGTGGGTGGACGTCCAATTGTTTTCTCTGCTGCTGATCTGCATGAGATATTACGTATAGGTGCAGAGGAGCAAGAAGATGGTCCGGTTGAGTTTCCCTTGGATTTCATTGAGGGAGCTATTGGCCGTATGGGGTACGTAGGCCCTACACGAGGTCGTCAGTATTTGAAGGCCTTTGTGTTTGGGCAATGGAGGTTTTTATGAAACGTACTTCTACACGTATTTGCACCCAAGAAGGGTGGTTTTGATGAGCTGCCACCGACACTGATGTCTGGCGTACTGTCCCTGGTTTATAACAAACCATACAGTTTCTCTTCTTATATTTTTTAGAAATTCAGAGCTCAAATTACCGGACAGGTCAAATCGACCTTTATGTTATATCCACGTTTTTGTATGCTGGTCATTGGACATTTTCTTCATGATCTACCAGCTTATGCGCCCACGATTTTTGTTGATACTATTGGGCTTCGTGGACACAATGCGGCATTCAGTATCGATTCTCGTTGTCCTGAGCATTTGAGACCACAGACGAGAAATCTCTTTGGATTTTTGATCGATACACTCAACAGGATGCCACCTAACAATGGTTGGGAGGATGTTAATACTGATGCTGGTCCACCTGCTGAGCTTCCTACTGATGTGGTTTTGAATCCGGAGCCATAAGAGCTTCTTGAGGATGTTTTACTGGCTGAAAATCAAGGTCATGATGTTGTGCCTGAGATAGCAGAGCAGGTAGTACAAGAAGTACTGGTCATCAGGATGATATCAATGATCCAGTACTTCAGGCGATTGAAGATTACCATGAGGTAATTCTTTTTACTTTATATATTCACTATGATATTTGAACTTAGTTGATTGAGCTTTTAGCTAAATCATAAATTTTTTGTATCATGACTTATAGGTACAGGTGATTCAGGATCCAGTGGTTGATAAACCTGGGGGTTCTTCATCTGCTACTGTACCTATACAAGTATATATAAGTAATCATTTATATAATTATGAAATTTATATAGAACTTGTATGATGGAGCAATATGCTAATCATAAGAGTTTAATATAATTATTGTACAGGATACAGAGGTTGGTCCTTCTGATGGACATGATGGTGAAATAGTCACTGATGAGTCAGATTCAGATGATACACCAAGTCCACCACATCATACTATTCGTTATCAATCTCGTATGATTCCGGATCCGGCATTGACAGAGAAGCGTAAAGCTAAGGATGTAGATCCGGATTTTACTCTGCAAGACGAAGACACAGAGGACGATGATGACCAGCCTTTAAGGTCCAAAAGACGAAAGCTAATAAGGGCTTTCACCCCACAATTGACTATTGGTGAAGTTCCTCAGGCTACACCTAGAGCTGAGTCTGGGACTAGGTCACAGGAGACAGAACAGGTCTCACGGCCTACTGAGAGGGAGGTTGTTGAGTTGGTACGTCCAAAATCATTCCCAACTACCAAAGCGAGCAAATTTGCAGCTAGCCTTCTTACGGCAGCTTTGACTCAGCCTTCTCAGCCACTTACTTCTGATTCACATATAGCATTACTCACACCACCTGGACCCACGACCATCTCTGTTACTCCTACGACGGATGCTAAAAGGATTACATCCTTAGAGTCGAAAGTTAAGGAGTTTTACTTCCACGATTCCAGAGTTGGTTGCACATAATCTTCTCTTTGCCAAGCAGATGACTCAACAAAGTGAGTCTTACAAGACACTGCTGGAGACTCATCTCACATTATAACAAGACTTTACTACCCAGCGATTGAAGCTTTAACACTTAGAGCGTCTTGTGTTGAGAGTGCATTCAGGACAGTCAGGTCAGGGGGAGATATTGTTATATCAAGAGTTCTGTAGACAAGATGAGTTAAGGAAGAAGAGAGATGCTGATAAAGACGATGATCCCAGTGCTCCGAAAGATAGTGAGTTGGCTGGTCCTTCAACGACT
The DNA here is from genome assembly GCA_963422505.1 of Pseudognaphalium luteoalbum. Lineage (NCBI taxonomy): Eukaryota > Viridiplantae > Streptophyta > Magnoliopsida > Asterales > Asteraceae > Pseudognaphalium > Pseudognaphalium luteoalbum. The sequence goes on from OY730194.1 coordinate 90,818,870, forward strand.
AGCAAGCAGACTATTATTCAGGGGGAGCCTGATGTAGCGGGTAAGAGTGTTGCACCAGTTGATGATGCTGGTAAGGAAATTAGTTAGAAGATGTATAGGTAGATTGGATAATTAAGACTTAGATTGATTGTAATATAACTTTTATATTAAGTTTCAATGAAAGTTTTAGTTTATTAAACTCTTATATGCTCTTAAAGATAAAGAAATTCTTAGAGTTGATTCTGAGAAATTAACTAAAGAATTTATATTATTATTATTGGAAATATACTTAGAATTTATTTACAAAACAATTATAGTATACAGAGATATATTAATTGTAATCTTAGATAGATTTCTGTAATCTATAAAAGATTAAGATTATGTAATAATTGTTTGATATTTTAATGATTGAAATGATAAAGAAATTTTAAGATTGATAAGTTATCAATAATAGAATTTAAATTATTATTTAAATCATTCTTGGTTATCTCTTTGTAGAATTGGAGAAATTAAATTTGACTGATTTTGAAAGTGATTTTGGAGATGAAGCTGAAGTCGAGATTGATTATGATCTTGAAGAAGGTGAATTTATTCCACCTGAAGACTGGAGTTCTGTTCCTGAAATTGTGGTAGACGAAGGTGTTGATCCAGATACTGATATTGATGAACACGTCATGAATCCATCTAGGACATAATTTGTAGTTGAAGATGATCAAGGAGAAAGAGTAGTCGATGTAGATGAAGATATCGATGACTCAATTAATTCTGAAAAAGAAGATGATACTCTTATTCCAACTAAGAATCCAGCGGTTATGTATAGGAAACTACCAAAGATAAAGAAGAATATTGGAGTTTCTGAAGTAGATATTACTGAAAAGCTTGTTCCACATAGAGGAATTATTGGATGGTATTTTGATTCTGACTTAAAGCTCTTTGCTATCAAAAGGTTTGACGGAGTTCAATATTTTGAGAAAAAGCTTGCTGTCTTTAGTTCTCTTCCTAGATTTGAGATTCGAGACTTGGCTAGATTAGAGCTGAATAATCCTAGTAATGATGATTATGCAAAGTATGTTGCAAAGATTATCAGGACTGAGGGTAGATCAATGAAGTTTGAGAAAATTAAGCCAAGAGTTGGAAGAACAATCAAATTAAAGGAAAGAAGTGAAAGAACTGGAAGAAGACGTCGAAAGAAAGTATTTCCAGCTGTCAAATGTGTACAACAGATCCCACTGAAGATAATGCCACAGGATATTCTGGGAAATATGAAAAGTTGGCATGTAGATTCAGAGACTGGAGAAGCTGTTATGGTTGAAGCAGATGATGAAGTCGAAGGAGGTGAAAGAGAACTTCTGAGATTTTATGATCATCGACACCTGATGAATATGTTGAAGAAAGATTTAATGAAGTTATTCGAGAATAGAATCTTAACGCCTATGGCATGGGGTGATCTTGCACGTGATTATCAGATGATGGTAAAGACTTGCATGAAGATGAAGATCTATGTTGGAAGCAAGATATTCAAGTGATTATTAAGGATAAACTTGAAGACAACTAGAGCTATTGTCAAGGGAGAGTCTGTTGGGACATGTTTGTGTGACAACAGTTCTAGCTTGTAATAGTATTTAGTTTGTAATCAAGTCTTGTACATTGATCTTAATTTTGATATTGAACATATTAGTTTGTGGTAATATTTGTTATATATATATATATATATGTATATATGTATATATATGTGTGTGTGTGTGTGTGTTTATATATATATGTATTCGACAAATATGAACTGCGAACCTAAGTTAGCTGCGATGCGAACTGAGTTCAGTTTGCAAGGTGGTAACTAAACCGAGTCAGTTCGCAGGACTCCTGGGCTGCGAACTGAGTCAGTTCGCAAGGCCCAGACCTGCGAACTGAAACGAGAATATATACGTTTTCGGTTTAGAAAACCCTAACACTTTACAATCTGCGAATTTAGTTTCTGCAAATAAACCCTACGAAATTCTAAGTATATTGTGCTTGGTTCTTGATAGGTTAACATTATTAACAATCAAGATTAAGGCTAGATATTATTCCTAATCACGAACAAATCGTGATACCAAAGTTATATCCGTATAACTAGGATATTGAGGGATTCCGCACCTCAATATCAAGATAACCTCGTTACCGATCCACAGAACTAGGGACTTACATACCCCTCTGCTCAAAATTTATTAAAAACTTGTTTTTAAAAAAAGAATTAATGATGTTTTGATCTGGACCCTTGATTTGGAAGATCCAATGGTTCACATTCATTCCCCCATTCTCACACAAAATGAGTATACTCATTTGAACCCCACTCATGAATGGAATGTTAACATTCTTTCTCGATTGCATTCGTTCGTTCAATAATCTGTCTTCACATTTTTAAAGAAGTTATTATACCTATGTTAAATCTTACATCTATAATTTATCATAATCTAAATTATACATTATTATATATGATAATCAACTTTAACTAAATTTCATGTATGCCTTTTATGGTTATGTTATACACTTCAACGATAGCTATAACTAATCTCTCAAGCACATCTATCTAAATAAAATATTCATCTAACACTTCGTTGGAGAAATGATTCACATGTTTAGCGTTAACCTTTTAACACTCACTAAAATACACCCATTTCTACAAATGCCATATTCACCCTCTCAAACAATATGTATGGGAGTTTCGTGGTGGTGTCCAACGAAGGTGATTATAGTTTGTGCAATCGGATTTAGCAGTATGGTTTTGTGACTGTTAATTGTTTTATCTTCCCGTTGAATAAAAAAGAGGAATTTTTTCCAAAACCTAGTATGTGAACGAAATCCGGGTCACCGAGTTCAGGTCGAACCTAAAACCCATCTAGGTGAATCCCAGCTAGAGTGTGCTCCTAACCCGCTCTACATTGACCCTGCTTTATTGCCCGGGTCGTCCGGCCAAATTGATCCGAATTTGAAAATATATAGTGAATTGAATTCAACAAGGATTTGCCTACATGGTTTAGTGGTTAGGCCCCTCACCTTTATTTGAATTGTCATAGGTTCGAGCCCATATTTCTTTCTTTAATTGTGTTGTATTTTTGTCATTTACATTTCAAATACGATAGTTTTTCTTTAGGGTATTTTTTGTACTTATGATATTTTTAGAGACTATAATAGATACATCAATTAGGAATATATGGCTTATCGAACTTGAACTCACGGTAAAAATTGTTTAATCATATAAAGCTTGATTTCCCCAGAAAGAGATTAACCTTTCCCAATCACATAGATGTATCTGTCATAGTCAACAATCTGGATATAGATCTCGAGCTCCTTAGCAGAGCATCCACAGACATCCAAGTATATGTAGTATCCATATACCTCGATTCTCCTAAGAAAGTTGAGCTCGTCTGGAGTCTTCAAAACTTTTGTAGAAACAAAATGAAAATGTAACAACCAAATGCAATCCAAAGATACACTGAAAATTCAGTAAAGATGGATAAATTAAAGGGGTGATTAAGTGTGCAAATGCACAAGGACCCAGTTTTTGTAAGGGCCCGAACTATAAAAGTTAAAACAAAGTATAAATTTGATTATATAATGATTTTTAAATGAAGTTTAGGAGTTTACTTTATGTACATGGTCTGGGAAACGTGAGCTTGCTTTCAGATTCCGGAACTCCACACTAGTCAATGTTTCCCTTCCAAAAATCAAACACAAAAAGGTATGCAAGTTAATCAAACCACATCTTTTTAAATGAAAAAGGAAATTAGAAACTCAAGTTTCAAGTTAAAATGTGAAATGAAAAATAATATAAAGTCTTTTCAACCATTAATAATGATATAGCCTCTAAGAGATATAAATAATAGATGTGTGATTTATAACTATTAACCTATACCATGGAGCACTCATATTACTATCCTTGAGTAAATAGCCCATAGTTGGTATATATTGTTTTATTTTGAGGTTAGTGTCTAGTAACATATCCAACTTGTAGTCAATGTTTATTGTCTAGGAAAAAGACCTTAAAAAGGGACAATACCATTCAAATTTCAAAAACAAATACATAAACTATGACCGGAAGACATTTTCAACAAATAAACCTACTAAAACCAACCTCTGGTGGCGCATTACTCTTCCCTTACAAATTAAACTGAATCATCGAGTCATTATCCAATCGAGATATTGATTTATAAAACATATAAGTAACCATGAATTCCGCTAAGACATAGATCATGTCTGTAACAGATGGGGAGACTGTGCTAACTAGTGAACACCTAACGGTTGAATTAACTAACGACAACTATAACCCGTATACAATTTACGACCGTCATACACCATACTTTGTTACGAGTTCTTAAACATTTTCATTTAATTCTGGGTATGCTGACGTGACTAAACCAGGCATGATTACTTTCCGTTTGGGAGGTAATCCACATAGAACTTAAAGAGGACCAGGTGCACCAAGGATGCTCATATGCCTGGTCTTTTTTCTCCAACTTAGGTTTGCTATTTTTAATGCACCAAAATTTCAAAAAGTGTGTTTTGGTATATTTTGATGATTTTTTGATGATGTGTCAAACTCGGAGGATGCCACGTGGCACCTTAAATGAGCAACTCCTCATCAAAATACATCAGGACACCCATTTTGAAAAATGGATGCATTAAAAATAGTAACTCTAATTTTGATACATCCAATAAACATCATGCACAAGTTGAATACATTTCTAGAAGCTAACCCCTTTAAATTTTATTAAGTTCGTACAACAAAATTATTTGTTGAACATCAACACATAAGCCTATAATTATCAACTAACTTCAACAACGACCCAGTATCCATGACCTCAATTATCACGATAATGAATACACATCCTATACATACTTTGTTCATCATGCATTGATACTAAAGATCTTTCAAGTGTTACCTTATATATTTACACATATAATAAACCTAATAATTATTTTATGATAGATACGCATTATCTCTTACCAAACATACTATCAACTAAGCGATTCAATACATGTTTATTGTTTATAAGTAAAAAAAGTAGGAGTAGCAAACATTATGAGTCTGTGATTTTAGGTTTGACAAAAGATATCGATGTAATCATGAGGGTTCCCCTATTATTATTTGATAAGCTTGATGAACGTAATCATAAGCATCGCGATTTCTTACAATCATTAACCTTCAAACGTTATTTTCAACATAAATTATTAGGTCAACTCTATTTAAATGTTAGCAGCATAAGGTGTTGTTGGAATAGAGTACAAGGTCATAACTAACTCTTAAGGCTATCATTATAAGTGGAGTTTTTTTAGAGTATCCCTAAACGAAAAGTTAAAGAGAAATAAATGAGAGTTAATATTAATTAGAATTAATATTATATTATATAGTTTATTAATTTATTAAAGTGGTAAATAAATTAGAACCTAAAAGAATGAATTAAAAGAAGATTCTGGAAGCAGGTTTCAACAGCCGGTTGAACCGGCTGGAATTAGGGTTTTGGAATGCGGTGGAGGACCTGGGTTGTGGCTCGACTTGACGGGTCAAAAGCGAACCCAACCACTGACTGGAAGGTTCAATCGGCGGTTGGAGGATGAATTGTTTGTCCGACATTGGATGAAATATAAACCCCAAGGCAATCTCTTCCTATATAAATTGTGGCTATGCCAAGGCTTTCAAATCAACCCTCTCGCTCTTCCTCATTCCCATTCCTTGTAAGAGTTTATACGACTTAGAGTCGAACCTTAGGAATTGAAATTTCTCTTTGGTTCATGGGTGTGAGCAATTAGAGGTACTCTGGTTTGAGTACTCGCCTCCAAGTCAAGAAGGTTCTACAAGGTGGTCTGCGTATGAGAAATTGATTTTCTTAAAGGTTAATATTTTCTCATTTATCTATTTATTTCGTTATGTTTTTTAGGTTTAGTTTCCTTATTTCCCTATATTAATTGTTATTTCCTTATTTATGTTAATCTAGTTAGGGAACAGAAAACCCATCAGTGGTATCAGAGCGATAGCTTAATAATGTTAGCATTACAAAATGTAGATAAAATGAATTTGGAAATAATACTGTTTTTTAATTCTGTCCGAAATTAACTAAATTAAGTATATATGTATAATAGATTTATATATGTATACAATTAATTTAATTACCAATCAAACATTCATATTTTAATTGTTTAAAACAAAATGCTCAAATTTTAAAATGGTTAAAATAGAACCATGAAGCTTAAATGTTTAAGAGAGACCTTATATATAATATGACTTATATATATGGATAACTAAAGTCTAAATACACGGTTAGTCAATCGATAAATCGGCTCACCCATAGTGAACAAACTATAAGAGAGGTATAAGGTGGGTCACTTAGCATCCCTAAAGAAGAGGTTTTTAATATGCCTCGTGCTGTCCTGCTTCTCCACTTCTTTGTTGGAGCTACCGAGGACTTTTGATAGGATGATTTCAAGATTAAAAGTATAGGCTTAAAAGTAATAAAACAAAATTCTTTTTTAGCTATAGAAATGTGAATAGTATGCTAACCCATGAAAACCGCACATTTCTCATATGGACTGTTAATGGAGCGTGAGTGGTTTACCGGCACATTAATATGAGAACATAAGTGAAAGGTGATGTGAGACTCGCGATTCTCGAGCGTACTCGAGCCAGGGACTACGCGGGTTTGTATGGCTAAATTCACTATCTTGTTCATGATCATCGGTATCTCAGTCATCAATAGTAGATAAGCATATCCGAGATTAACATGTCATTGATAGAATCAATGAATCTCAAAGGAACTAGGAATTTAATAGGAGTGAAATTGAATGTATACCTAAAATAAATTCGTGATATAATTACGGCAACCATCTTCATAAAACAAATCTAAAATATGGATCGTAGCCTTTATTTAGAAAATTGGGTAATTAATTAAGGATTATTTAAACTAACTAGAAATGTTTATCTCAAAGATGTATAACAAAAATGGTGCTAATTCTCCCGTTCCTAGTTTCGTGCATAACTCGAACTTCTCATTACTCTCAATTCTTGGGAGAGAAAGACTTACCGGTCCAAACTATATGGACTGGATGCGAAACCTTAGGTTCACCCTAAGGTACGAGAATAAGGATTAAGTTCTAGATGAGCAGATTTCCATTATTGATGATGATTCAACCCAAGAGGAGATTGAAGCTAACCAGAAACATTATGATGATGCGAATAAAGTGGCATGCATCATGGCATCCTCGATGAGCTCTGAATTGCAAAAGACTTTTGAGAATATTTGGGCTTATGAGATGAACCAACAGCTTAAGGAAATGTTTTAGGCAAAGGCAAGCAAAGGACGCTTCGATGTGATTAAATCCATGATGGCTTGCAAATCCAAACCTAGTATATGTGCTTTCATCTTGGAGATGAAAAGGTACTTTGATAGGTTGGAATCTTGGAACATGATGTTTGATACTAAGTCTTCCATCAAAATAACCCTGTCCAGTCTACCAACTATCTACAATCAGTTTATAATCTCATATCAAATGAAGTTGAGTGAGCAAGAGAGCTCAATAATGGAACTCCATAATTTGTTGCAAAAGGCTGAGCAAAGGATCAAGAAATATGATGTGCCCTCTAGTTGAGCAGCTTCTGTGTTTTCAATTGGTCAAAATGCAAAGAAAAGAAAGAAGTATAAAATCTAGAAAGGAAAGGCTATGAATGGGAAGTCCAATCGTGGGTCTAAAACAAAGACTGATTCTGAGATTGAACCTACAAGTGATTCAAAGGAAGCAGTGTGCTTTTTTTGCAACCAAAAGGGGCACTGGAAGCGTAGCTGCCCAGCATATCTGAAGGACCTTAAACATGGAAAGGTCGAAAAGAGTATTCACTCATGTATGTTTATGATCGAACTCCACAATAATTTTACTTCTAATTTGTGGGTCCTGGATACAGGGTGTGGTACTCACATTTGCATTGTATTATAGAGGCTAAAGGAAAATAGAAGTTTGAAGCATGGAGAGCTCAACTTAGTCATGGGAAACTGAAGAATCATGCCCGTGACAATCATTGAAAGTTTGAGCTCATGCTGAAGTCTAGAGTTAGGATAGATTTAAATAATTGTTGTTATTCGTCATAAACTACAAGAAACATTATTTCATTTCATGCTTTGTTTAAGAATGGTTATCGATTTTCATTTGATAATGAAAATGAAGATATTTTGGTTCATTTAAATGATTGTTTTATTTTTAAAGCTTCTCCTTATAAAGGCATATATGAAAATGTTGGATGTGTTAGCAATGTAATTTTAAATGTCGGTTCGTCTAATGAACTTGATAAATCCAAATTGTGGCATTTTTGTCTTGGGCACGTAAACAAGAAACGCATCGCCCAACTCTTAAAGTATGGAGTGTTGGAATCATTCGACATCAAATCAGATGATGTATGCGAAGCTTGCTTATTGGGCAAGATGACTAAATCACCTTTCACTGGATCGTGTGAAAGAGGAGAAGGATTATTAGATTTAGTACATGTAGATGTATGTGGACTATTCTGATGTACCACGAAGGATGGAAATCGCTACTATGTTACATTTACTAACGACTTCAGCAGATTTGGATATGTTTATCTGATTAAACATATGTCCAATACTTTTGAAATATTCAAAAGATATCAAAACGAAGTAGAGAACCAACTGGGCAGAAAGATAAAGGTACTCCGATCCGATTGAGGAGGAGAATACCTTAGTATTGAGTTTCTTGATCATCTTAGAGACTGTGGAATAGTTTCACACTTAACTCCTCCTAGAACACCGCAACTTAACAGAGTTTTTGAGAGGAGAAATAGATCCATATTAGACATGGTTCGATCTATGATGAGTTGGGCAACACTTCCAATAAGCTTTTGGGGTTACGCATTAGAGACAGCCGCCCATATCTTAAATCAAGTACCCACTAAGAAGGTTTCAAAGACACCTTATGAGATGTGGAAGGGAAAACGTTCTTCTCTTGGGCACATAAATATCCAGGGTTATGAAGTTTTCGTTAGAAGAGAAACTCATGAAAAACTAGAAGCCAGATCTGAAAAGTGGCTTTATGTTGGTTATCCAAATGAGTCATTTGGATATTTATTTTACAGGCCCAAGGATAATGTGGTGTTTGTATCTTGAAGATGAGTGTTCCTTGAGAGAGAAATGATGTCTAAAGAGGACAGTGGGAGTAAGATTGATCTTGAAGAGATTCAAGAATCTACCGATGAAGAAGCTATAGTAATCACTAACGTTCAACAATAGATAGTGACACTTGTTGAAACTAAAGACATATCCCTACCCGTTGCAGATCTAGTAGAGTTAGCAATCCTCCTCAGTTCTATTATGGTTTCCAAATAGATGAAGAGGATAAGATTATTGATAGTACACTAGCTAAATTAGATGAACCTACTAACAACAAGGAAGCGATGGCAGGCCCTAAGGCTGCTTAGTGGAAGGAAGTTATGAAAAGAGAGATTAAGTCTATGTATGACATCCAAGTTTGGAATTTTATTGACACAAAACCCGGTCTAAAGACGGTGGGTTGTAAGTGGACCTTCAAAAAGAAGACGGACATGGAGGAGAATGTACACACTTATAAATCAAGGTTGGTAGCGAAGGGCTATACTCAAACCCTTATGATTAATTATGAGGAAACCTTCTTACCAGTAGCTAAGATTAAGTCAATTAGGATAATGCTTACAATAGCTGCGTTTCATGATTATAAAAATTGGCAGATGGATGTCAAAATCGCTTTTCTTAACGGGAAGCTGAAAGAGGATGTGTCTATGGCACAACCGAAAGGTTTTAAAAGTGCAAAGTATCATAATAAAGTGTATAAGCTTCAAAAGGCCATCTATGTACTTAAACAAACCTCTCGTAGCTGGAATCTTTGCTTCCATGAGAAAGTCACAGAGTTTGAATTTTCTAGAAGTGAAGGTGAGTCCTGTATATATGTCAAGTTCAGTGGGAGTGTTGTAGTCTCCCTAGTACTATATGTGGATGATGTACTATTCATAGGAAATAATATCCCAACTTTACAAGGTGTAAAGGATTGGTTGGGAAAATATTTCGCTATGAAAGATTTGCGAGATGCAACATATATTCTGGGTATAAAAATTTACAGAGATAGGTCGAAACGTCTCATAGGACTCTGCCAAGATACGTACTTATATAAAAATTTGAAAAGATTGAAAATGGAGAATTCTAAAAAAGGGAACCTACCCTTGCATCATGGCATAAAGATCAATAAGGATCTGTGTCCAAAGTTTGAACAAGAATTGGACGAAATGAGTTGAGTCCCATATGCTTCGGCTATAGGATTGATCATGTATGTCATGAAGTGTACATGACTTGATTTCTCTTTTGCTTTGAACATGGTGAATCAACATCAACAGTATCCCGGTGAAGGTCATTGGACAGTTGTAAAGAATATTCTTAAGTATTTGAGGAATACTAAAGACACGTTCTTAGTTTATGGTGGAGAAGAAGAACTCAAAATCACGGGTTATAGTGATGCAAATTTCAAAACAAATATAGAAGATAGTCGTTCACAGTCTGGTTGGGTATTCTTACTGAATGGGGGAGGTGTAACTTGGAAAAGTTCGAAACAAGATACAGTAGCAAACTCCACATGTGAGTCTGAGTATATTGCAGCTTGTAAGGCTTCAAAGGAAGCTATCGGGATGAGGAATTTCATTGGAGATCGTGAAGTTGTTCCCACAGTACAAGATCTCATTGCTATATTCTGTGATAATGAAAGTGCGATCGCCTTAAGTAGAGAACCTAAGGATCACGGAAAGTCAAAGCACATTGAAAGGAAATATCATTTTGTTCGTAGAAAGGTAGAAAAAGGACACGTTGTGAAGTACATACGGCCAGAGGATAATCCGGCTGATCCGTTCACAAAGGCACTGGATAAGTCCAAACACAATGAACATGCAAAGAACATAGGTTTAAGAGATAATGTAAGTTTTAGTTGTTAGTTTGAATTTGAAACATTATAAACAATGATGGAAATTGTTATAGATTTGGTGATTTAATAATGAAGATTTATTTGTTTGAAAGAGTTCTACCATTTACTATTATTTGTCATTGTGTTTCATTTTTGCATGTTTAGAAACCACTTCCGCACTAATTAGTTTTACTCGAACCTCCTTAGTCGTTCATAATACTGGAAGTAAGTGTTGATTTAAGACTGTCATGGAGTGTGTGTAGAATGTCTATGGAGATTAGAGATAGCATGGAGAATGCGGCAACACTCATGAGTACTTAATGGGGATTCAAGTATAGGAGAGACCCATACTTAGAGAGATCGCTTCATGGATTAAATCACGAGTGATTCTAAGATGATAATATCCTCTATTCTTAAAATGGAGATACATTACTTTTATAGTATTTCAAGTCTGTTATACTTATTTTTATTCAAACGTTGCGCGTAAATGCCAGTTATAAAAGGTACACTAGGTGTAACATGATGAGTTGGCGAGTACTATGTATTCAAAATTTATTTTTTCATTTTGCCTAAATGAAAAGCGATATCTTGTGCCCTCTAATGATTAAAGATTGACTTTAAAGTGCTAGGCCTAGCCAAGATGTGACACCCGACGATTTAGGGTTATTGATTAACCTGCTAGAAACCCTATTTATGTGTGTTTAGTTTAGTATTAGGCTAAATACTTACAATTACTTGTAACTACTTGTTTATTTATGAGAATATACACTCCCGAAATTGATTTATATTACGCTTACGCAATTAGTTATAATTACGTGAAACAATCGGACGGATTCCGACACAATATGCGGCGTCGGTGAAAACATTTCTATAAATAACTTAAATCTATTTTTAGAATTTATTTATCATTATTTATTATTTTGTTAAAATAATACACGAAAAACCTAGACGTTTCGATTGAAACGCCTTAAACGCAATGAAAACGCGTGAATTTAATTCGGCAACAAAATAAACATCAATCATTAATTTGACAACTTAAATTAATTATTTTAAATAATACTTCAATAAAAAAAATTATCCCAAATAAATTGTGAATTAAAACAACAAAAGAAAACGTTACGCGATTTAACAATTTAACGTTTTAACGAATAAACAAACACAGTACGCGAATACAGTGCAAGACATAAACTAAATCACACAAACCCAGATGGGGCCCATGTGGGGGCCGGCCACCCCTCCCCTAAACCAATAGGGTCTCATGCAAAAATGCATCATCACAATTCCCTTGGAAAAACAATTACATTCCACCATTTCCATCATTTCTCATCTAACACACAACAATCCACACCCATTTTCTCTCTTAGTTTTGGAGATTTTCAGCCCCCTACAAACCCCATTTCATCATCACAAAAATCGTTCATCATCATCATTCATCAATAATCATCATCAAGAACAAGAAGAGGAACAAAAATCAAGCTCATATTCATCATCTCCATCATCCTCTTGTTTCTCCTCATCATTTCTTGTAAGAATCTTCAAACCATCTACTAATTTTTCTTTCATATCACTGATTATGATGTTATATAGCTCCATCAAAAAGATTATGTCCAAAATAATTGTTAAAATACGTTTTTATAAATTTATACACAAAGATACATAATCTGTCTACAAATACACAACTCACTAAAAAGGTCATATCTTGAGTTCTAGGAGGAGTTAGACGATGCATTTTTTTTCAAATATGCGTATTTAAAAGATCTACAACTTTCATGTTTTACACGTTTTTCTCTATAATTTGATTTGTGGGACTGATCTGTATGAAATCAGAATCTGAGATAGGAACTTTTGTGCATTTTATTTACCCATTTAGATGACCCTTGTAATGGTTAGAAAAACTATGTTAGACACTAGAAACATAGAGGATTAATGAGTAATTCTTATGAAAACTGATTTTGACCAGAAGGTGTAGAAAACATTTGGTGAACTAAATCGACAAAACCGAAAATGTGAGATTTTAAAGTTTTAACTTGTGTTTTATAAACTAACACTTTTGGGCATGCTAGAAATAGAAATAATGAATTTTTGGGACTTTTAAACTATATAAGAGTTTCGGGGAAAGTTTCGGGTCAAACCGGGTAAGTTTGACCAAGTCAACAAAAACGGCTCGGTTCCTAAATCGACAAAAAATACTATTTTTGGAAAGTAACAACGAAAAGGTGTTTGGGTGGCTTAATTAATGTCTTTGACAAAAAAAAATGAGACTTGGAAAGTTTCCCGAAGTAGAAACCGACACATAAATTGATAAGTGACTCTATAAATTGATAAGTGACTCTATGATTGACCAACTTTGACCAAGTCTGACCAGGTTGACCAGGTTTGACCATTTTTGACCAGGTTTGACCAGTTTGACCAGGGTTGACCAGGTTTGACCAGTTTGACCAAGGCTTATACAAACCAAAATAATCTGTTTGCAACACACGATATGTACTAATGAATAGTATACAACAAAACAAACTTGATAATGATGTCTAAATGAATTATTATTACAAACTTCCAACAACGGGTCGTACGCGTTTTTGGTAAACGAACTTGAACAACTTATTTGGACATAACTAGTTGAATGAGCTAGCTATAGGTGGACATTAACCCTCCACTTACATAGACGATCTTTCTAAGACATCTACTCATAAAACCTTATACGTTTAGGACGTTAGAAGGTTGCACATTGGATCACACTTTACTTGCTATTTGACACTGCTTGCTTACTATTTGCTAGAACTCTGGTGAGTTTTATAGCCCCTTTTTACTTGTTTTAAATTGTTTTGAGGGAGAATACATACTACAACTGCTTTACACAACTACTTTTACTTGAACACATGTACAAACTTGTTATCTTACAGACTATTAATGTACAGAATACATACACACATGTTTATACAATTGCTTTTACCTGAACACATGTACAGACTTGCTATTTTACAGACTTACAGACAATTGATATACTGATTTGCATGAGTTACGACTAATCCACTGAAGGCCTATGAATCATTGTTGTTAATTATCGACTTAAGCGCGAGTTTTAGTAAATGGATCCATTTGGGACTGACCATCCCCGCCCGGGGTAGCACGCACTAACACGAACCGTACTGTATAAACAGACGTTTCTTACTCGTTTCACATGAGTGTTTTTGGATTAGCACTCACGGGGGAAAATTTTCGGGTACTTGATTGTACTTTACAGACGTGTTAAGCTTCGACTATGATGCTCATGACAATTGTATATTCACTACATTGCACTCGTGCAATATTTTAACTTGATTATGTTCACAACTGTTTATTTACTGCAAATATATGAGCTCACCAACTTTATGTTGACCTTTGAGTATGTATTCTCTGGTTTACAGACGCAGTAGGACTACCCACAGGAATCAAGACAGTAGGATGCTTTTAGATAGCTTAGTTCGATTCGCATTGTTTTCAAACATCAAGGAAATTGAATTGCATTTATTATATTACTAGTTTTAATTATGTAATTCTACTTTTATTATGCGAACTCCAAATACTTTTGTAAACTTTTGAATTATTGTAATGTAACTATTTTCAAACGTCTCATATAGAGGTCATTTGCTTTAATCTTGGTGTTATGATATTTGATTTGGTCGGCGCCCCCGTGACACCTCATACTTCCGCTGCCACGTGTTTTGGGGGTGCGACACAAGACTAAGTTGATATGCACAATTCAGTAGTCTCATATAGTCAAAATAATTGGACATCAGAAAACATAATCTTGAATCTGGAGATTGATTAAAATCCATGTCCCTATTTCATACGAGATCTAGAACAAATGAATATATGATCACTTACCTAAGGGTTGTCTCTAGATTTGATTCAGAGTTTGGCAGTTGCATTAGATGACACTATCTCTTAGTTAATGAGATAGAGACATAGACCAATAGTAGTTGATGACTTGTGCAAGTAGGAGACTGTTGGAATAGTGTTCAAAGTCATAACTAATTGGTAATACTACCATTAAAAGTGGAGTCTTTTTGGGTCGCCCTCAATGTACAGTCAAAAAGAAATAAATAAGAGATAATATTAATTAGAATTAATGTTATATTATTTAGTTTATCAATTTATCAAAGTGGTAAATTAATTAGAAGCTAAAAGAATTAATTAAAAGATGATTCTAGAAGCAGGTTCCACTGCCAGTTGGAAGGTCCAGCTGGTGGCTAGAATTTGGGTTTTGGAAGGCGGTGGAGCACACGTGTCATGGCTCGGGTTGACGGGTTAAAAGCAAATCCAACCGCCGACTGGAAGGTTCAACCGGCGGTTGGAGGATGAATTGTTTGTCCCACGTCGACTAAAATATAAACACCAAGGCAACCTCTCCCTATATAAATAGGGGATATGTCAAGGCTTTCAAATCATACCTTTCTATCTTCCCCATTCCTATTCCTTGTAAGAGTTTACACAACTTATAGTCGTAACCTTAGAAATTGGAATTTCTCTTTGGTTCATGAGTGTGAGTTATTAGAGGTACTCTGGTTTGAGTACTCGCCTCCAGTCAAGAAGGTTCTACAAGGTGGTCTACATGTGAGAAATTGGTTTTCTCAAAGGTTATTAGTATTTCCTCATTTATCTATTTATTTTGTTATGTTGCTTTTATTTATTAAGTTAATGTCCTTTAGGGTTTAGTTTCCTTATTGCCCTAAATTAATTGTTGTTTCCGCATTTATGTTAATTTAGTTAGGGAAAAGAAAACCCATCAGGTTTCCCATTAGACCTTTTGCCATCCAATTACCTATATCTTCCCTTCTATGACTTGAATGTTATAAAATCATATATATAGTAAAAAAAACAAATACATAGTAAAAAAAACATAAAATATATATGTAGTATGATCCTAGAGAAAAGAGAGGGGAAAACTTACAGTCACATAGAAAAAGAAAATCAAAGAGAGAATTACTTTCACATAGTTAAGTGTTTATGACGTAGATGAACACGTCACATGTCCATTTGTATTTGTAATAAAATCTATGTAATTTTTTTGTATCCATAGCAAACCGCTAAATGGTGGTTGAATGAGGATCAATATGAAGATGGTGAAATGTTTAGTGTGAGATTGATGTTGAAGAAAAAAGGAAAGGAAAGGTATCTTTATAGACCCTTTTTATTTCGTATTTTGTATATCTAAATCAATAGATATTTAAGAAACGTACATATTATTTACCTATTAGTTAAAAAAGAGTGTAAAATATATACATACTAGTAAGCAAGGTGTTTTCATGATGTTTTATGTATATAATCTTATTGTTAAGTCACTGGTCGCTGACCATGATAAGTCATTGGTCGCTGACCAACTCAATAATATACAACTCGATGAAGAAATGATTTATGTCAAAGATGATGTTGCTGCAGTTAACAATTGATGATCCTTGTTCATTTTACTCCTGGATTTAACATGCTGAGGGAGATTAAAACTCAACTTTGTGTGTCCTTGATACAAGCAGTGAGAGTTTTATATCTTCATATTGAATAAGGCAAAAGTCACTGCCTAAATAACAGCTAGTCACTGAAGAACAATATTTCAAGTCAATTTACAAGAGCATGATTGCTCGTAGTGAGTGAGGAGAGTTACTGCATCTTCATTGACTATTCAATAAAGCTTCTTAAAGTACGAAGTGCTCTTCTCTTAAACGTCATCAAGTGTTCCTTGTACTTGAAGAATGTCTGAAGGATTGCATGGCAGCGAATGATTGGTTTTAAGGAAGACGCAATATTCGAGGTAACAGAATTTGGGACCACAGAATAATCAAGGCTCGGAGATCAAACCAATCAAGCAGCAACACGTGTCATTCCAAGATCATGATCTTCACAAGACATTTTCACTATAAATAGAGTAGTATTATGTACTTAGAAACTTGCCATTAATACGTATTATCCACTTGTTTGTCAGTGAATACAGTTTGTCTAAGTACGTATCAGCGAGCAGCGAGTAAACAGTTTGCTTATTTGTCAGCAACTGTTCTACTCTTATTTGTAATAAGTTTTAGCTAAGTGTTTGATTTGAATTAGCCTTGGCTAATTCATTCCGCAATCAACACTCAGTGATTTTATAATTAATAAAGATCACAATTCAGCTACTAT
Source organism: Pseudognaphalium luteoalbum (assembly GCA_963422505.1). Classification (NCBI taxonomy): domain Eukaryota; kingdom Viridiplantae; phylum Streptophyta; class Magnoliopsida; order Asterales; family Asteraceae; genus Pseudognaphalium; species Pseudognaphalium luteoalbum. The sequence goes on from OY730194.1 coordinate 90,835,952, forward strand.
TGCAATCTTACTTTGATATTATCATATCTATCTTTTACATACTCTGTTTGTGTTAGAACAATTAAAAACTGGTTAAATAACTTGAATTAAATCAGAAAAAGTTTTTAATTGTATTCAACCCCTCTTCTACAATTAAACTTTACTTATTGCGATTCCATATCACTAACTTATAGTGATTTCGGGACTCACAATTGGTATCAGAGCAGAGTTGGTTTAAATCAATTAACCATATCTGCAATGGAAAGTACAGTTGTGTTGACTCTGATTATCAAAAGGGAAATGGTTCTACTACCAAATCACCAGTGTTTGATCCCTCTAGGATTGAAACCTGGATGTCCCGGATGATGATGTTCCTTAATCTTGTTGATGATCGTCTTTGCAATGTTATAACCAATGGTCCTCACATTCCAACCACAATCGTTCCTGCTGTTGTTGCTACTGCTACTACTCCTGCCATACCAGAAATGGTTGTGCCTAAGAGAGAGAAACAATGGTCGAATGAGGATAGACGATTGATTAGATTAGATAAACAAGCTAAAATCTACATAGACATGTCACTTCCTGATGAAGTGTTTGAATCAATCAGGCTTTGTAAAACTGCAAAAGATATGTGGGATACCCTTAGGAATATATATATATATATATATATATATATATATATATTGGAACTCCTGATATTATTCACTGCAGGGAAGTAAATCTCACTCGCGAGTATGAACTGTTTGCAATGGAACCCAACGAGTCGTTGTCTTCTACTTATACCAGATTTCAGTCACTGATGAACAAAATGGAAAAGGCTGGTATTGGAAAGGAGCAGAGATTTGTTATTGAAAAAGTTCCTGGAATTGTTACCAAGGAAAATCTGGGGAACCATTGCTACCTGTACTAGACAGAGAAATGCTTATACAACTCTTAATCTTACTCAAGTCTATGGTATATTGCTTAACTAGGAGCAGTATGAAAAGCAAGCTGATCAGAGTGAGAACATTCGTGCAACACTTGTAAGTCAAAAGATATCAAATGCCCTTGTAGCTGAGCTTGAAGAAATTAATCAGAAACAGAAATCAAAAGTTTCTAAGCTAAGCTCAAAGTCGCTGATAGCTTATGAAGAAGGTGATCAGGCTGAAGAATAGTCAGAGTATGAATATGATAAGGGTCTAGAGAAGCTGGAAAGAGACATGGCAATGATGGTTGCAAATTTCAGAAGGAACACCAGATCAAAAAGATTCGCTGGTGCTCCATCAACTGATAATTTCAAATCAAAAGGTGACTGCTACAAGTGTGGTAAACCTGGTCACTTTGCAGTTGATTGTAGATCAAAGTCAATAAACCCTATCCTTGAACCAAAGCCTAGCTTCAGAAATGACAAGTACAACAAGTACAACGCAAAGCACAAGAAGCTGAAGGCAATGTCCAAATCTGGAAAGAAAAAGGGTAAAGGTTTTGTCACTGAAGAGGGTTCATTCACTGACTCTGACTCATCCTCATCATCAGATGAAGAAGAAGCAATGATTTGTATAGATAAGGATTACTGTCGGATGGCTGATGATGTTGAATTTTATGAGGATATCAAAGAAGTCGCTCATAAAAGTTCAGCATCTGGATGGGATCCTGAAACTATCTACAAGGGCATTCTTAGATAGACTATCTGGTATCTGGATAGTGGTTATTCCAGACATATGACCGAATGTAAGTCCCTGCTCAGTGACTACCAGGATGAAAGAGGTCCTGATGTAGTGTTTGGTGATAATAAGGTTGGCAAGACAAGAGGTTATGGTGTCTTGACCAGTGGGAATGTGATGTTTAAGCATGTAGCTTATGCGGAGGGACTGAAGCACAATCTATTGAGCATCAGTCAGTTTTGTGACTCCAAAAATATAGTGCTATTTGATCATGAAGCTGATGTTGTTTACAACAAGAAAGGAAGTGTTGTGTTGGCTGCCAACAGAAAAGGAAATACATATGTAGTCAATATGGACTCAGCCTAGTCAGGGGCATGCTTTTATTCCAGAACTATTTCAGAAGAAAAATGGTTATGGCATAAGTGACTTTCTCATCTGAATCTAAAAGCTATCAATAAACTAAGCAAAAATGGTTTAGTCACTGCACTTCCAAAATTGTCCTATGATAAAGACAAGCTTTGTTCAGCATGTGAAAAAGGAAAGCATCACAGTTTATCTTTCAAGAGTAAACAAACATCATCAGTGACTTAATGTTTCTATCTACTCCATAAGGATCTATTTGGTCCAGTGAGTACTCCAAGTCTTGGTGGAAAGAGATACTGCTGGGTAATTGTGGATGAATACTCCAGATACACTTGGGTATTCTTTCTAAAAGCCAATAATGAAGCAGCAAGTGAAATTATATCCTTCATTAAGCAAATGGAGAACTTAAATGGAAGTTTGGTAAAACATCTAAGAAGTGATAATGGCACTGAATTTAGAAATATTGACCAGGAAAACTTCTGTGATTCAATAGGTATTTCTCAAAAATTTCAGCACCTAGAACACCCCAACAAAATTGGGTTGCTGAAAGGAGAAATAGAACCTTGATTGAATCTGCTAGGTCAATGATCATTGATGCTGGTCTTAAGACCTATTTCTGGGCTGAAGCAGTGAGTACTGCCTGTTATACCAGAATAGGTCACTGATTGTCAAACGACATAATAAGACAGCATATGAGGTGTTAAGGGGGAGAAAACCTGACATAAGTTTTCTCCATGTTTTTGGTAGTACCTACTACATTTTAAACAAAAGAGATCACTAAGGAAAGTTTGATCCAAAAGCTGATGAAGGAATATTCGTTGGTTACCAATCATCTCTAAAGCCTTTAGAGTTTATAATAAAAGAAGAGAATGTATTGAGGAATCAATGGATGTTACTTTGATGAATCATATGATGAGTCACTCACTGATCTAAAAGAATATGAAAATCTGTTTTTGATAAAATGGATGGTGACTCATTAGTTGAAAGAAAATTTTGTTGTTGTGTTGTTGAGAAATAGAAATTAAAAATAAAATGAAAAAAGTAAATCGTAGTTATATAAATACTGAATCAATTTCCTTCTCTCTCTTCTCTCTGTTCTCTGCCTAATTTTCCTTCTTTTTTGATCCTCCTATGAAGTCGGCACCAGGGAGAACAAAATTAAGCGAGAGAATCAAACTGATTCAGTATTTTATTACTATAATTCAAATATATATTTCCTATAAGAGCAAAATAGTAAATTTTATTAATAAAATATCAAATCAAAGCTTTAAAATGTAGAAATATAGTAATAAAAAGGTGAATTATAGTAATAAAATACTGAATCAATTTTCTTCTCTCTTTTCTCTGTCTAACTTTCTTTTTTTATCACCTTTTTATTACAGTACTATATTCTACATGATTGTTTACCTATACTTTCTTGTAGTTAATAGTATTGTGTCAAACATATATATATATATATATATATATAGGGTTAGGTTGGGTTCTGTGAGAACAGTGGATTCCGTGAGAACGGTGAGAACAAATCTTAGCCATCCATTTTTTGATCAAAAAACCTGATTTTGGATGTGGTACTTTTGTAAATACTTTAAAGTTTGATTTTGGAAGGTTCACATCACATTTCGCTAATGTGAAGTTTATTTTTTTTTAGCTTCACATCATTTTGCTTATGTGAAGCTATATGTTTTAGCTTCACATTATTTTGCTCATGTGAAGCTTTTTTTTTTTAGCATCACATCATTTTGCTCATGTGAAGCTTTTTTTAGCTTTAGATCATTTTGCTCACGTGAAGCTTTTTTTTTAGCTTCACATCATTTTGCTCATGTGAATTTTTTTTTTTAGCTTCACGTCATTTTGGTGAGGTTAAGTTTATTATTTTTTTCTAAACATAAGATCATGATGCTATAAATTTTTATTTTTTATAGGTTCACATAGTTTTAATGAGATTAAGTCTATTTTTTTTGTTAACATTAGTTTCTGAAGAGATTAATGTTTATACATATCAATTCCACTACTTCAAACATTGTTGTTAACAAAAGTTAAATAAATTTGATCATGTTAAAACTATTGTGACGCAAAAAATAATTAAACTTCACATAACAATCCTTATGTGAACCTTCCAAAATCAAATTCAAAGTATTTACCAAAAGTGTCACTTCAAAATCACGTTTTATGATCAAAATATGGATGGCTAAAATGTGTTCGCACCATTCTCATGGAATCTCTTTGTTCTCACATGATCTCAAGTCTCTCTCTCTCTCTCTTTCTATATATATATAAAAAGTAGGAGGATAAAAAAAGGAATGTTGGGAGAGTTGAGAGGGAAACAAACTGATTCAGTATTTTATTACTATGATTCAAATTTATATTACTTAATTTCTACATTTTATTAATTTGGTTCAATATTTTATTAGTAAGATTTAGTATGCTGTTTCTTTGATTCAAAGTTTATAGGTAATAAAAAATTGAATCATAGTATTAACCTACTGAATCAGTTTGCTTCTCCGTTTTCTCTCCCTAAATTTCTTTTTCCTTGGAACTGACTACTATATATATAATGTAAATATTAGATTGAATTAATGAGTATTAAATATAAATTCTGATATTTTAAAATTTTACGGGTTCATTATATATACTTCATCGTGTTCCACGGGTGCACAATGCACACATTAGAAAAACCCATATTTTTAGGTTATATTTCATAAAATATATATTAATAAAACTATAAGTCATTTTTAACTCATGTAAATGCATATAATACTAAGAGTAAAGGGTGTGGTGACACTGTTTTTATAGTGTTCTTATGAGAATATTGTTGAAAAAGTGAGGGTGTAGGGGATGTTGAGTTTACAATGTTCTCAAAATTTTTTCTTGATTGTTTATTAATGTGTGTGTGTGTGTGTGAAAAATAAGAAAAAAAAAAGAAGAAAACGGTGTTTAATATCGGATGGCGCTCCAGAACGATGTCGCGGTGTGGGAGGACGCCATCCGACAGTGTTTTCGAACCATGATTTCAATGAAGACGATTCCACTTCGTATGCTCTAATTAAGAAACGAAAGAACTAAAGGTTAGACAAAACATCAGTACTCCGTAAAAATAAGTACTAAGTATATATATATATATATATATATATATATATATATATATGTGTGTGTGTGTGTGTGTGTGTGTGTGTGTATGTGTGTGTACATATATATATATATATATATATATATATACTTGAGATCATGTGAGAACAAGAGAATTCTGTGAGAACAGAGAGAACACATCATATCCCTCCAATTTTTCTTTTAATCAGAAATCCTGATTTTGTAGGTGACATTTATGTAAATATTTTGAACTTCTGCCATGATAACATTTTTGTAATTATTGTGAACATTAATTAACCTTCACAATTAACTTTTATTATTAATTTTTGAATTTCTATTTCGTTCACAAGTTTTACATGTGTGAAGTTTTTTTTTTGTTTCGTTGATATACATAAGTGTGAATATGTACTTTTACATTGTCATCCCAAAAAGTTTTACATCTTATTGCTTAACACAAATAAGTAGGCTTTTAATGTTAAAAAAAGTCATAACTTCAAAATTGTTGTGAAGCAAAAAAAAAAGCAAACCATGATTCACAAAAAAGATGCATTGTGAATGAAAACTGAAGTTGACCATATTTACGAAAATGACATAACCATTTTCTAGATTTTTCAATAATTATAAAAATGTCACCACCCTTTTAACCATTGATTTAAAATAGGTAACTAGGATTTATTCTCATATTTCTCATGTAATCCCCTTTTTCTCACCACAACCTAACCATACATATATATATACAAGGAGAAACGGAATCTTCGATAGTTACCATCACGCCCATTACATATACAAGGAGAAAGGGAATCCACGATAGTTACCATCACGTCCATTACAATATCAGATGATGGCACTTAATTAGCTGGCAGTAAAAGTTACGAAAATAAATCGTTATTTATTTATCATTTTAATCTATATTGAACTAGCTTTAACAGTCTATACACACAGACACACAGTCTAAACTATAATGTTCACTCCCTCCAAAAATAAGTCCTCATGTTTTTCGGGCCCGGCCCGTGGTGTTGGGTGCCCGACTGCCCGGTGCAACAGAAAAAAAGGGCCCTAAAACATGGAATCATAATCACTGTAAATTTATCATATTCTAATAAAACTTCATACAATGTATTTCATATATTATTTCAAAGTAGATCGTATAACATTAATCGTAAATGTAAATCTTGTTCATTAATAGTTCACACTTATAAAATCAACGTGCTGTTAGCCTAACAGTATGAGAGGGATCCTTTAACCTAGCGGTTGGAGGTCCAAGCCTCACTTGAGACAATAAGTTGTAAATATCCGTGGTAGTTGTATATAAGGGTGTGTTAGATTGTAGGTTTGTCACTCTAAAAAAAACTTATTCATGGTAGTTGTGTATAATCGTGTGTTAGATTGTAGGTTTGTTATTCTAAAAAAACTTATTCATGGTAGTTGTGTATAATCATGTGTTACATTGTAGGTTTGCCATTTAATAAAAAAGCTTATAAATTCATGTTATATAATAACGTTAAATCACTAAAACCCTAATACATAAACCGAGATATAAAACATATAAATTATTGTAAATTAAACTAAAAAGTTAACAAATTGCCCAATAATTAAAGATATCATAAGAAGATGTACATGTTCGGTTATAATGGAATGTGGATGGCAAAATAATGCAATGACAATTTAAGGGGTATAAATAGCATTTTGCAAATAGCATTTTCCTAAAGTAAAAGAAGAAATGGTTAATATTAGTATAATCTTCAAAGTTTCACATTTTTTTCATTTTAACAATTCAAGTTTTTTCTAATGATTTAATCCATGAAGTTTTTTAAAATTTTGATGGTTAAGCCTAAAGTTTGATTATACATAAAAAAAATTGATGTTTTAATTTCTAAAGTTTACATTTTATAATGATTTTACCTCATAAGTTTTTTCTAGTTTAATAATCTAACTTTCAAAAATTTAATGGTTTAACCATTTGAAGGGTTAAACCAATAAGTCAACGCAAACTTGAAAGATTCTGTAATGAGAACAAAGCTTGAGTGGCTAAAAAGAAAAAAAGTGAAACTTTGAGGACTAAGTCATTATTAACCCCAAGGAGAAAAGTAAATATATTTTCTGGACCTTTCATTATGCAGTGCTAAGTCTAGAAAAAAATGGGCTTAAGATAACTGGGCTTCAGTACTACAATTAACAATTTAACATATTAGTATTTTTTTTTAGGTCCTCTTAGATTATGGGAGATTAAGAAGTGAGTAATGAAGTTGATATTTTCTTATTTACTTAACAAGTGCAATTAATAAGTCAAATATCTACATATTTGAGTTGATATATTTTATCCAATTAGAGAAGTTGAAGTTCATTAACAACTTCTTATCTTATGTTCTTAAATCAAAACTTAGCCAAACCCTTATTTTATCTACTTTTAGTGCGCTTGTAGTAATTTAGTACTTTAGCATGATCAATGAAACAAAGTTACATTTCCTTGCACACTTTTCTTGATTTGTAGGTCTCTAAGTGATTCACATGCTATATAGTTACAATATTGTACACACAATGATGGAGCCGATGACCGTTTTGGAATCATTATTTTAGTCCATCTTATCGACCTAATTCCGTTGCTAAAGAACAAAAATTCCCAATTCGTTTGCCTAGAGTTAATTGAGACAAATATCTATTTAAGTTACCAAATTAGCTGAAGAAAGGTGTAGGTATCTCAACAATTGTATAATTATAGTCTCTATCACCTTTATGAAATCCGCTTTCATGGCTACTTACCAAATATCGATGACAAAGAACACGGATAGAATGCACAAGTGCATTTTGAAGGTCAAATACCTAAAAGTTCCTAATTAACGGATACAATTTAGGAGTGTAAAGATTATTTAAACTCCAACAAGTAATTAAAAAAATAAATACTACATAAATAAAAATAATAAATATCGAGTTAACATAACACTCTGGTTAGCCTCTCTATTCGGGCCTAGGCGTGAACAAAGTCAGGTTTAGAGCATATCCGACCCGACCCAGTTACCTGAACCGGGTATTGGTCAACGAGAAAGAAACCGGTTCATTGACCAACCCGACCCGACCCGGGTATTTGACCAGGGTTTGACCGGGTTTTTGATCGGTTTCCGGGTTTTTTCCGGGTTTCCAACCTGTCCCGGTTTGACCCCGGGTTCAACCCGGTTTTGAATACAAGAAACCCTACCCGGGTTCCTACCTGCAGGGTACTCAAAAAACCCGAACCGGATAGGGTTAAACCGGGTTTGACCGGGATGGATTTTTGAGTTTGACTTCGGGTAAACCTGGCTTTTTTGAACACCACTATTCGGGCCAGGCGGGAAAATCCAGTTCATATGCTGGGGGGCCAGGAAAAGATAGTGGAGTTTCACACGTAATCTGGCTAGGCCCAAAATCCTTAATTGGGCCAGAGAGGCTCTAGCCTAAAAAACGAATAAAAAGATACGGAATTACGGACCATCACTTTTAAAGTACATACATGGTACAACTCCTCAATGCATAATTTACGATACAAGCATCAAAAGGTTTGGAGTATTATTTGTCATCACCCTTATGACGGTAAACTCAAGCATGGTGTGCATCACTTAAACCCCTTGCCAATTGGATTTTAGACACGTACTTAGGGTTGTGACGGAGTCGGGCTGAGCTTGATAGAGCTTGAGTTCGGCTCGACTCATTTAGGGTAAGTTCGACTCGATAGTTCGACGAGCTTTGATGATGCAGGTTCGAGCTCGACTCGATAATTCGGCTTGAACATAATAATTATACCAATTACATACTAAATATACATATATATGGATATACACATATATCTATTAACTAAGCCTCGAAAAGCTCAATAAAAGCTCAACTCGATCAAGCTCAAGCTTGAGCCGAATTTAAGTTGCTCGATAAAAGTTCTACTTGTTTGCAGTCCTAAGTACGTATGTCATACATGTCGTATTATATAACTTTCATGATTTTTTAATTAAACTATCGTTGTCATTATTTTCTTGTAAAATTGAGTTTTTGGGTTGCTAGTTGCTACAAAAGTACTAATGAATTATATGTAACATCTAAAGAATGTAACATCTAAAGAAAACAAAAGAAGAGATTTCGTGTAGTTTCACAAATTAAATATAAAGATTTAACAAATGAATGGAAGTTGTGTTTTGAGAGGTTGTCGCACAAAGCCACAAACTGTGAGTTTATTGAAAAGCAGACTTTTACGTTAAAACCAAAAAAAAAAAAAAAAAAAAAAAATTGGGCCTTTTGAGTAACCGTTCAACAGTCAACACTCAACACTCAACAGTAGAGGTATGGATAGAGTAGTCATATTCATATCTATATTTTTTGGAATAATGTATATATAACTAGATTGGGCTACAACAACATACTCCGTATCATATTATATATTTATGGTTTTTTTTCTTCGTTTAATCAATGTGTAATTTCTTGACAAAATCATTAGATTGTAGATTAGGTAAAAATTGTCTAATTCGGCCCGATCGTAGAGAGGGACCGAGATCCATTAGAATTTTAGGATTTATTATGTCTATTGTACTCTAATAGTATATTACCCGCACAATGTATGTAGCGGAACTTTTATTAAAATAGATTATATAATGATGTGATTAATCATAACAAAGTTGATGTGGATAATAGTTTGTAGATCTAAGACATAATAAAATTGGATGATAATAAGAAATATGATCTTATAGTCAATAATTTGGTTATATAATCACCGGCTAGTACAAGTCTACAACTACTATACTCCACTTTGATTAATAATTATCATTAATATAAAAAAGGTAATATTGTGTGTCCTACTTTAAACTTAAAATGTATTTCATTATCATTAATATAAAAATTAATATAAAAATGGCAATATTGTGTGTCCTACTTCAAACTTAAAAATGTATTTTTTTTCATTAAATTGTATGTAAAAGTAGACTAGAATTTCCATAATAATATGATTGTGTACTATTGTAATAATATGTTTCATAGTAAATTTTAGACTTTCCATAATAACATTTTCCATATAATTTCCATATGACATTTCTAAATATTAAGGAAGAGAATGTAAAACCCTTTATAAGGGTTATAGATTAAATAGACTAGCAGAATACCCGCGCTATGCAACAGAATACAAAGTTTGTTATAAATATTCACTCGACGTATACTATGTTTTCATTCACCAATGTATCATCTATAATGGTGACTCAATATGACGATAGTTTTCTCGTATTCGGAATACTATATTAGTGAAAAGGTGTAAATTTTTTTAAATATGATAACATTTTATAGGTTTATTTATGGCAGTGTTAGAGTCTTAAATCTTAAAAGTTTCTAAATATAAATTAGCAATATGCTTTATAAGTAGTTATATGATGTTCAATAACATATTACTACCTCCATTCCAAAATAATAACTTTGTGAAGTCTTTTTTTTTTTAAGTTTGGCCTCAAATATTTTTGTTTGTATAATATAATATTTGATGCAAAATATGTGAATATATTTGTTTTAAATGTATTTTCATTGATATAGTTTTCATCAAGTATTATACAAAACAAACAAAAAATATTTAAGGTTATAATTGAAAATAAAAACTTCAAAAGTTAAAAAAGAACAATTATTTTGGGATTGGTGGAGTATACTTTATGGAGTTTTCATATTATAACAAACATAACATAATTTAGTTAGTAATTTTACTTTCGTTGAATGCTAATTCCGTGAGAATTATTTCATCATAAACCAAAGTATAAGAATTGCACGAGAAGGTACAACATACTATTTTATTGATCACGACAATGCACTTCACATTTATATTGTTTACTAGAGGTTCATTTTAGACACAGATTTATTGTTTCGTTATCTTATTAAACTTTACACTTTTTACTATTGTATGAGTCAAACTTTGAAACTTCTATTGTATGTATTGAATTTGTAAATATCATCTATTGTACGTAAATTTTTCTTTTTGTGTAAGCCAAAAGGGTTAATTGTTTTGTTATGTATTAAACTTTACACCTTTACTATTGTATGACTCGAACTTTGAAAACTTCTATTGTATGTATTGAACTTTTAAATATCGTCTATTGTATGTGTATTCTCTTTTTGGTTAATGCTAAAATCGGAAAGTTTTCATTTTTGTCAATGACAAAATAGGAAAGTGTACATACAATAGACGATATTTACAAGTTCAATATATACAATAGAAGTTTTTTAAGTTCGACCAATACAATAGTAAAAGGTGTCAAATATAATATATAATGAATCAATAAACTCTACCCAAAAAGGCAAATTTACATAATTTATAAGTTCAATTACATATAATAAAACAAATGAAAATATGTCTCATACAATAGTAAAAAGTGTAAAATTTGATACATAACGAAACAATAAACCCTTTAAAACAATGCCATCAATCTCGTCGGTTCCTTTCTACGGTTGTGACACTATTAGCACGGCCTCGTCACTTCCTTTCGGCACTTTCTTTCTTCCTCCTGCCCACCGGGCCGCGCGAGGGGGGGGGGGGGGGATGCGAGGCCCAACAATTGAAGTGATGAAACCACCATTGGCATTCTTGTGTCTTCCTTTTGTTTGATTTTGATGTGTTGATGTGGTACAACTGACGAGAGAAGTGACGAAACAATTGTTGGTTGAGAGTGGTCTAAGACAACACATAACTAAATGATGAAATCTTTTTATTTATTTTTTTTATTTTGCACAGTGTAGTACATAGTGTGAACAAGAGTAGTGGCCTGCCGCGCTTCGCTGCGGGCGTTGGCTGCTGTGTTTATCTTCGTGATATTGTATGCATATATAGTATAGAGAAACAAAGGCAACAGAGTGTTGAAGGCCATAATTGCAAGGATTTAAATTAATACACAAGTATGTTAAGTCTATTTACATTCATATATTTACTAAAAAGTAGTTGACTATATACATAAGTCTCTCTCTCTCTCTCTTTATATATATATATATATATATATATAACAAAACAATATGGCTGATATGCATTTGTAGAATGGGAGCTCCATATGTAGGTTATTAAACGAAGCTAACGTTGCCATATTACAAAATATTGGGGTTTTACTTTCGGAGTGGCCAATTGTTGGTTGACACAAAAAGCTTCGCAAGAGACCAAAAAAAGTTATATGCAATATTAAGGAATATGGTTAGTAAATAATTTCAATTCACCTGTCTTTTTATGCTTCAGCAACATTCGTCTTACCGTAGCCAATGTTATCACTTCCCTTTTTGTGTTGTTGCTGTATCCGTTGCCTTTTCTCTCTTTGTCTGTAACATTTCGGTAGTGTCATCTGCTAGGGAATAATTGAGTGTGAGTTATGTAAGTGTTCTTTCATTTATAAATATGTTGATTATATGCGACAAGTACCAGTTTGTGAGAATAACATTCTCTTTGATGAGGCGGTTAGAAAATCCGACGCATGTGTTGTCGAGGTTTTGATTGGAGGCAATTACGGCGGTGTTTTTGAGTCTATTACATAATATAACAGTGCATGAAAAATGGGTATATGAAAATTTGTTTATGTGGGTAGAATTTAGAATTTATTTGGATTTCTAACCTAGTTCTTGTAAAGTATAGGTTGCATCAATTGTAGTTGCAGATGCAGATGTTGGCATCATTTCTTTTGAAGCTCTGATGGTAGGTATGGTGTCATCTAGAATGTTATCGATGACAAACTCAGGTGATCCTCTTCTAGACTGAGGGTTGAAGTGAAACTGAAAGATGTGTGTTTTTCCTTCAATTACTTGAACAGCAGGCGGAATATCATAAGGGTTATCGTATCCCATATCCTTTACCAGCATGTTGCAGTCGGTTTCTACGATGTTGTCTGCCTCGGGAGAGAAGAAAGTAAATGTTGCTGTTGTTGATTCATCTGCAATGAATGCTTTAAAGTAGTAGCTGCATTTTAATTGTTAAATGTAGTTATTAGTGACTGAGAAAAGTATGTAATTTATGAGAAGATCTTACCTGGTGTTATGGTTTGGTTGTGGACCATGATCGCGGCATTCGAATGTGGAGGTACTACCCACCAGTTTTTTGTTACACATTGTGCATGTGTTGTAATACCATTCTTTGTTCATGTTGACTTGTACTATTGTTCCCTCACAAGTAAACCTCAATCCCTGTAATAAAAAGCTTGAAATATTAGGTTACAATAATGGAAAAAGACAAATGAATTGTAGATATACTTATCTTGTAGTTGTCTAGGTTTTGTGTCACCAATACACTCAAAGGGAATCTGTTTCTTGTTTTTTCTTTATCTTGATCTTCGTATCTTTGCCTGTGGATTTGTAGTCCAGGATTTAGGGTGTACCTTGCTTTGTATCTGATCATTTTGTAGATAAATGATATCATAATATTTCACAATTAATAACTTGCAAAGAAAATGCATGATACATCTATTATATATTTTTGCTTACTCATCAAGTGATTGTTCCACCTCCTCTATATTGGGATTGAAGTAGTAGTGAGTTGCTGGGCTTGCAGACAATTGTAGTTGTTCTGCAACATCATAAAGCAGTGTGAAGATAATATGTAAAACTTAAGAGTTACGTGACAAACAGATGTTATGAATAACTATGCCAGACACCAAGTCATCGTATTACTGATAAATTAAACTTTGGAAAGAAAAGATACTAACAATGTTATATTATATGATAGATGTAGATAAATATTCAACCTTTGTAATTCGAAACCCAACATGAACTTGCAGCTATTATAACAGGTTTTTCTAATGATTCATATGCCTCGTCATCAAAATGTGTAGCGATGTCATTCCAGAGAGTTAGTTGGATGACATTATCACTGCAAAGATGTATTTGATGGTTATGTAATGGAGAATGTATTTTATTATTGTAATATATATCCATAGTTTTCACAATTGAAGGCTTTTCGTACTTCAGATTTACAATATCAACAGTTCTTTTTATTGTTTTACTCCAATTTGGATTTCCAGTAACGACTACCTCTCCGGCATTTTGAATACATCCTATGTAGTCTGTAAATATAAAATGATAATAATGATTAATATTGCTTTGTATATAAAGCAGTGTAGAATTTGTAATACCTGTAAGTATGGAATCTTTTGGAACTCTCTGATATAGCTGGTTGTATGAAATGAATCTGAAGTAATGATCTGGAAACCCATTGGTGGTTATATTTTGAAACTTGGTAAATCTTCCAAACCTTAAAGATGTGGGATTTGGTATAGTTTGCTGCCATTTCCTAGTTTCCTCACAGTTGAAACTTGAGATTTTATACGCTGAATGTAGTTCTAGAAGGTTGTCGAAATACTGCATGTCATTATAACTCATGTTGGCCTGTATTGCATGTCCCTGTGCCAGATAATGAATTGAAGTTGTAAAAACAATACATATGTATATTAAGTGATATCATCTATATTATACTTTATAATGCCTACCAGTGTATCCAGTATTATGCAACAGTAGCCAGTTGGTGCTGGATTGGGGGGAATTCTGCTAATCCATTTACGATATACCTTCGCCTCGATTATTTTATTTCGATCGTTTGGCCTCAGATCAGCAAGGCTCACCACTTGTGCCATCCTGTGAAGACTGAAGAGAGGATTAAATAATAGTCATATATCATTTGGGTATATAAAACATGATAAGATAACTATTATATAAGCGAACATGAGTTACAATGGCCTATACACTTATGAAAAATGAGCAAAACCTGTGAATTGGTAATTTTGGTTAAGAAATCTTTATAAACAATGTTTTTGGTCGTGTTTTGAAGGTGGTTTTTGTCGCACCCCCAAATTCGGGTTGCGGAAGCGAATCGGGTCGGGGCGCGACTAATCAATATACACAGCACAAAAGATATAATGAACGACCACTACATGCGTCGTTTTACATTGATATTAATAAAACTAAAGTTTACATCAAAATATTGTTTTACATTAGCTCAGTTTGAAAATGAGAGATTTAAGTACATAATTAATCTATACAAAATATAATGATGCAGCTAAAATCTCTGATTGTTTGCATGCTGACTCGAGCTAATAGATCTTGATTGAGCAGTCCAACCTACTACTGGTCACCTGTGATACATGCTAAAATGGGTCAGTGAAACGCTGGTGAGCTCACAGGTTTGTATGTCAACACATATTTGTATGAACCGCAAGATTTTATAATATAATTGAATTTAAAATGCAATTAAGCAAAATAAAAGTTATACAGCCATGAGCACATAGTCTGAGCTTAACTTGAGTGTCAGGTCCAATTAAGGAAACCCAACTGAGTTTCCTCCTACGAGTGCCTAATCTACACTTGTCTTCCCAAATGCTAATACGTCTGTTTGACCAGTTAGTGCGTGCTAACCCGGACGAGGATTGTCAATCCTATATGATATCATATACTAACATTCACGCTACAGATGTATTACCAGACTATGCTATGGAGGGCTTTAGTGATTAGTTGAAAACAACTCATGTAGTATTTGATTGATTGGTACTTGCGTTCAACTTGTAAAATAAAACGAGCAATAATATCACACCCCTTAATGAAAACAGTAAAATAGGGGCCATGAGACTCACTTGAGCCTTGAGTGTTTAAATTAATAAACTTGAATTGATTGGCGGTGGATTGATGTCCGAAGACTTGTAACCTGTCGGGCGTTCAAAACGCGCAAGGTTATATGAGTGAGTAGATGTCTCAACAGACCATCTATGTTTGTTGTCCAATAATTAGCTATGTCCAAATGTTTGATTGTTCAACTTTTTTTTATCAAAAACGTGTACGATCCGTTGGTGAAAGTTTGTAATAATAATTCTTTAAGACATTATTATTGAGTTTGTGTCATCGTATATATTGTTACAGTATGTATCATGTGTGGTTATAAGTTGTTATCCATGTTCAATACTTAGTGAAAACAAGTCCCATAAATTCTGTCTTTAGCGACACTAGTAGCGACACTAGTGTCAGTGTCGCAAGTCATGCGACACTAGGGTAAGTGTCGCAGTGTATGCGAGTGTCGCAGGTTATGCGACACTAGGGTCAGTGTCGCAGGGAGTGTCGCAAGTTAGAGACATTAAGTCTTATGTCGCAGGTTCAAATCGATTTCTAATAAGTAGCGACACTAAGGTAGTGTCGCAGGTAATGTCGCAGGTAGTGTCGCAGGTCATGCGACACTAGCGTCTGGCCAGATTTCCATTTTTAGCCCAAGTGTATCCAAGTGTCGGTTTTTCATTCGGGAAACTTTCCAAAACTAGTTTTTGGTCCAAGTTATTACTAAGTCACCCAAACTCATTTTTGTTACCATTTTCCAAATATAGTAAGTTTTTCGAAATCGAGCCACTTTTGTTGACTTGGTCAAACTTACTCGGTTTGACCCGAAATTTTCACCCAACCCTTATATCAGTTTATAGAGTCCAAATAAATTGTCGGTTCATGTCGGAGTTCACCAAAAGTGTCGATTTTTATAAAAGTCCCAAAACTACAAGATTTCATATTTTTGACTTTTGTCGGTTTGTTTCGCCATGGGTCCTACTAACTTATGGTCCAAACCAAGTCTCACAATTTATAACAACTGGTCTTCTATGTGTTTAGTTTCCAACATATGTTTTCTAAGAGTTTTAAGTCCCATCTTCATAGAGAAACAAAATAGATAGTAATGCGTAGCTCAGTTTCTGATTTCACCCAGACCAGTCCCACAAATTGACTTATAGACAAAAATACATTCGGATCTGGTAAAAACGTAAAAACATGAAAGTTGTAGATCTTTTCAATACGAAATTTTTTTAAAAAAATGCATCTTCTAACTCTTCCTAGAACTCAAGATATGACGTTTTTAGTAAGCTGTGATTTTCTGGACAGATTGTGTACTCTTTGTATATAATTTATAAAAACGTGTTTTGAGCTTAAATTTGGACATAATATTGTTGAATGAGTTTTATAACATGTAATTAACAATATGAAAGTGAGAAAGAGTTTCCTTACTATAATTTTGATGGAGATGAGATGGAGAGAAAGAGTAGTTGTGGTTGAGCTAATTTTCTTTGTAAAATAGTGACTTGATGGTAGTGTTGTTATGGTGGTGGTAATGGTGGTTGTGGGGGCTGTAAATCTCCAGAAATTTGAGAGAGAGTTGAGAGAGTTTGAGAGGAAAAAGGTTGGAGTGTAAGAGTGAAATGGTGCATGTGATTCAAATGGTGGGAGGGGGAATTATCATAGTGGTTTGCATGAAGTATGAGTGGGTGAGATGGGAGGTGGGCATGTGGCACATGGGGGAATGGGGGGGGCCGGCCTAGGGGGCCCACACAAGGGTATTTTGGTCATTTTCTTGTTCCCAATTTAATTTGTGGCATTTTAGGTTCGTTTACTCGTTCGGTTTGGTGTTAAACGTTTAATATGCGTTTTCAAGTAACGATTTAAATTTCAATATTTTCACTTGAAGTATTCATTCTAAATACTTGAAAAACATTTATAAAAATGATTCGTTAATTTAGTGATCTCGATTTGCACGTTCGTTGTACGGATTCTAAATCACGTAACTGTTGTTTGTACGATACAAATTTGAGTTGAAATATTACATAAATAATATTTTGGATAAAATTGAGTTATTAAATAGTATCGTATTATTTAGTTAAGTTGTTCACCAACGTCCGTATTTATTGAACCGAATCACATTCGATTTGAATTGCATACGATTTAATCAAATCGCCTAATTGTATATATTCAACCATATATATATATATCGGTACATTAATTAGCCTAGCACAGAACTAATTACATGTATTAATAATTGATTAGGCACCAATTACTAGTCCTAATTTGATGGGTATCACAGTTTTCTTGTTGTTTGATCAGAATTTTCAAACCGTGGGGTGATGTTGCTCTAGATAATGCAACATATAACTGACCATGTCCAAACATAGGTTTAGGTAAGTAGATGCCTATTTTACTTAAAGATTGCCCCTGGCTTTTGTTTATAGTCATAGCGTAGCAAACTTTAACCGGTAATTGCTTCCTCTTGAAGATAAACGGTAGGATTGTGTCTCTGTGAATAAGAATAATTCTTAATGTAGACTTTTTGTCCGACTCTTGTTCCTGTGATGATCTCCACCTCTATGAGTTTGGTTTATAGTTGTGTTACTATCATCCTCGTTCCATTGCATAATCCACCAGCTAAGCTTATGTTCCTTAAAAGTATGGTCGGTACTCCAACTTTAAGCTCAAGTCTATGTGGAGGTAAACCCGGGAAGTTAAGTGTATTCAAGTATTCACCAGGATATAGCATTTCGGTTTCGCCACCATCATTTCCAAAAGGAACTGCTACACCTGAGCTCATGTAAGTTTTACTTTCTGCCAGCACCATGGCTAGAACATCTGCATTTATTAGATCAGCCGTTTCATTTTTTGGGTAGACGATAACCTTTTGTTGCAGCTGCACAGCTGTTGGTTTCTGTAGTGTCTCCTTATCATAAATGAAAGCAATGAGTTCTGAGAGTCCATTAGCGTCATCTGGGATACAATAAGTATCTGGGATCTGGATCCACGATGTATTAGCGTCATCTGGGATACATTTATCATTTTCCACAAAAAAGTTTTGCCAGTTCCCCCGTGACCATACACAAACATTAATTCTTGATTATTATTTGCAGAAGCACTCATGACCAGATCGTAGATTTGTTTTTGACTCCGATTTAGCTTTGATACCAATGTAGAGCGTTCTTCCATTAAACTGTCTCGGTTGTAATTTTTTCCTCCATTAGTAGCCTATTCCATAGGTCATCTGATAGATGCAGCGGCGGTAGTGGTAAACCAAAATCTTTCACAGACTTGGAGCAACAATTAAAAATGATCTCTAATTCATACAGAAGATAACCCTCTAACTCTAAGTTGTTGATATGCAAACTTCTTATATGTAAAGAAGTCGCTGCTCTGATTGGGATGTCGTCAGACATTCCTTTCCAATATTGTTTCCACAGTTTAACGGGTCCGCCACTTCACAAAAAAGAAGAATATGAGCAAATAGTGATCGCAGTTGTGTAGGTGTGGCTGAGACTTTGGCCTCCTCTAAAGCAGTTGCCCACTATTTATCGTCAGCAAGCAAACCCAGAGCCTCACATGCTGATCGATATGTCGTGTAGATATTGCCGTGAACTGTCCTTATGTCTTGAAAGGATCTGCAACCCTTTTGATGGCATAACAACATTCTAAGATAGAAAACCTCTCCAAAAGCTGGGTGTATATATGATATTCTACCAACCATTGGTTTGTTTAAGTTGCTCCTTTTTTTCCATCCCTTTCCAGCTGCGTACCACACAAATTCAGATGGAAAATTTATATATGTTAGGTGTCTGCCTTCATCAGAGTCTTTGTTGAACTTTAACCATTCAGTTAATGTAGTTTTCTTCCTTTCAAAGTTATTAACAATCCTATCCAATGGTTCACGAGCTTGAAAAGTAAGCAACTGCATATTCGTTAAGTGCACAGCCAATATTTGAACTGCCAGTTCTCTACAATGTATGGGAAAATTAAAGATTCTCCAGCATGTCTCATGAGGGCAGATATAACGTGCGTCAATAAAATTTTGGATCTCATCAATGTTTATCTGTGTTTGGCCGGTGGATGAAGATGGGTCACCAACTGGCCTGGTAATACGCGCCGCAACACGATCTGTTCCCTTTGAGATATATTTGAATAAGTATTTGATCAGCATGGTCCAACCACAATACTCAACGTTAATATGAGCATGAAAGATAAGACACAGGTTGCGATTATATGGAACTATATAGCTATTGTCGAGCTTTATTGTTCGTTTAGTGGTGTAAATGCCTGTATTTCTTCTTTGATAGTGGACATATCCGTCTTTTTCAAAGTAGGTCTTATCGTTGTACTGCTTTGGAAAATTCTTAGTACAAACCAAATCTTGCATGCATGCTGCAGTCGGCTTTGCTAATCCACAAGGCCCGTGTGTCATCATCTCTGAAACAACTCTATAACCGTATGAGTCAATTGTTGGGTCCGGTAATTCTGCAGAGATGTATTTGTCCACATCTTCAGCGGTTAATATTTTTATGGATGATTGAACCCATAAAAGTGTATGGCAATGCGGAAGCTCACGTTTTTGAAATTTGATTGTGTAGAGAACTGTTAGAAAAAGTTAAATAATCAATAGGTATGAAATAACTCATAATGTGAATATAATAGTAACCTGTAACCACCAAGATATGTTTATCATTATGTTTTGCTTACTGGAGAAGACAAAAAAAACTAATAGATTAAAGTAAATGAATATGACACAACCATAAAGAATGGAAGTAGTGTCACCTGCTGTTACAAAGCCGAACGGTTTCTCATCTTTGAGGACATTCATAAGTTGTTTAACTTTTAGCTGAAATACTCGGACCACTATATCAACACGATCTGTCGGCGTTAGATGTGGAAATTCAATCATATATTTTCTGATTTCTGGCCATTTAACATTACATGTGAATGTAATAAAATACTGAGGGTTTCCATGGACACGACATATTGCTAAAGCATCCAAATAATGGCTATACATGTATCTGGGGCCCCCGGTAAAGGAAGCTGGCAAAATTGTTCTTGTTCCAACGTCAGAACCGTCGTGATCTCCCCTCGTAATTGCATCATATAAGCCTGAAAGATACTCATTTCTAATGTCTTGTTGCTTGTTTCTGATGTAATCCATTCTATCAAGTTCTATGCTGCAATAAGCGGTTACAATATATTGTTGGAACAATCTACCCGTATTTGGCAGCAAACTATAAAGGTTGAACCTATCATGTAGCTGACAGTTGTAATACATATTCATCGTTAGCTTTTTAGTTCTGCTGGCATTAGCAGCTGTGTTCCTCAGCTTCATTGATGGATGATAACCAGGCTGACCGTGAATAAACATCAAAGGGAATTGAAGGGACATATAGGATGGGTGTAACTTGTTAATTCTATGAGGTGTTTTGTCCTTCATCTCAATGATGACATCATAATCTCCCTGAATCTTTGGCCCGTTATCAAGAACTATAGCTCCAAGTGTTTGAGAAGTGGGTAACTCATATTGCCGAACTCCAGCAACACTGTATAATCTAATTCTGAAATCCGGTACATGTTTTTCCTGACACTTATCTCTGGCTGTTCTGAATAGCCTTACCAACTCATTATGTGTATCTAACAGATGAATTAGGTGCTCAAAAATTTCAGGACTTAAGTTACCAGATTGTTGTCCACCAAAGTGAGATAGCCTATTAGCAACCTCAATTTGCGTGTCATGTATATATAGCTGTAAGAACCTCGGCACATCTCTTTCCGGTGGGCATAATGCACCAATCCAATGATAGATTTGGCCTGAAATCTTAAACACATAAGGCCCACCACCGTTGTTGACTGATTCGTCAATATGAGCACCAAATGAGGTCATGCTAAACATTTGATTGTATGCACGTATGTTGTCTAGGAAATGGGCATTAGCTAACAAATTCTTGATGTATTCAGGAGGTTGTGGTTCCACCGGTAAAACAACTTTGCCCCCCTCACAACAACGATGATAATGAAGTTTTCGATCTCTGAAATATGACCTCAAGCGTTCCTCGTACCAGAAAGTTGCCTTACAATGTTGGCAAATGCGGTCACAATCACCCAAATCTGTGTAAAAGTGTGTGACACCTTGACAAATAACAATATAAAATTTAATCAGAGAAAGTATTTCTAAAAAAAGGGTAATATAAGATGACTAAAATGTTAATATACAAAAAAAGAAGCGATTTCATATAAGCTGTTAACCGAGGATACTAATATATACCCAAACATGAACGAATAACTGAAATGTAAGATACATATAGAAAGTGAAGAAATCTAACCAAAAAGAGAGGTGAATATGATCAATTATTTACCTTCAAGTTCAAGGTCAATAGAGCGTTCGTATGTAAATGTTGTATCATTGCTGCCTATATTGGCAGCTGACAGCTGAACATTTGTTCGAGAAGAGCTTGCCTGACCACCACCGATATCTGCATATCGTACGATACGATAAAAGTAAATGAAAATTGGTTCAGTCAGATTGCATGAATCATATATGTGAAGGTGTATTCATAACTGAAAGTTACCTGTCGGGCCTTGTTTTTTTTCGAAAGGAAGCCGACCATAATAAGTTTGTTTTTCTGTATTCATAGCCGCATCAAATGCTTTAATTCGAGGTGATGGGTATTCTACGGTAGAGGATGTTTATGTTTTTTTTCGTTTAACAGGAGGAGAAGAAGTGGAGGTGGTTGCTGAAATGTTCCCAACAGGTTTAAAAAAGACCTTTCTATTTTCTGGATTTATATGAGGCACGGTATCAGTCAGGCTCCCTTTTTCAGCAATCATGATGTCTTTGTCACGAGCGATTATATTTACAACAGGTTGTTCACTGATTCTATCAGTACTATTTGTAGATTCATCAACTGAAGTATTGGAATGGTATAATATACTTCTTCGAGCTGTTTGTCTAGGAGATACAGATGTTTCTAAACTTATATCATCAGTACTTAATTGATCACCACACGCATGTAACTGACTACTATTATTTTTTTGCTTTCTTTTGCCTCTCATAGTTGGGTAATATTAATGCGTAACTACTGAATATGCAATGCAATTTAAAAACTTTCAACTTGTAACTAATCATTATAAATGCACAGGCCATTGTAAAAACCATAATCAGTTGGAACAAAGCAGAAATTAGCAAGCGTACTACAAAAGTATAATTACATATAAATAAAGTTGCAGTTCACAACAAAACCTGAAAGTACCGTATAATGTATGCAGCAAGTAAGGTAGTTGCAAAAAAGAAGGTTGAACCTGCAAATTCAAGCCACCATCATAGAACACCCATGCGTGAAAAGCGAAGAAAAATACAAACATATAAGTCCTAATGATAACCAAAGTTTAGAGGGGATACCAAATTGTAACGAAGTCGCAGAGTTAGGGTTCACAAAAAGCAAGTCAGTTGCACAGTTAGTGTTTGGAAAAAGAGTGAAGTTAGTTAGAAATTAGACAAAAAATTATAACACTGTAATAGAAGGATAGATGATGTGTAATACTCAAAGTAAACTGGGAAGTTACACCTGGCTATAGAGAGACCCAGGAAGTCGACATGTGTATGTCGGCACAGAGTAGATTCCCAAATATACCAGTAAAACCTCAAAAAATAGGGAGGTTCGAACCCGGAGCAGCTGATTCCAAAAACATGATGCTAACCGTTGATGTAGGGATAAGATTTAATTTAAATCCACAAAAAAGCCATACATATAGCAAACAAATATTGTACAAAAGTCCATGTTGCCCCTTATGAACAGTAGAAAACGACGGATGATAGAACATAAAACGGCAACCACATGCTCGGCTGATAGTATATTTAAGAATAACCAATTACTATAGTTATATTAATTAATTAATTAATTAATTAATATAGTTATTAATGGATATAAAAGCATACTGTTTAACATACTTAATCTGTTATCACGGACAATTTAACTGATACAAATTTTGCTTAATTTTAGTTTTTTTTCCAAATCACTAGGTATATCACACCCATAATTTTATGTACTCGTATTTAACTTGCACAAATTTTATGTTACTAGTTTTATTGAAAGCATAAAATACGTTACCTATAATTTGATAACGATTTGCTATAATAAGTATGATGGCAAATGAATTTTGTTGTATTTTAGATTATTGTTGAAAAGTCTATGTTTAAGAAGCTAGATTATTTTCATCAACAAAATATGCAATTAAATGATTAATTTTTTTGAATTAGTGTATTTTCTGTTTAATTAAAACGTATATCATATATCATAACTTTGTAAACCAAAATGTCTATGTTATAAAAAATGCCTATGATGTCATTGATCAATTTAAACTAAAATATCGTGAAGCACCATGGAAATGTCACTTTCATAATAAATGCGAAACATTTTTTGTTTTTCAAAATGTATTGAGTTTATTTACATCGATGATAAATTAACTGGCTGTCATACAAAAATGTAATTTTCAACCTTCGAACATTATTATTAGATGATAATCTTTAAAATGTGGTGAATCATTATAATATGACTTAAATTAAGAAATTGGTTTTTTTGAAAGGGTTTATAGTTCGGAATGTATCCAACTTACCTTACACATTTTACTATTGTATGTATTTAACAATTTTAAAAAATATATTGTATGTTTTTAAGTTTTAAAAATGTTTTTGTATATTGAACTTACAAAAAGCACATCATTTAGGTAGTCAAAAACTTGCAAAAACATAAATAGACTATTTACAATAGAAGGATCCGCAGTTAAATACATACAATCGTTAAATGTATAAAGTTGGGTAAATTAACATACTATAAACCCATTTTGAAATAACCATCTTAAAATAAAAAACCCGTAGAAATATTGTACGTTTGATACTTTTCAACATTAAAACAAGGGAGCCTTGTTTTGCGCACAAAATTTCAGAAAGAAGGTCATTTTCGTAATAACTAAAAATGAAACAGAACATTAATGACCATTATTTCCAACTTAATTGCTTAATACTCTCTATTTAATACTAATACTAAAAAAAGTTTTATTTATTAAGTTGAGTTTTTCTAACGTGCCTTAAGGCACATGTTAGTAAGCATTTAATGAGCTATAGATGCATCTTGAAATTTTAAGTACATATTAATTAATCTAACATTTTTATTTCTTCCCAATCTACCATTTTACAACTAATTATTTATGTCATATATATTTTGACATGCATAACGATTTACTGAAACTTTTAAAAAATTCTACTGTACCGTTTCTCGATCACGTAGGACATCTGTAATATCTATTATGGCCCACTTGTATAAATGATGATTTTTCAAACATATATTTTATAAGTGAAACTTGAAACACTTGATTACAATATATACTACATTCGAAAGATAAAAAGAAAAGCATAAATAAATAACAATCCTACACTTGGTTAATATTTGTACACTTATTTCCTTACACTAATTTGATAACACTTGATTAATATGTGTACAGTAATTTGATGAAATACGTACTCGGGTTTAATGTGAATAGACAAAAAGTCTATATAGCCAGATAAACTATTTATTTGTACTTGTGAATATGTATATAAATTGTAATTGCATGTACATTTGTGAGTTATTATAAGCATCAAATAGATACTATATTTTATATTATTTATCCCTATATTTGTATACATTTTTATGCATTTATATGATTTTAGATACTTATTTTGTTAATATTTGCAGAAATGTATTTTAACTGAAGATTGGAGAAAAAGAACGGAAATAAGACCGAAACTGAAGAAATTAAAGCAATTGAAGAAAAGAAGACTTAAACCTTAAAGAAATGAAGACTAAAATGATAATATTAAAGATTTGGGCCAAGAAAACAAGTGAATCCGATTAAAGAAGAAAGAAAAGCCCACATTAAAGCCCAAACCGATTTTGGAATATTCTGGAATTTAAGTCCAACCGGCGGTTGGGACTAAAGGTTCAAGGCGATGAAAAATGCGCAGAGTTGGAGTAAGGTTCAATTAACTCCAACCGGCGGTTGGAGGTCCCAACCGGCAGTTGGAGGGTCGGCCAGAAACACTATAAATAAATAACAATCCTACACTTGGTTAATATTTGTACACTTATTTTCTTACACTAATTTGATAACACTTGATTAATATGTGTACAGTAATTTGATGAAATACGTACTCGGGTTTAATGTGAATAGACAAAAAGTCTATATAGCCAGATAAACAATTTATTTGTACTTGTGAATATGTATATAAATTGTAATTGCGAATAGACAAAAAAGTCTACATATAGCCATATAAAAAATTTTACGTGCTTGTGAATCAATGTATATAAATTGTAATTGCATGTACATTTGTGAGTTATATATATATATATATATATATATATATATATATATATATATATATATATATATATATATATATTTCTTTTGCCAATTTCTATTTTTTTAATCAATACGCTTAGTGAGTTTTACATACTTTATAAACAAAAATTAAATATGATTTTCTCTTATATGCAACTAGTTACTTTAGCTTAAATTAAATAAAGGGTAGATTGGGAAGAAATAAAAAAGTTAGATTAATTAATGTTTACTTATATTTTTAAGATGCATCTATGACTCATTAAATGCTTACTAACATGTGCTTTTAGGGTACAAGTTACAAAAACCCTATTAAGTTATGTAGTGTTGTTTGTTTTTGGTTATTTAGACAGTACGTTCAACACATAAAAATATATAATAAGCATCAGTTATTATATTACATATTTACATATGACTTATTAAGAAGAAACACCACATATTCAGATAAATAGTGTATCCATTTAGAAGTTAACAATGAGAAAAAGGGGCTTAACGTATCCTTAAACTAGCTACTCACTTACTGTATAACTATTTTATTTTATTTTTACATTATTTTTTTATGTACATAAGAGTACGTAATTACGCTATCTACTATGTTTGCCTTTTAAATAGTTCCATCGGTCTCAAAATTATTGTCATTCGACAAAAAACACGCAGTTTAATACATGTATAATTATTATTGTTTTCTCTTTCTTAGTTTTTGTAGAATGACAGTTTTACCCTTAACTAATTAATTACTTTTTTCTTAAAAGTGTGTAATAATAATTTCAATCAAGGGTAATATGGTAATCATGTCTAAACTTCACTATCTATTTTTGGAAGTGGACA
Organism: Pseudognaphalium luteoalbum; assembly: GCA_963422505.1. Lineage (NCBI taxonomy): Eukaryota > Viridiplantae > Streptophyta > Magnoliopsida > Asterales > Asteraceae > Pseudognaphalium > Pseudognaphalium luteoalbum. Next base: position 90,862,762 of record OY730194.1, read on the forward strand.
ACTAATTTAGGATGTCCGAAAAAATAAACATGGACTATAATTTTAGGACGGATGGAGTAATATATTTTAAGTAGGTCACAATTATCAAAATGCTCTCCAACTTATATTAAAATGTTTTAGGTGTAACGGATTTTTAAATTAGTATATGTTATAAAAACATGTCATGTTTGATATTATAATTGTTAGCGTTCTTAAAAATAGTACTTAACACTCTTAATTATATGCAATTATGTAGTAAAGTCAAATACGTATAGGTAAAGTGCAAAATGAATCCAAGAATTAGACTGTGTTGAATATTAACTTATAAAATACATGTAATGTATGTATCTAGTATTTTATTTCGGATAACAAAAATAATCCGTAGCATATTTTATGAAACACCAATAATTTACTTATGATTAAGTACATGTATATAAACTTTAACACACATAACGTCGCTAGTCAAAAAATTTTTGATAGTATACAAATTATCTCTTATTTTAAATGCATATAGTTATAGTTATGCGCTTGCATAGTTTACGGGTATGTTTGGCAAAGTAGCTTTAAACTGTAGCTGCAGGTTGTAGCTGTAAGCTATAAGCTGTAGCTGTAGGCTGGAGCTGTAAGTTGAAGCTGTAAACTGTAGATTTATTGTATAAAACTGTTTGGTAAACTAGCTGTAGCTGTAATTTAGAAATGTAAAATGACATAAAAGGGCATTAACATAAAAATAAATAACAAATATAGCTAAGCAATAAATTTAACAAAAAATGATCATTTATGTGGATAAGTACTTTATAGATTGTAATGAACTTGTGTAAAACGACATGAAAATAGTATAAATAATAAAACTTAGATCGAAATCATTGTGTTATACCTATAAAATATATATCGGTACGTGGTATTCTTTTTACTCGTTTAATTCTTTTCTTAAATTTATATAATGTGTATTTATTTAATAACTAATGAAAATATTTATGTTAGTTGTGTAAAATATTACTATTAAAATGAAGAATGGCAGTAGTCTACAAGAAAACGTTTCTACATAAAGAGAAAATTGCCCGTTTCATCCCTGTGTTTGTCCAAAAAATCACTGGAAGTCCTTGAATTCACGAAATGCCACCAGTCATCCCAATTTTTGTTATTTCTACTCACAAATCGTCCCTGGGCCCAACGTCGTTACTTATTCCCGTTAAATGTTATCACATGACAGACACATGATGGGTATTTTCGTCTTTTCCTGTTGTCCCTTTAACACCAAAACCCTCGTTTACTCTGTAGTTACACCCATATTCACAAATCAAAAACCCTTAAATTTTTTTTTATTGTTTGCGATTAAAAAACAAAATGATCAAAATTCTCATGATATTTTGAACCGATTAAGCATTCTGAATTTAGAAAATGTATTATCGAAGGAAGATTCGGATTGAGGAGGATGATCTCAACGAGTTGAAGCAGAAGTATGGTAAGTAATAAGAACTCAAACTCAAAGCCAACTTTTATTTATTTTTGTTCGATTTCCATGTTGATTGTATTTGTGAAGTGAAAGTTTAATAAAGTTATTTACTCTAATTAATAAGGTTTTTTGCAATTTTTCATTTACAGAACGTGACCTGGCATTATTCAGTATTAAGGTTCATCATGGGGGATGTTTTAGTAAGTATCCAGGTAGGAAATACGTTGGTGGTTTACAAGCGTATGTTGATGAGTTAGATATTGATCAATTTTCAGTACTTGAGATTAATGATATCATGGAGGAGTTGGGGTATGATAATGGTATAATGTACTACCATTTTAGACAACCTGGGTGTAATTTAGATCTTGGGCTTTTAGCATTAGGGAATGATGATGATGTGAGGAACATGATACCATATGCAATAAAATTTAGGATTATTGATGTCTATATTGAGCATGGTATTACAACTGTCAAAACCTTTTTTAGATCCCCCAAAAAAACCAATGTATGTATTGAGCTACTAGAGGATGATGAGAGTGATAAAAAACCAATTGTCAGAGCTAAGCCTAGAAATAAAAGGTCAAAACCACTGATGTTAGAATGGGTTGAACAAGGTCAAGATGGGCAGTGTAGTACTAGTGTGCAAGATAAGCAAGTTGAAACTGAAGATGAAGTGTTTGGAGATGATCAAGTATACAAGCCAGTGTTTAGTGAACCTGTAGATGAACCAGAACTACATGAGGCGCCTAATGTGTGTAGTGGCCAATCATTTGACCCATTTGATGACCCATTAGTTGACCCGTTTGCTGACCTAGATGATATATTAGGCACTAAGGATTCCAGTCTGAACATAGATAAACCAAATGAATTACCAATACATGAAGTCAATGAAGTGGTGGTTGAAGAGTTGCTTGAGAGTGATAGTAATGATGATAGTGGTAGCCAAAGTGGCAGTGAGAGTACTGATGACAATAGTAGTAATGACAGTGATTTTAGGGAAGATGAGTATAATGAGGTTGTTGATGTGGAGGTTGATATGAGAGAATTCTTAAGGTGTGTTGACAGAGATGCTGAATGGATTGGTAAGGATACAGAAACATTAAATGAACCTGAAACAACTATTAACCCAGAAGTTGATAGAGTTGATTTTAGTGACTTTGAAAGTGCTTCTGAATCAGAAGATGAGTTAGGGAGGATAAGAAAGAAGAAGTTGAAAGAGTTAAGAAAAAGTTCCAACCCACCAAGTCAAATTGTAGGGAAGGTACATTGGTATGTTGGTCAATTATTTGTGAATCCAGCCGAAATCAAAGAATTAGTGAAGTTGCATGCTATAGAAACTAGGAGGGACCTTTTTTATGATAAAAATGATTTGGATAGGATAAGGGTCAAATGCAAAGGGAGGACACCTTGTTATGGTCAATTTAGTGGTGGTCCTCAACTGGAAAAAGAAGGGCATCTTAATGCTGTGGAAAGAGAAGAGAATCTTAATGTTGTGGTGGTTGAAAGTAATGACAAAGCAAGTTTTAGTGTTCCCAAAAAAGGCAGAGGAAAACCAGTGAAAAAAGACAAAGGAAAAGCAGTCCAAAGCACTATTAATGGGTCACATATCCAAAGCACTATTGAGGGCAGTGATGTAATTCCACCCAAAAAACCAAGGAAAAAAATAATAGTCACATGTCCTTGAGTTTTATACATCCCCAAATGCATTAATGGGTCTTGGAAGATGACCACATTTAGTGATGTCCACACATGTCTTCAACAGAGAGAACTTAAATGGTGCTCATCTACCTTTCTCTCTAAACATATTAAAGATACAATTACCTCAAACCCAGAAATTCCTTCAAATGCATTGAAAGAACAGTTGGAGAAAGAGTATTCACTTGGCATAAAAAGGCAGACTGCTTACAGAGCAAAGAAAAAGGCACTGTCTTCAATGAAGGGAGATGAGGCTGCACAATATGCTTTGTTGAGGGACTACATCCAGGAATTGAGAACTAATAATCCAAACACAACTGTGAGGGTAGAGGTTGAACCAACAACAAATCCAAGTGGTAATACAAGGATTTTCAAGAGGATCTACATCTGCTTAGGTGCACTTAAAGCAGGATTTAAGGCAGGCTTGAGAGAAATTGTGGGTTTGGATGGGGCTCATATGAAGAAACCACAAAATGGACACATATTGACAGCTGTGAGTGTTGATGCCAATAATGGTATATATCCATTGGCATATGCAATAGTGGAAGCAGAAACATCAGTGTCATGGGCCTGGTTTTTGGAGTGTTTAGCAGATGACTTGGGGTTGGAAAAGAACTCAAATTTCACTTTTTTTTCAGATAGGCAGAAGGTATTACTATTTTAGTTAGCAATGTATACATAAGTATGCTTCTCTTGATCTTAACTAATTATTTCCTTTTATGCAGGGTTTACTACAAACAATTGCAAGGATGTTTCTATCCGCCGAACACAGATTTTGTGTGAGGCATATACACGAGAATATGAAGTCAATATGGAGTGCAGCAACATACAAGCAATTATTCTGGAAGTGTGCTACTAGAACAACAGTTGTTGAGTTTGAAAATGCAATGGAGGAGATGAGACAGTTAGATAGTGCATGCTATGAGTGGTTGAAGCAAATTCCACCACAACACTGGACCAAATCTCATTTCAATGGTAATTCTATATACACTTTATGCTTAATTACTATGGTCCATTGTATGTGTATGATTAGACTCTTATATATTACTAAATCATTGTGGATAGGTAGGGCAAAGTGTGACATACTATTGAACAATGTTTGTGAAGTTTTTAATAGGAGATTGGTTGATGGGAGGGATCAAGCAATTATCACCTGTCTTGAGTTTATAATGGAGTATTGTATGAAACGGATTGTGATAGTACAAAAAGTGGCAGAAAAAAGTGTCGGTCCATTAACCCCTACTGCAACTAAAATATTTGAGGGAACTAAGCAAGAAACAAGTAAGTATGTGGTGACTTGGAATGAGGGAAATAAATACCAGTGTTCAAAGAAGTCAATAGATAAGTATGTGGTAGACATGAATGATAGAACATGTTCATGTAGAAAATGGGAGTTGACTGGCTTACCCTGTGCACATGGTGTTGCTGCTATATGGAACATGAGCTTGAATAGGATGGACGTTGGTGATCCTGAGGACTTTGTACACCCAGCATACAGGCTACAGACATGGAGAGAAGTGTACTCTCACAAGATTAATCCAATCAGTGGAAGAAAGCTGTGGAGGAAAAGTCCCTGCCCAACAACATTACTACCACCTTTATATCACAAACAACAGGGCAGGCCCAGGAAGAAAAGAAGAAAATCTCAAGGAGAATTTGAAGGTCAACCTGCAGCAGAATGTGTCAAAGGAGGTAAACTTACTAGAGCTGGTACCTCAAAAAGATGTGGTAAGTGTAAACAAGTGGGTCACAATGCTAGAGGTTGTGGCAAAAATGGTGTGGGAGGAAATCAAGCTGAAGGGAGTCATCATATGAATCAAGCTGGAGGAAGTCAAGCTTCTACTTAGTAGAAAAATGCTTCTACTTAGTTGTTTTATGCCATCTCTTGTTTTATTGTGGTAATGATTTTATTTTGTGCCAAGACAATGATGTGTTAACTGCTTGTAATGGTATGTGTCTACCAAAACTAAGTTAGTTGACTTTGTAAGTCTTTTGACCACAAATGTTATGCATTTGTGTTAAGTAGGTTGTGAAATATGGCTTAAACAATGTTGGTGTTTATGTTAAGCAGGTTGTGTAATGTTCACCTTATGTTGATCATTATGTTTAGCATAGCAGGTTGTTGAGTGTTTGAATGTTATGTTAGTCTTTATGTTAAGTTATGTTGTGCTACTTTTTGTGCATTTTTTGCCATTTGACCAAATAAAGTGAATACAGAAAGATTAAGATGAATGTGCATGTGTATGTTTATGCACATAACACAATTGCCCAAAATAAGGCACTGAGGCACTTCCAACTACACTCAATAACATCAAAATGCAAATTTAAACATAAATTTCCATTCCATTTCATTTCACCAAAATAAGATCCAGCTTACACAAAAGATCGACTTACATAACATTCCCAAAAGTACCTAAATTACAACCAACTAAAACACTTTAAACTTCCACAAACTTACATAGCATTCGCAAGCTTACATAGCTAGAACCAATACTTGGAACCAAACACACAAAAACCAAAAAAAATCCAGCTCCAAAACAGATAATTCTTCAACGCCTGGTTCTCTTCTTCAAGTGCGTTTCTTGCCCTTAACAAACCTGGAATGATTTGTACAGCACGTTGTGACACCCGTCAAATTAGGACTAGTGATTAGTACCTAATCAGTTATAATACATGTAATTAGTTCTGTGTTAGGCTAATTAATGTATCAAGTAATATTTATTGTTGAATATATACAATCATGCGATTTGATTAAATCGTACAAGTTTCACATCGAATGTAATTCGGTCCAATTAATACGGACGTTGGTGAACTATTTTATTAAATAATACAATATTATTTAATAACGCAATTATATCCAAAATATTATTTAGATAATATTTCAATTCAAATTCGTATCGTACAAACAAGGACTACACGATTAGATTATTAAATGCGCAAACAAATCGGAACAAGTTAAAGTTATATTTTATAACGCAACCATTAAGTATTTGATAAAATACTTCAACAAAAATATTGGGTAACTATTCGTATTTTAAAACGTATATTTAAACGTATAAAATAAACATTTAACATTTAAACGAACGAGAAAACGAACACCGCACGGAGCGCGATTGCGGGGACTGAAAAAGGTGAGGCTTTCACCTACACCCCACCTCTCTTTCCCTCTTTCTTTCATTTCCATTTCAACAAAATACACACACCTCTTAAATTCTCTCCCAAAATTTCCATCAATTTTTGGATTTGCAAACCAACCAACAAAAGTTATATTTTCGGAATCACCATCAAGCAAGGAACAAGATTTACAAAAGCATCATCATCATTTTCGGCCTCCTCTAGCTTCGATTTGCGATTGTAAGAAAAACTCTAAAATCTTAGATTTACTCATTTTGATGTTATGCCTTGATGTTAGATTGTGTACACAACTTAGTTATGCCTAAATAAAGGATTAGAACATGATTTCATAGCCTAAAAATGAGTTAGATTTGTGATTTGGGTCGGAAAAGTGCGACAGGCGCTGTTTCTGGGCTGGTGTTCATCTTTGCGACACAAGCCTTGTGTCGCAAGGTTGTGTCGCATAAACCCATTGACATCGCATTTTATGTCGCATCAACCCTTATGTCGTAGACTTTGCGACACAATGATTATGTCGCACTTTGTGTCGTATACCCTATACGACACAACCCTTATGTCGCTATTGATTTAACACCGAAAGCTTATGCGACACAACCCTTGTGTCGCATTCTTATGCGACACAACCCTTGTGTCGCATACCAGACCTTTGTGTCGCATATTGTGTCGCTAAAAACAAAGAGTTTAAAACTCATTTTTCACTAAGTTTTGAGACTCAAATTTGACACTCAATTTTACCCAAATTCAAATCCCCAGCTCGACCCCAACCAGGGACTCAGCCCCTTGGACCCCCGTCATTCCAGTATACGATAATATAAGAACAACAATAATACTTTGGAATTATTATTACAACCGTCACCAACGGGCCAAACATATTTTTTAAAGACAAACGATTACAAACACATAAACAAACATTGGACATACTAGTTGTGTACAACTATTCTAGGTGGTCTTGCGGGACATCTACTTACTTAACATTATGTGTCTAGGCATTTGAAGGATTTTGGGTTCGGAGAACCTACGATTGACATCACTTACGATTTCTCGTTTATTGGTATAAACGTAACTTGCAAAGGCTCAGGTGAGTCTTACAGCCCCACTTTTACTGTTTTACTTACGAGGTGAGATACATTGCTTACTTTTATTGAACACAAGTACGAACAACTTATTTTACTATACGGGATTGCATGAGTTACTTACTTTTACTGAAGTCTCTCCACCATATATCGTTAGTTATGGACTTAAGCGCGAACACTAGTTAATGGATCAATTAGGGAAATGACCCTCCCCGCCCGGGGTAGTAGCGCTACCACGAACCTTTCTGTATAAACGGGCGACTATTATTCGTTACTTATGCTTGCTCAGTTACGAGCATGTCAAGGGAGCAACTTATTACTTACGGGTTTAGCTTCGATTATGAGCCTCATGGCAACGGTATAACTTACTTACTTTACATTTGCGGGATTGCAAATATCTGATTCACGCCTGCGGGCATTACTGATGAAATCTTGTGTTCAAATACTAATATTATTTACAAACCTGTGAGATTCACCAACATTCGTGTTGACCTTTTTAGCTTTGTATCTCAGGTACACATACGGAGTAGGATTCCCTCAGGATACTAGCTAGAGTCGCATGATTTCTACAACTGCATTTAACGGAGATTCTTAGCATTATCTTTTGTATTTATTATGATTATGTAATAGAATCTCCCGCTTTACGCGCGGACTCTAGGGAACTTCCTTTTGTAACCCGAAACTCTATGTTTCAAAAATTTTATGTATGGAAATGTAACTATTTTACAAACGTTGCATATAGATGCCGTTTGCTTTACCTTTGTGCTGTGATATTTGATTAGTAGCACCCCAAAGCTTGCTTCCGCTAAACAGTGATTTTGGGGGTGTACACACATTCGCACATGGGTGTGTCTTTCCAGTCAATGAAGCCGCAATTACGAAACTGTAAAAGAAAAAATTAGAAGCATAAAATCAATCTTTTTAGGGTTTAAATAAGCTTACTTTTTGTGCACAGCAGAAGAAACGACGACTGGGGTTTGCATTGGTCCATGAGGTTTTCACCACACCAGGTTTTCCACATGCACAAAAAACCACCATGATTTTCTAGTTTGATTTTGAGAGGATTTGTTGGAGAAGATGAAACTGAGAATAAGTGTGTGTGGTGAGATCGGGTGAGGGTTTTGGTGTTAAAGGGAGGGAAATAAAAGAGGGTTAAAGGGACAGCAGGAAAAGACGAAAAAACCCATCATGTGTCTGTCACGTGATAACATTTAACGGGAATAAGTAACGACGTTGGGCCCAGGGACGATTTGTGAGTAGAAATAACAAAAATTGGGATGACTGGTGGCATTTTGTGAATTCAAGGACTTCTAGTGATTTTTTGGACAAACACAGGGATGAAACGGGCAATTTTCTCCTACATAAATTATAACTGGAGGCATGAATGCATGAGACGGTTGCAAGGAGAGGGGCATTTGAGTAATTAACATATCAAAAAGCTAAAGCTCAATTGAAACGCTTATCTAATTAGCAATGTTTTAAAACCCGGGTTTTTAAAAGACCCGGAAAAGTGTTAATTTCTGGTCGGATCGGTTGGGCCGGAAGGTCGGACCGGAGTTAATTATAGTATACAGTAGTAGTATTTAGTGAATTTTTTTATTTTTTTATAATTATAATTATAATTATTAATTATATGATGTATAATAATTATAATCCATAGTGTAATAAAGAGTGATGATATATCGATTCCCTTGTTATTCTTGGAATAACATTAATATAATAATTATATAATCCATAGAGTAATAAATGGTGATGACACATCAGTCAAAAATTCCATCATTACCCTCATTATTCTTGAAATACACGATTAGTCAATATTCCCTAATTATAAATGATTGAATGTACATAGAAATTGTAAAAAAAAAAAAAAAAATGAAACTGGGTCAATGCGCCCGTCCGGGTCCCGGTCCAACCCGGTTTGACCGGTCAGGTCAACCAGGTCGTTGACTAGTCAACATATTGAAAAACCCGGGTTTTTGTGGCCCGGAAATCTCTAAAAATACGATCCGACCGAGCCGGTCGAACCGGGTCTTAAAACACTGCTAATTAGCGTTTATATTTCAAGCTTTTTTTTAGCTTTTCAAATGAATTAAAAGCTTCATTTTATTCATCCAAACACATCTTTTCATTATTGAAGCTTTTATTTTTCAAATTTAAAAGCTTAAAGCTTCTAAAAGTTCCGAAAAGTTCATCGTCAAACATCTCATTGGAGGTGGGATAGAGCTAATTCTGGGATCGAATGTCTCTCCCCTACGAGCTGCTTTTTGTGGCGCCAACAAACGAATTACACAAGCGACAAGTTATTGTTGTTTTTCTATACATGTTAATAATATACTCGGATTGTTATACAAGAAATCTTGAATATGTTTTGTACAATTTGTTTATAACTCACATATAATCCACTAAATTTCTTCATTTAAACTATACGGGTAACGTATAATTTTCAATTAGTTACAACAACAACAATTTTCAATTGGTTATTTTAAATACAATACGGAGTAGTTTAATAATTTGACTTTCAATAGAAAATCAGTTGCTGACTTCTTAGATAAGATTCGACTTTGACAAATATCATAATAATAATAATATGATCTAAATTCTACTTTCGATCGCCTCGTATTAATTACTACTTTGGTACAGTACGGAGTATTTTTTTGATTTTTCTAGTTAATTAGTTTGTATTTCAAAGTAACGATCTGATCGACTTTTCTAACAATTAAGCCTATCTACGTGTTTGATCGACAACTTCTTGGTATCGAGCTCATGATTTTTAACTTGATGAAAACATTCATTATGTTCGTAGGATCGTTTTAAAATACATTTAGCTTTAGAATCGTTGGGTCAGCTTATCAGAATAAGAGTTTTTTGTTGGTTGCGTTGTAATTTCTAGCATATTTGTTTATATTAATTGCTCGCTTAACAAAATAAAAACATCCAACTTGAGTTTCGACAATACTATAAAAATGTACATATTCTAAAGTTGTAAGATCATTTTTAGAATGATTAAATGCTTTTTAATGTATGTAACTATACGTGATGTTCATTGTATTCTTAAATGTGTATATATCTAGAAAACCAAACTCACGAAGTTATATACATTATGTACGAATTTCACATAAATCTATATATGTTAAACGCATAGTTTGGTTTTTATTGTGTAATTTTTTGGAATAGTTAAATAACTCATTATGTGATTTTGAAAATCACTACATGAGTTTTATGTCGGCCAAAAACTTATTTTCTTGTTTCTTAAATTAAGTTTATCCTATAAATACATACCCTATATAATTGTAAACCTTTGGTACAAAAATAATAGTGAAAAAGCTCTTGGTTTGGTTTGGCCCGAAGACTAAATCAATTTTTAAGTTGGAGATTGGATATAACCATGTTAAATACTTATGTCGTTTACGTTCTCGAATCGTTTATTTATCTTGTTGCTTTATTAATTGTTTAGTGAGCGATTTATCTATCCGTTTATTGTTTGTGAGTGTAACCTCAATGATATGAGATTACGAGTATTGGTTGGGTTTGTTCTTTACTAACGATTGATATCAACGTCATGAACCAATTATTGTTGGTTAGATGTTTCCGTATGCAATTCCTTACACAAACATCACCATTATTTTTTTCCAACTTCTAATTACTTAATTATCACCAACAACAATAAAACTTCATTTGCTTTGACTTAAGGCCTACCAAATCCTATAACGAATCAAACGTTCACATCCACATCCTAATTATTTTGTAGTCACACTAGTGAACGAAGATTGTGAATTCGAACACAAACCTTCAGAACCAAAAAAGGACCACCAATCTATTTGCAAGAAGGGACCGTTCTAATTTCCGTCTAGGAAAAAAGGGAATCTAACTAACTTAATTAGTCTTATGGTCAATATAAACAAATACTGTAAGTCCCTAGTTCTAGGATTGATAACTTCGTTATCTGTAATATTAAGGTGCGAAATTCCTTAATATATCGTTATCTTACTATAACGAATAAGTTTGTGTTTAGGTTAACTAATACTTAGCTTTAAACGATTAAACGTCAAAGCCTAGCATTTAGTAATTACGTTTTCTCTTGATTACTGAGTTCGCAGGTTTGCAAAAAATCGAATGGCAAAAGTTCTTTTAATTCAAACCGAATCAAATATATATACTGAGTTCACCTTGCAGGTCATGGGCCTACGAGTTCAACTCAACTCGCAGCCCAAGCCCAGCTTGGCTTCGGTTCGCAATACTTATTGTATTGCAAGCATTTTCGATATTCGTCTAACACTTTAATATACTAATATATTTAACGAATATTAATAACAAAACAAATATTCATTTACAAATCTAAACCAATATACAAACGTGATAACAATTACACTAGTCATATCACAAGCTAGATCTGTTGTCACAAACTATGTCTCAACAGACTCCCCCTTGACAATAGCTCTAGTGTCTTTATCTTCAAGTTGTCTTTGGTCTTCATTTGTAAATCTTACTACCTGTATAGATCTTCATCTTTATACAAGTCTTAATCATCATTTGATAATCTCGTGCTATGTCACCCCTTCCTTCAGTACAAAGAATTCTATTCTCATTCAATTTCAATAAATCTCTCTTTGACATATTCATTAGGTGACGATGATCATAGACTTTGAAGATTTCACGTTCACCACCTTCAACTTCATCATCAGCTTCAACCATGACAGATTCTCCAGTTTCTGAATCCACATGCCAACTTTTCATATTTCCCGAGATATATCCTGTGGCATTGTTTTCAGTGGAATCTGCTGAACACACTTGATAGCTGGATACACTTTCTTTCTCCTTCTCCTTTCAGTCCTTTGACTTCTCTCCTGTAATTGTATCGTTTTTCCATTCCTTGGCTTAATCTTCTCAAACTTTCCTGAACGAACCTCAGTCTTGATTATATGTTCTACATAGCGACCAACAAAATCATTATCTAGATTCTTCAAAGATAATCTAGCCAAGTCTCGAATCTCATACTTAGGTAGAGACCTAAACACTGCAAGCTTTCGCTCAAAATATTGAACTCCGTCAAACCTTTTAATTTCAAAAAGCTTCAGGTCAGAGTCAAAATACCATCCGATAATCCCTCTACGCACTTCGCGTTTTCCAGTGATATCAACCTCCAAAACTCCAACCTTTTTCTTCTTTATTTTCTCTAAATGTCCGAATATTGGATTGTCTTTATGCTTATCAGGAATCTCTTCTTCATAATCGGTTGAGTCATCGATATCTTCATCTACATCAACAACTTTAGGACCTTCTCTATCTTCAATCACAATCTCCGTTCTAGATGGGCTCACATGGTGTTCATCTATATTTGCATCTAAATCTACACCCATGTCTAGCTCTATCTCAGAAACAGCAGTCCAATCTTCAGGTGGTTGAAATTCCCCTTCTTCCAAATCATAATTAATGTCTTCATCTATCTCATCAAGAAAATCATCTTCTGAATCTGATAGATCAAGCATTTCAATCCCTAGAAAACACAAACACAAATAACTATTAACAATCTAAATTCCTTCATTGATTTCCCTGAATCAATCTAAGAATTTCTTTATTAATCCTTTTGTGTAATTAGTCCATAACATAAACGCAATTAATAACTTATAAATCTTTTATTGATTACCCTTAATCAATCTAAGATTTCTTAAGTATTTTATAAAACACATAACAAATATTAATTAAACTTAAACTCTAATATTTTGTGAATAAACACCAAACATTTAAGTTTGAAATTAATTAACTTATATAATTCCAGGACTTAATTGAACTGTTATCTTTCCAAAAACTTAACTTTCAATTATATCTATAAATTACATATCTTTGTCTAGTTAAAGATATTACATATTAAACTTGTCAGTTATAACCAACTCTCAAGTCTAAAATATGTAAGTTATCATAGAAATTTGACCGCCAAAACTAATTGGAACTCGCCGCTCGACTACACAATGAGTCGGAAGACTTTCGATCACAATTCTATGTATCATATATAACTTATATAATTTCTAATATATTTAACTTGTAAATATAATCTCAAGCCGAAGAGATTACCAAAAAATATTAAGTTACAATTATTCAGTTACAATTATAATTTACAATCATAATTCAACTAAATCCTAAATACAAATAACTACACAAGTCTAAGCTATCTTGCCAGCTTCACTTGTACCCGCAGTACTTGTACCAGCACCATCACCACTCTTATCAACACCAGACTCCCCCTGAACATTAGCTTGCTCACTAGTCTTTGAAGGACCAGTCGGCTCACTATCTTTTGGTGCACTGGGATCATCATCTTTATCTTGATCTCTTTTCCTCCTCAGCTCATCTTCTTTGCAAGACTCTAAGTATACCATTATCTCCCCCTGAGCTGACTGTCCTGAATTCACTCTTAACACTAAGCGTTCTAAGGAATCAAGCTTCAGTCGCTGAGAAGTAAAATCGTCTAACAATGTGGTATGAGTCTCCAACAGTGTCTTGTAAGATGTACTCTGTTGAGTAATTTGCTGTGCAAATAGAAGATTCCGAGCTACCAACTCTGGAATTTGTAAAGTAAGCTTCTCTAACTCCTTAACCCTAGACTCTAAGGATGTAATCCTTTCAGTATCAGTCGTAGGAGTAACAGAGATAGTAGATGGCCCAGGTGGTGTGAGTGAAGAAACATGAGACTCAGGTGTCAGCGGTGGAATAGCTTGAGATAAAGCTTTCGTGAGAAGGCTAGCTGCAAATCTATTAGCTTTGTTAGTTGGAAATTGTGCATCACGCACTAATTCAGCAACTCCCTTCTTAATAGTCTGGGAGACCATTCCTGGTTCCGTCGACTCTATCATTTTCTCAACCTGTAAAGTTAGATACAAATAAAAAAGTAATTGTTACAGATAACACTGTCTTAATCTCTAATTAATTATATAACACTTGTAGTACTAAACGTTTATCTCATACCTCAGATGGTACAGATACTGGTTCAATAACCACCGGTATCATAGACTCCACCTGCGGTGTATCTCGAGAAACTGTCACAGAATTAACTGTCTCAGTTGAACTCCTGATAAACAACAAGTTAAGATTATCTAACTCTAAATAAAACTTACCATCTTGAATAATCAAGGTCCTAGAACGCTTTCTACGTTGAGTAATCATAGGGGTCTCAGCCACCTCAGGACCTTCCTTAAGAACACTGAAGTCAGGATCGACTTCTTTAGCCTTACGCTTTTCCTTCACAGCCGGATCAGGCATCAACCGTGAACCATAGAAAATTTGTCCAGCTGGAGGTGAAATGTGTGACACCCGGTCAAAAATGACCCAAAATTTGGTCAAAATTTAAACTTTTATTTCAAGTATTAAATACTCAAACTACTGAAGGGTACAAGTATTATATATATAAATATATATAATAACGTTAAACGATTATTTGATAATCGCGAATATACAAATATGACAGAACGCAGAAACTTAAAACACGGACGTTGGTGAAAAACATTTTTAAATAATGTATTATTGAAGAAAATAATAATTATTTACATGGTTGCAAATTTAAACACATTTTGTACACTGAAAACTATCCGTCAAAATTAGTTGAAATAAAGATATATTTTTATATCTCACTACAAGTATTTTTATAAGATACTTCGATTAAAAATATAAACGATTATATTTTTAGAAATTTATCAATTGAAAACATTATACTACTTTACGATCGGGTACATGAACACGGATACCCTAAACCAATTATTGGAGTCGGTTATATCAACCAACTCCAATAATTCATTTACACACACACAGACATATCGATCTATCTCTTCTCCTCTGCTCTCTCTCGTTCTTTTCCAAAAACAACAACATCAATAACATTAACAACAAGATTCAGCATCAATATCATCATCATAATCATCTTCTTCTTCATCTTGGATCATCATCATCATCATCGTGAATATCATCACCATCACTCACGGCTCCAATTTTACTCGTAAGAAATCTTTCACTTTTCTTTTAAATTTCGTGTTTAAATAACATATATCATCATGTATTAGTGTTCTATCAAGTAGATTATGTCCAAAAATCGAACCTATACTCGTTTTCCCAACTGATTTCGCGAACAGACCTGAAATTGGTCCCTGAGCTGAACGGCTGGATTTCATCAGCCGAACGGCTAGGTTTCCTTAGTCGAACGGCTAGGTCCTCTATAGCCAAACGACTGGACCTTTATAGCCAAACGGTTGGAATACTCAAACAGAACAGTTTTTGTAAAAATGCCGAAGAATTTCACAAGTGATTTCAGGGTAGCTTCTCGATGAAAAAATTATTATAACGGTTTGGGCTAAAAGTCACACGGTCACTCGAAAATGGCCCAATGATCCAGGTTTTAGGCCTTTCGGGATCGTCTAGGGGTCGAAAATGGCATATTTCAGTTTTCGGACCCGTACCAAATTTTGTAACTTATGAAATAAAATGTAATGGATGTGACGAACTTGAGTAACAACTAAACTTATACGATACGACTTACACACGAAACACATATACTTTTATAAGTACAACAAATCATGTATAATAATAATAGTTTGAAATTATTATTACAGACCGTCACCAATGAGCCGTATACCTTTTCACAAACTCAAACACAAACACTTATACGGATGGTTTAGTTAAACATCCACTTACTCGTTATAATCTCACATGTTTAGGGCATTAGGATATTACCATTGGAACAACTCACGTACTTTAGGATTGCTTACTCTTCAGGTGAGTCTCACGGCCCCTTTTTACTGTCTTTACTTTGGGGGAGATGCATTGCTTGTTTTACTTGTATACATATATGTATGTATGGTTTTACCGAATTGTAAATTTACTACTTGATAGACCTACTACTTTACTAAATTACTGACTACTACTATACTACTTTATAGACTTAATACATTACGAACTTATTACTTTACGTACTTTCTACTTTACAAACGTACTACTTTACCGATTTACTACTTGACGGATTTACTACACTACTACTTTACAAGGTTACCGACTTACACTTACTACTTGACCGACTGATAAACTTACTGTTTTACTGGAATACTACTTTAAAGACTTTACTGACTTGCTACTCTACAAACTTATAGTCTTATCGACTTCTATACTTACTGTTTAACCAACTTATATACTTACTACATGGCTGACTTACAAGTTACCATGTTACAAACTATACCGACCTACAGACTTACTGTATTGCATGAGTTACGTCTTAATCCAATGAAGTCCTCTGAATCATAGTTGTTAGTTATGGGATAAGCGCGAGTTTTAGTATATGGATCCATATGGGACTGACAATCCCCGCCTGGGGTGGTAGCGCCACCACGAACCGTACTCATATAAACAGGTGTTTGCTACTCGTTTCGTATGAGTGTTTTTGGATTAGCACTCACGGGGGCAAATTACAGACTTGTTAAGCTTCGACTATGATGGCTCATGGCAGACCTTACTTACCTAATTACCTTGGCGTAATTGATACTTACTTACTAAATTACCGTTGTGTAATTGATACTTACTTACTAAATTACCGTTGTGTAATTGATACTTACTTACTGAATTACTATTGTGTAATTGATATTACTTACTTAATTACCGTGGTGTAATTGTTACTGCTTACATAATTACAATTGGTGTAATTGTTTCTACTTATTGAACTGTGCTGGATTTTCTATTACTATATACTACAAACCTGTGAGATTCACCAACCTTTTGGTTGACGCGTTTTAGTGATGCATTCTCAGGTACGCAGTCACAGTAGGATGGCCCAGCAGGATCTACTTATATGCTAAGCTAGTACGAGTCGCATGCATACACCCTTATGAAGATTTTACTCGCATTATCTTTTGTACTGTGATTATGTATTTAAAATTTTCAGATGTATTTTGCGAACTCACTAATGATTTATACTTACGACTTAAAAACCTTGTACTACTTTTGTAATATAATGTATTTTCAAAAACGTCTCATTTAGAGTCGTTTGCTTAATCTTTGTGCTTGATATTTGATTAGTCACGCCCAAAAATAATCGCTTCCGTAAAGCATGAAATTGAGGGTGTGACAAAATGGGTCTGACATCATCAGAATTTGTAGAAGAATCTGATTCAATCTCACCATCATTTCCACCAGAAGTACCAACAACGGTATCCTGAATAGTAAATATATTAAACATTGATGATTAGCATAAAAACTCTATCATACAAGTTCAATATATATGTAAAATTAATCTGATTTATTACCTTCAGAGGTAAAACCTCAAATCTATCTTGCTGTCCCTGCTCACCCTCAGGTCTTACAACCTCCGGGTCTGTAGTCTCAGCTTCCTGTGTATAATCATATTTATATTTTATGATCAAATATACTGCCTAATCATCTAAATATCTATATTATTATCATTATATTATAATATTATACATCTTTGATTAATAATAAAAACTATCAATTAAGTATCTATATCATTATATAATTTTAAATTATACCTGTGCAGGTGCAACATCAATATACTGATCAATCGCTTGAAGAAGCGGATTATTGGCATCATCATTTTCCCTAACACCTCTTGCACTAGCTGTGCAGCAACCTGTGCATCAACCTGCTGTTCCGGTTGATCAGCTTGAATAAGAACATCCTCAAGCAGCTCATGTGGCTCAGGTTGTGAAATCACATTCACAGCAGGCTCAGGAATAAGAACAGCTGCAATATCAACATCCAACCAACCATTGTTTGGTGGCGTAATATAAGCCACATCAAGAATATAACCACAAAGGTCACGGATCTCAGGCTTAACATATTATTCCCGGTGAATAGTCTGCTGGAACATAGCATTATAACCTCTGAGCGCAATAGTATCAACACGTAAATGCGGCTCAGGAATAACAAGATTAGCAATCTGAAAATGGATGATCAGCATGCAGAATCTCGGGTAGATCAAAAACCTTGATCTAACAGTTCCCGATATCTGTCGTACCAGCTCACCAAAAATATAATCACAAAAACCTGTATGGTTTATTATAAACCAGTGACAGTACAACCGATACAAGAGCAGGGCTCATGTAACACCCCAGTTTTCAAGGTATTATTTTAGTGTACAATAATATATACATCTTTTTAATTATAGATCTTTTAATGATAAGATATAGTAGAAAACGTAAACAGATGTTCAGTTCCAGACTGTGTAGTATAGGAAATTAAAGATTTTAGACACATAGTACGTGCCTTTGTTCCAGTACACTCTCAACAAGCCTAGAACACAAAAAAATAAACAGAGTAAAAATCGCAGGAAGCAAAGAGAAATCAAGAACCAATCTTCAAGCTTTAGATTAATCTTCAATTCAAGCATCAAATCATCTTCCTTTATCATCCTCTAATATTTGTAAGTTGTTTTCTTTCATCAAGAACCCTAAAATTTGGGGTTTTAAGGGTATTAGCTAAATTATATGAATTAATCTGAAGTTAGGGTTTGTAATTGATTAACTAGTGTTAGTTTAGTTTATAAATGATGATTAGAAGCTTAATTTCATGTGAAAAGTAAAATATTATGGTTAAGGTTTATGGGGTTCTTATAAACTATATGAATTAGTTTGAATTACAAGTGTAAAGTGTTAGTAGAAGTTAGTAATAACTTGGAATTAGCTTAATCTTGTATTAAAGCTATGAGTATGATCATGAGAATGAAGTTAATTAGTTTAGTTAAAGTAAAATTAGTATATAACTAGTGGGGGAGAAGGAATTAGATGAATAGTAGTTGAAATTATGATTAGTAATTGATATATATGTTATTATGCTTATGTATTAAGTGTTAAAAAGGTGGAACCTTCACTTGAGCAATTGTCATCAATTGATCTAAAGTATCAAGGTGAATATATGTAATGAAATTAGATTGTTAGTAAGTGAATTGAATTGTATTCACTCAAGTAAACATGAACTTGTGAAGTGTTATTAGTAAAGATTTGACATGATGAAAGTATTGATTAGTATGGTTAATGATATTTAACCATAAATTGATTAGAATAGCTAACCAAGGTTAGCTGTGATATTGAATAGTAGCTAACTATGTTAGCTAATGATGTGATTAAATTAGCTAATCAAGATTAGCTAAATGAAAGAATAGATATGTGAACATATGATTAGCATAGTGAGTAGAGATTACAAGAAAGAGGGAAGTAAGCTAACTCCTTTACTTATTATATGTTTTATTGCATATTTGATTAGTTAATGATTTTGAATAGTTATACTTATACTCACTAAACAAAGTGCTTAATTAGTTAGTTCATGTTGTAGGTACAAGTGGAAGTGGTAAAGAAAAGGAAGTGAATAAAGACTAGACGTGGAATTGCAAGCTTGTTGTAAGTTATACAAGCTCATCTCTTTTAATTGTCGTTTTGAAGCCCTTGAAAGCCACTTAAAAGAATGTTTTGACATGTTGTAAAGATATAAGTAAAGACAAGTAATTGTGTGGTTTAGTAGTAGAACATGGCATGTAATGGATAAAAATGTTGTAGAAAGTGTAAAAGCGCAAGTTATAGTATACTTGTCATTTTGGTTATGTATGTATTTAAAAGGTTGTAAGGAAGCCAAATGTTCCATTAGTCAACTAGGATTGGTGATTTACTATTGAATGGGTCAAAATAGCCCTCTAAGGTCAGCGGTTCAAAAAGGGTCAAAATGGGTCTTTAAAAGCACACACGGTTCAAATTGAGTTAGAGGAAGGTTGAGAGTGTGATAAATAGCTCCGCAATTTTGTTTTAGTATATGTGTCATGTGGTCAAAAGCTCAATGTCTCAGAAATCATGGTTTAAGATTTGATATATTCACTAAAAAGGTAGTTTTGGTGTCAAATTGAGTCAAGTGTCCATATCTCGAGATATTGTGAAATTTGAAAAAGTGGAAAAAGGAAAGTGTTCATTTTGACCATAGAAATGTGCCTGCAAAATTTCATGGTCTAACTCTTAGTCGTTTGTGAGTTACGTTTGTTCAAAGTTTGGAAAATGGTAATTTGCAAAACTGTGTTGCAGATTCTGTTTAAGCCGAGGTACCCGGCTGATAAACCAAAGTACCCGGCGGGTAGAAGTGTGAGCCGGCGGCTTCTTTAGCCACCCGACTGCTTCTAGAGTCTTAAAATCACAATTAGTTTCTGTTACAACAAAACTTAATTCACCCGGCATGTCACATGGGGAACCCGGCGGGTGTACCTGGTTACCCGACGGGTAAGGCATGTACCCGGCGGGTACTGGCCTTTTTCCTGTGTAGTTTGATTTTGAGTTTCAAAAATGTAACAGATAAATTACATAGTATATGAGATACTTTAATTCAGATAATGGGACCAAATCATAATGTGTTTTCAGAAATAAAAAAAAAGGGCGTTTTAAGTTGGTATCAGAGCGATGGTTTAAGAGAATTAAGCAATCCACAGTGGGATTGCCTAAACTTAAACCACTTATAAATGAGTAGTAGCAAGTTATAGTTGTGTTTTAGTAGTATTATTAATATATGATTAGTAGATTGTGATTATGGTAATGATTTTTGCCTTGATTTGAAATATGTTTAAGAATTTTGAATAGAAGTGTGCAATTAGTTTAATATAACTACGTCTGGACAACGGGGTTATATTACACTAGTGCACATGGGAGATTCAAGGTTGTTAAGCTTGTGAGAAAAGAGGTAATAATCGTTGTGCGAGTTGGTTTAGAAAGCTTTTTGTAATTATGTATTTCAATATTGACTAAAGTACTAATTAGATTATGTAATTTGTTTTAGTAAATGACTACCCCACCGAATAGAGAAGCTGAGGGTTCAAATGTTCGTTTTCCTACTCAAGAGGAGAACATTTCAAATAGAAGTCTAGATCCAGAAGACAGGTTGTTATTAAAAGATGTTATTAGTCAATCTTTACAAGAATTTGCTCCTTCGGTGTATGAACGTATGGAGCAAATAATCACTACCCGATTAGTAGAATTTGAACAGAAACATCCTATCTTAACAAACCTTCAGCCGAATAGTGAAGTTTCAAATGCTCAACGTCAAATGAATAGAGAAAAAGAAAAGTTTGAGTATAAGAATTTTGCCAATTGTAGTCCTCCAGAGTTTAAGGGAGAAAGGGATCTGATTATCAGTAACAGATGGGTAAGCAAGATGGAAGAAACCTTTATGCTCTGTGAATGTCCGGAAAGATTGCGAGTTTTATTTGCAGCTCATCAGTTAAAAGGAAGTGCTCAGGATTGGTGGAATACTCAGATCAAAACTCTTGGTGTGGAGGGAGCTGCCAGGCTTCCTTGGAATATGTTTACAGAAAGATTCATAGCAGAATTTGCACCAATGACAGAAATAGAATGGTTGAAGGGAGAGTTTTTATCAATAGATCAGGGAAAGATGTCGGTGACCGAGTACACGAATTTGTTTTATGATAAATCTCAGTTCTGTCCAGAGTATACTTCAAATCTGAATTTGATGAAAGATCATTATCACCGGCATTTAAATGTTGAGATTAGAGAATCCGTTGACCTGACTATTTATGATTCTATTCCAAAGATGATGAATAAAGGATTAACGCGAGAGAAAGAATTGCAAGCTAAAGTTGCTGATGCTTATAGTAAACAAAAAGTTGAACAGTCTACTTCTCAATCTCAACCTTTTAAGAAGTTTAAATCCTTTGGGAGGTCACAATAAAGATCTCAACCACAACCACCAACCCGTCAATCTCAGCCTCCAGCGCGGGAATTTCCTAAATGTAATAAATGTGGCAGAAAACATCCAGGAGAATGTTAATTAGGGAGAACCGCGTGTTACAAATGTCATAAACCAGGGCATATTGCAGCAAATTATCCTAATCTTTATCGTATGTGTTTTTATTGTTACAAGGATGACCATCTACAGGCTAATTGCCCCGTTAGATTGGAAGATATGAAAAGAAATGAGCAAAAGAAGGAAGCCGAAAAGAAAAGAGAGACAGGGGGACAGAGAGCAAAAGGTCGTTCCTTTTAGATTACTACAGAAGAGGCAAAGGAGTCACATGACATGGTGACAGGTACTTTTATAATTAATACCATACCTGCCCATGTTTTATTCGACTCTGGAGCCACAAAATCTTTTGTGTCCCTTTTATTTTGTGAAAAGTTGAATATTCCTATAACTAAATTAGAACACCCTTTGGAAGTTGAAATTGCAGATAGTAAACTAGTGATTGTTAGTGATGTTTATAGAGGGTGTACTATTGAGATAGGAGGCGAAATATTCAAAATATATTTAATTCCCATGCAAATGGGTGAATTTCATGTTGTAATAGGAATGGATTGGATGGGAAAGAATAGAGGTATGATTAACTGTCATGAAAAAATAGTTCTTCTTAAAACGCCTAGTGGAAAAGAAGTTACTGTTTATGGTGAATGTTCAAAGCAATCTATTCCTGTTTGTACCTTTGCTCGAGTTAAAAGATTGTTGTAACACGGGTGTCGGGCCTTTTTGGCACACGTGGTCGATAACTCTAAATCTGTGCCATAACTTTCTAGCATTCCAATTGTGAAAGAATTTCCTCAGGTATTCCCTGATGAACTTCCAGGTGTTCCACCTGACAGACAAGTGGAATTTCGAATTGACCTTGTTCCTGGAGCCGCTCCTATTGCCAAAACTCCTTATCGATTAGCTCCGACTGAGATGCAAGAAATAATGAAACAGTTACAAGAGCTTTTAGATAAATGTTTTATCCGTCCTAGTAGTTCGCCCTGGGGAGCCCCAGTCTTGTTTGTTAAAAAGAAAGACGGCTCCTTAAGGATGTGTATTGACTACAGAGAACTAAATAAAGTGACCATTAAAAACAGATATCCTTTACCTCGAATAGATGATTTATTTGACCTGTTGCAGGGTGCCAGTTTCTTTTCAAAGATTGATCTTCGTTCTGGCTACCATCAGTTAAAGGTTAGAGAAGAAGATATTTCGAAAACAACTTTTCGTACTCGATATGGTCACTTTGAGTTTACGGTTATGCCATTTGGTTTGACCAATGCTCCAGCTGCTTTCATGGACCTGATGAATCGAGTTTGTAAGCCCATGCTTGATATCTTTGTTATAGTTTTCATTGACGATATTCTCATTTATTCCAAAAGTGAGAGTGATCATGCAGTACACCTTAGGCAGGTTCTAGAGACACTTCAGCATGAACGATTATATGCTAAATTCTCTAAATGTGAATTTTGGCTACAGGAAGTCCAATTTCTTGGACACGTGATCAATATTCACGGTATTCAAGTTGATCCTTCCAAGATAACAGCAGTAATGAAGTGGGACCCACCTTCGAGCCCCACTAAAGTCAGAAGTTTTCTTGGTTTAGCTGGCTACTATCGTCATTTCATTCAAGATTTCTCAAAGATTGCTACTCCTTTGACTCAGTTGACTATAAAAAGTGTTCAGTGGAAGTGGGGATATGAACAATCAAAAGCATTTCAGATGTTGAAAGAAAAGCTTAGTCAAGCCCCTATTCTTGTTTTACCCGAGGGTAACGAAGATATGGTAGTCTATTGTGATGCTTCGAAACTCGGATTAGGTTGTATTCTTATGCAGCATGGGAAAGTCATTGCTTATGTTTCACGTCAGTTAAAATTTCATGAGCAGAACTATCCCACTCATGATCTTGAGTTAGCAGCTATGGTCTTTGCTCTTAAAATTTGGCGCCATTACCTTTATGGTGTTAAATTTACCATTTACACCGATCACAAAAGTCTCAAATATTTCTTTGATCAGCATGATTTGAACAATCGGCGGAGAAGGTGGCTAGATTTAGTAAAAGATTATGAATGCGACATACTTTATCATCCTGGTAAAGCTAATGTGGTAGCCGATGCCCTTAGTCGAAAAGCTAGTCATTATGTTCTTTCAGTAAAATCTCTTCAAATGACTGTACTTCCTCAGTTGTTTGATTCCATTAAAGACGCTCAAGTTGAAGTTTTAGCATCAAATGATCTAAATAAACAATGATTAGCTGGTCAACTCTCAGAATTAGTAGATGATTCTAGAGGTTTGAAGACGTGTTATGGTAGAATCTGGATACCACTAACAAGTGAAGTAAAGAAAATGTTATTAGATGAAGCTCATAAATCCAAATATTCTATTCATCCTGGTGCTACCAAGATGTATGGTGATTTGAAACGTGACTATTGGTGGCCAGGTATGAAACGCGATATAGTTAAACATGTTCAGAACTGTCTTACTTGTCTGCAAGTTAAAGCTGAGCATCAACAACCATACGGTAAACTTCAACCCTTGGATATACCGGTATGGAAATGGGAACACATCACCATGGATTTTGTTATGAAGTTGCCAAGAACACCAAGGTAACATGATACTATTTGGGTGATTGTGGACTGATTGACGGAAAGTGCTATTTTTTTGCCCATTCAAGAAACTTCTTCTTCAGAAAAGTTAGTTGATCTTTATGTTAAAGAAGTAGTTGCTAGACATGGAGTTCCACTTTCTATAGTTTCAGATCGAGATACTCGTTTTACTTCTCGATTCTGGAATAAATTTCAAGAAGATTTGGGAACTCGATTGCATATCAGTACAGCTTTTCATCCTCAAACTGATGGTCAGAGCGAACGTACCATATAGACCCTTGAGGATATGCTCAGAGCTTGTGCCATAGATTTCGGTGGTAGTTGGGATATTCATCTTCCTTTAGTAGAATTCTCATATAATAACAGTTATCATTCTTCGATTAAAATGCCACCGTATGAAATGCTATATGGTAGAAAATGCCGAACTCCAATTTGTTGGGGTGAGGTTGGTCAAAGAGAACTTGGTAGTATAGATATTGTGCAGATGACTACAGAAAAGATTGATCAGATTAAAGAAAGAATGAAGATGGCACAAGATTGACAAAAATCATATGCAGACAAGCGTAGAAGACCCATTGAATTTTCAAATAGGTGATAAGGTGATGCTTAAAGTTTCACCTTGGAAAGGAATTATTCAGTTCAGAAAGCGTGGAAAGTTAAGTCCAAGATATATTGGACCATTTGAAATCACATATAGAGTTGGGAAGGTTGCTTATCGACTACAGCTACCAGAAAAACTTGCTAGCATTCATGACACATTTCATGTGTCTCAGCTCAGAAAGTGTTTAGTTGATAAAGCTTCTTATGTACCACTGACAGAAATAGAAGTAAATGACAAGTTGAGTTATGTAGAAGAGCCAGTTAGGATTCTTGATCAGAAAGTGAAGCAACTCAGAAATAGATCAGTCTTCATAGTTAAAGTTCAGTGGCGACATAGAAAAGGTTCAGAATTTACCTGGGAATCGGAAGAGTGGATGATGATATACTACCCTTCGGTACACCAGGAATGGTTCGTGAGGACACAAACAAAATAAGTGGGGGAGAGTTGTAACACCCCAGTTTTCAAGGTATTATTTTAGTGTACAATAATATATACATCTTTTTAATTATAGATCTTTTAATGATAAGATATAGTAGAAAACGTAAACAGATGTTCAGTTCCAGACTGTGTAGTATAGGAAATTAAAGATTTTAGACACATAGTACGTGCCTTTGTTCCAGTACACTCTCAACAAGCCTAGAACACAAAAAAATAAACAGAGTAAAAATCGCAGGAAGCAAAGAGAAATCAAGAACCAATCTTCAAGCTTTAGATTAATCTTCAATTCAAGCTTCAAATCATCTTCCTTTATCATCCTCTAATATTTGTAAGTTGTTTTCTTTCATCAAGAACCCTAAAATTTGGGGTTTTAAGGGTATTAGCTAAATTGTATGAATTAATCTGAAGTTAGGGTTTGTAATTGATTAACTAGTGTTAGTTTACTTTATAAATGATGATTAGAAGCTTAATTTCATGTGAAAAGTAAAATATCATGGTTAAGGTTTATGGGGTTCTTATAAACTATATGAATTAGTTTGAATTACAAGTGTAAAGTGTTAGTAGAAGTTAGTAATAACTTGGAATTAGCTTAATCTTGTATTAAAGCTATGAGTATGATCATGAGAATGAAGTTAATTAGTTTAGTTAAAGTAAAATTAGTATATAACTAGTGGGGGAGAAGGAATTAGATGAATAGTAGTTGAAATTATGATTAGTAATTGATATATATGTTATTATGCTTATGTATTAAGTGTTAAAAAGGTGGAACCTTCACTTGAGCAATTATCATCAATTGATCTAAAGTATCAAGGTGAGTATATGTAATGAAATTAGATTGTTAGTAAGTGAATTGAATTGTATTCACTTAAGTAAACATGAACTTGTGAAGTGTTAGTAGTAAAGATTTGACATGATAAAAGTATTGATTAGTATGGTTAATGATATTTAACCATAAATTGATTAGAATAGCTAACCAAGGTTAGCTGTGATATTGAATAGTAGCTAACTATGTTAGCTAATGATGTGATTAAATTAGCTAATCAAGATTAGCTAAATGAAAGAATAGATATGTGAACACATGATTAGCATAGTGAGTAGGGATTACAAGAAAGAGGGAAGTAAGCTAACTCCTTTACTTATTATATGTTTTATTGCATATTTGATTAGTTAATGATTTTGAATAGTTATACTTATACTCATTAAACAAAGTGCTTAATTAGTTAGTTCATGTTGTAGGTACAAGTGGAAGTGGTAAAGGAAAGGAAGTGAATAAAGACTAGACGTGGAATTGCAAGCTTGTTGTAAGTTATACAAGCTCATCTCTTTTAATTGTCGTTTTGAAGCCCTTGAAAGCCACTTAAAAGAATGTTTTGACATGTTGTAAAGATATAAGTAAAGACAAGTAATTGTGTGGTTTAGTAGTAGAACATGGCATGTAATGGATAAAAATGTTGTAGAAAGTGTAAAAGCGCAAGTTATAGTATACTTGTCATTTTGGTTATGTATGTATTTGAAAGGTTGTAAGGAAGCCAAATGTTCCATTAGTCAACTAGGATTGGTGATTTACTATTGAATGGGTCAAAATAGCCCTCTAAGGTCAGTGGTTCAAAAATGGTCAAAGTGGGTCTTTAAAAGCACACACTGTTCAAATTGAGTTAGAGGATGGTTGAGAGTGTGATAAATAGCTCCACAATTTTGTTTTAGTATATGTGTCATGTGGTCAAAAGCTCAATGTCTCAGAAATCATGGTTTAAGATTTGATATATTCACTAAAATGGTAGTTTTGGTGTCAAATTGAGTCAAGTGTCCATATCTCGAGATATTGTGAAATTTGAAAAAGTGGAAAAAGGAAAGTGTTCAAAGTTTGTGAGTTACGTTTGTTCAAAGTTTGGAAAATGGTAATTTGCAAAACTGTGTTGCAGATTCTGTTTAAGCCGAGGTACCCGGCTGATAAACCAAAGTACCCGGCGGGTAGAAGTGTGAGCCGACGGCTTCTTTAGCCACCCGGCTGCTTCTAGAGTCTTAAAATCACGATTAGTTTCTGTTACAACAAAACTTAATTCACCCGGCATGTCACATGGGGAACCCGGCGGGTGTACCTGGTTACCCGGCGGGTAAGGCATGTACCCGGCGGGTACCGGCCTTTTTCCTGTGTAGTTTGATTTTGAGTTTCAAAAATGTAACAGATAAATTATATAGTATATAAGATACTTTAATACAGATAATGGGACCAAATCATAATGTGTTTTCAGAAATAAAAAAAAGGGGCGTTTCAGCACAACTCATCAAAGCCACCCTTTTTCGGTCCAAAAATAGTGACGATAATGTGCCACAAAAATCTCCATTGCCCAATAACAAGGGCCTTGAGAAACTGACATCCTCGTCGTTCACCCGTATAACCCATACGTTCTAAATCACCCTCAATAAAGTCCATTAGGTACTCCGTGGGTCCATCCTCCTGTTCTACAGTACCCAACTGTAGAATCTGACGTAAGTCAGAAGCTGCAAAAACAACCGGTTGATTGTTGACCGTTGTACGGATAACTGGAGGATTCACAGACTCATCATACTGGATCCCATTCCAAAAATCGTTCAGTATTGTCTGAGAAATCGGTGGAGACTCAGTATGTTACACCCCGCAAATTTAAACACGATTACATACGCTAAACACTTGCATTATTAGGCTAATTCCCTACTTGAGTGAATTCACAACTATTTTAGAGGTCAGTCTAGCAAAGCCCAACTAGTTAATACACGTAGTATTACTTATTCGTAATTACGTACAAAACGATTGGAGCAAACGCGACAAAATATACGACCGTTGGTAAACAAAATTTATTAATAATAGGAGATTATTAGTTAACATTAACGTATATTAAATATTATTTTGATAATATTTAACAAGTATTTCATAAACTGGAACAAACTCGAGACGTTTCTGTAACAAACAAAGTTATAATTTTTTAACTGAGTTAAATTCTTTTTTATAAAAATATCTCAACCAAACTATATCCTAAAATGTATTTACAATTTACCAATTTAAAATAAATTAATATACAACGATCGGGTAAACGAACACGAACTAAATACCACAAAAATTTGGGACAAAAACTCCCCTCCCTTGATGACAAAAATCTGCCCATAAACCCCCCTTTCCCTTTTATTCCATTTTCATCATCCTCCTCTCCTCTCATTTCTCTCTCTCAAAACCACCAACACCAAAAACCACCAAAACCACCATCCACAAAACCACCAAAAACTACCATCAAACGACCTCCAATCACTTCGCTCATTTGGAGAAAAACAATCATGGAGTCGAGCTCTACACAACCATCTTCTCGGATTCCTCATGCGATAACCTTGTAAGAACCCGACAATCCCGTAAACTCTTAGATTTTACTATTTTCTTTGATATTTCGTGTTTGTAATACTTAATACATCATGTTTTAGTGTTCTATCAACTTATTATGTCCAAAAACTGACTTAAAAATGCGTTTTTAAAGTTAAAAATACGATCAGCTCGTTCTGGGAGCTGAGATCTATTCTTCCTGCGAACCGAACGAGCAGCGAACCGAGCCGAACTGCGAACCGAGCCGAGCTGCAAACCGAGCTCGCGATGCGAACCGAACCGAGCTGCGAGCCGAACCGAGCTGCGAGCCGAACCGAGCTGCGAACTGAATCGAGCTGCGAACCGAACCGAGATGCGAATTGAACACTTGCGAGCCGAGCTTGCGAGTCGAATGAGTGAGCCGAACTGACCTGGCCTGCGAACTGAGGTTCTGCCCTGCGAACTGAGTTTTACCCAACGATTCGACATTTCGCGTAACGACAACTACACTTTTTACAACGATGATTGACATACAAAAGTATATACTTTTGCTAAGCATAAAATGAAACGAATATAATATTGTTTTCAGAAATTATTATTACAAACCGCTACCAACGAGTCGTATACATTTCTAAAACTACAAACTCAAACGACAAACAAACGCTTTGGACATAATTTGGTTGAACGAACACTAGCATGGATGGTCAAACTAAGACATCCGCACTTATCAAATCTCGTACGTTTAGGGTGTTAGGAGATTCCAGACTATACTTGGGCTTTAGGCTTTGCTAGCACTCACACATTATTTAACTCAACATGTGAGTTCACAGCCCCTACATTTTAACTGTTTTACTGCTTTCAACTAGGGGTGGAAAACATAGTCAAACGTTTGAAATACATGATTGTATACTGATTTACTCGAACAATTAGAGTACATTGAACTGTTAAACTGCTACACAAACTGACATTTATGAATTAACATTTTCATACTACAAACACTGTAAACGTATTAAACTTGTTTTGGAAATGCTGGAGAACGACCAGCAACGCTTCTACGAAATTGACTGGGTAACTAATGGGTCCTTCTGACATGGACCAGATCCTACTGACATGGATTAAGGGACACTGACACTCCCTACTATTTGAACCCTACTGACATGGGTACTAGATCCTGCTGACATGGATCCATTATACTTATTGAACATGGGACACTGACACTCCCTACTATTTGAACCCTACTGACATGGGTACTAGATCCTTCTGACATGGATCCGTTATACTTGTAGAACAGGGGACACTGACACTCCCCACTAGGTGAACCCTACTGACATGGGTACTCGATCCTACTGACATGGATCCGTTAACAACTAATAGGATACTGACATTCCTACGAACAACCATTAGGATACTGACATTCCTACAAATACTAATAGGATACTGCTTTCCTACGAAACTTAAACTATATTTGGGTAACATCCCCCCGCAACTACATCTTTAGGCTACGTCCCACTAAAGGTACACTTTGGATAATATTCCACGAAACTTTACCAGATCGTGATGACGCTAACGATTTGTGAACGCTTTGAAACAACCAACTATTATTGTGAACATAAAACCTGTGAATTCACTCAACCTCGTTGTTGACTTTTACTATGTTTTTCAGGGAATTAGCTGCGCACTTAAGAACCGCTTGCACATACGGAACTAGGGCGACCCGCGAAGCTTTAGGATGCCAACTTTTGAAACTTATGGATTTCTTTTGTATAACTAAAGTGATTTTAGTCATATTTACGAAATCTACTTTTGTAAACTTAATAACTATTACATCTGGCATCTTAAATTATTATGTTCTGTTGTAATCATAAGCTCTGATATGTATGCATGTACTGTGTATTGTGGCACTCCCCATACTTAACTAAATGCTTCCGCTAAACTCAATCAATGAATTTTGGGGGTGTTACACAGTATGCGCATATCGAATGCATGAACATGCAAAGAACATCAGCACTTGAGCTACTTTATTTGCTCCGCGTGCTGAAAGATCAAGATCAAGTGTATGTTGTGACCTTTATCAAATTGTCTACCAGTACATCATATAATGAAGCTATCTAGTCATTTAAAACATGCAAATTATAACTTGTGGATATAGGTGTATAATCAAATAAATATAAATACATACATGATAGAACCGCTGTAGTTCTAATATAGCTTTAATTGAACCTACTAACACATCATACTTAGGACTTAAGCTTATTATTGTGAAGCTTATTCTCTTAATGTACTATCATCTCCTATAGTTTTTGCAGATAAAAACTTAAACATTTTTCTAAAAGAACTACCGTTGTTCTTTTATTGGAGGCGATTTCCCTCAGATAACAAGCAAATGAATGTCATACGCCTCCTTTTTTTTTTAATAAAAACATAAAAAATACTACCCTTCGAAGACTAATCACTCTGGATTTCTCATTCCGTTTAGTTGAATCAACGTTTCAAATCTTGCTCTGTCGAACGCCTTTGTGTATAAGTCTGCTAAGTTATCCAATGACAGAACCTTAACTAACTTTATCAAATTCTTCTCAGCACAGTCTCTAATAAAATGATATCGAATATCAGTTTGCTTAGTTTTACTATGCTTCACCGGATTGTTGGTGATCGACATTGTTGACTCATTATCAATCATCATAGGAGTATTGGTTATGTTTAACCCATAATCCCGCAGTTGCTGTTGGATCCAAAGTACTTGAGAACAACAGATGCCAGTTGCAACATACTCAGCTTCACATGTAGAAATGGCTACCGAGCTTTGCTTCTTGCACTGCCATGATACTAATCTACCTCCTAAGAATTGACATCCTCCGGTTGTAGATTTCCTATTCTGATTGCATCCTCCATAATCCGAATCAGTATAAGCTATGAGATCTAAGTCTCCATCAGTCGGATACCAAAGTCCTAGCTTCGGTTTCCCTTTGAGGTAACGAAAGATCCGTTTCACATCTTGCATATGTGACTCTTTCGGATTAGCCTGATATTATGCGCATATACAAACATCAAACATAATGTCAGGCCGAGAGGCAGTCAAATACATTAGTGATCCAATCATGGCTCTATAAAGAGTTGGATCCACATCGCTATCACTTGATGTATTTGGACCAAGGTTATGATTGACTGGAATTGGAGTATTGTAGACCTTACTTTCATCCATCTTAAAGCGTTCCAATAGATCATATGTATATTTAGATTGATGAATAAAGAATCCATCCTTCTTTTGATCAACTTGCAATCCTAAGAAGAAGTTCAACTCTCCCATTGCAGACATCTCAAACCTTTTTCTCATGACTTTCTCAAATTCTTGACACATCTTTTCATCAGAAGATCCAAAGATAATGTCATCAACATACACTTGCACAAGTAGAAAGTCATTCTTGTTCCACTTTACAAAAAGTGTACTATCAATTGATCCTCTTGTGAAGCCATTCTCAAGTAGATACGTTGATAGTGTTCCATACCACATCCGAGGTGCTTGATGTAATCCATATAGAGCCTTATTCAATTGATATACTCTATTTGGATAATCAGGATCAGTAAACCCTGGTGGTTGTGAAACATAGACCAATTCTTCAACTTTGCCATACAAAAAGGCACTCTTAACATCCAACTGATAAAATTTTATACCTTTAAATGAGTCAAATGCTAAGAATACTCTAATTGCTTCTAGCCTAGCAACTGGTGCAAACAGTTCGTTGTAATCTATTCCTTCTTGTTGATTAAACCCTTGAACCAATAGATGAGCTTTATTGCGAGTAATGACACCCAGATCATCTCTCTTACACTTAAATACCCATCTAGTTCCAATTAGATACTCTCCCTTTGGAAGGTCAACCAACTCCCATACTTGTAATTTTGAGAACTGAGATAGTTCTTCTTGCATTGCTTCCACCCACGAACTTTCCTTTAGAGTTATTTGAACATTTTTAGGCTCAACTTGTGAGATAAAGCATGAATATAGACATTGATTAGAAATCTATGTCTCTTTCATTTCAGAATACAAGCTTGGGTAAACTTGATTATCAGAAATACTAGCTTTAACTTGTCCTCTAGTTAACATATGTATTTGAGGATCACCTATGATATTCTCAGGTGGATGATTCTTGCTAGTCCGAGTAACCGTTATTGGTTCAACCAGTATTTCATCCTCCAAATTAGTACCTATTTCATGAGTACTATGAGGTTCAGGTGTGTCTTCCAAATCTGGTACCTCTTCACTGGATGGCTGTGAATTATCAATATCAGAAGATATTCTTAATTCTCTAAGTGGAGTAATGATATCATCCACTAAGTCTTGCAGCAGCTCTTCCTCATCTGAAGGTGTATTTACTTTGGATCTTTGAGATCCACTAGTAGATGGTTGATTTGGATCAGCACTTGTCTTGACTGCGGAAGATTGAGCATTCGATGTTGGAGTGTGGCCAATATCCTCATTTCCAGAAAATAAATGTTCAGAAATCTCTGAATCACTGACAAAATCACTTACAGGAACTTTAAAAGATGCAAAAAGATCAGAATAATCAAATTGCCAATCTAAGCCCTTATGCACATCTGGTGTGTAACTTGTAACTTCAATGTTATACACTACTTTCAAACGGCATGTGACTTTATTAAAAACTCCCTTGTTTAGTGAATTAGGCATATAACCTAGGAAAAATCCTTCATCGGCCTTCTCACCAAATTTAGCTTGATGACCAGTTTTTAATATAGTGCAAGAAACTCCAAAGGGTTCAAGTCCTTTTAAGTTTGGTTTCTTATTGTTCGAAAGCTCATAACAAGTCTTGTTCTGCTTTTTGACCGTAAGAACTCTATTTAGAACTTAACATGCTGTATTCACTGCTTCTGCCCAAAAGATAACAGGGAGCTTTGAATCAGCAAGCATTGTTCTAGCAGCTTCTATCAACGTTCAATTCTTCCTTTCAGCTACACCATTCTGTTGAGGTTCATAAGGTGCACTGAATTGATGAATAATTCCTTTGCTTAAGCAATAGATATTCAACGTTGAGTTTTTAAATTATGTTCCATTGTCACTACGAATTTGCTTCACTCTCGTCTTATAGACATTCTCTACTAGATCAAAGAACTAAATTAGAATTACAGGGGTTTCATCCTTAGATCTCAAAAAGAACACCCATGAGAATCTAGAATAATCGTCTGTGACAACCAAAAAGTACCATTTGCCACCTAGACTTCTCTTGCTTATAGGGCCGAAGAGGTCCATGTGTAGCAACTCAAATGGTGAGGATATAGAGTTTTCAGTCTTAGATCTATGTGGTTTCTTGTGTTGCTTTCCTTTCATGCAAGAAACACACTTATCTTCAGACTCAAAACGTTTTTGTGGTACACCTAGACCTAACCCATTTTTGGTTATGAAGTTTATCTTTCTCCAGTTCAGATGTGCCATTCTCCTATGCCATAATAATGCATTTGCTTCTAAGGCCTTGGATAATAAACATGTAGAGACCATTGAAGAGTTAGAAACACCCATGTTTATAGCATAGATGTCCTTCTTCCTTGGTGCCCTCATCAATATCCATTCTTCAGGAATTGTGAAGCCTGGCTTCAGAACTAAAGCTTCCTTTTCATTAAAATGAACTGGATGACCTTTATCGCAGACTTGGGAAACACTCACTAGGTTATGTGTTAGTTCTTCAACATAATTCACATCCTCTAGAGTCAAAGTTCCATTTGAAACTTTTCATTTTCCCGTAATAACTCCTCCTTTGTCTCCTGCAAAATTAACTTTTTGCTTAAAAACCTTCTTTGAAGTCCTTTAGTAGACTTCGTTCTCCAGTCATGTGCCTTGAGCATCCACTGTCTACATACCACCAGCTATCCTTGTTCACAGTAGGCTCCTGCACACAACACATAACACAATCAGTTGTCAAGAGGGACCCAAGTCATTACGGTCTTGGTTTGTCCCTTATCATCAACAAACTGAAGCTCTTTAAAATAACCATTCTTCCCATCAGGAGCTTTGGTTACTTTCGAAGATGCTTGAGTTTGTGGACGATCAGCCTTAAGAGGTGAATTTGAGGAGAACCTCCTAGGCACTGAACTAAGAGTTCTATTATTATAATTATATTTAAACTCATGTGTTCGTGAAGTAGAACCACTCTCATAATGACTGTGATTTCTACTTTGAGTTCTAAACCTTGACGGTGTCATATCCCTAGGCTTATTAGAAGAATTATCACTTAGAGTATATGGCTGTTTAGGTTTAGGTGGGGAGACACTATGATTACCATCTCTTTTAAGAACATTAACAGGTTTATTACCTAACTTAGGTTTGGTATCTAACCTATCCACATTCAAACTAGAGTTAGTCGGTGTCTTTTCATCAATCACAAACTTATGTGATGCTTCCAATTTCTTATTTGGACAACAAGAAACTACGTGTCCCTTTTGGTGACACTTGAAACATGACATCTGCTTTCGTGATTTATTATCTTTTGCTTTTTCATTCGGAGTCTTAGGCACTAAAGATTCAGGTGTTTGTTCCTTATTAACCTTATCATCAGTATTAGTATCATTAATCACTCCACCCGATACAAATTGTATTTTGGTGATAGGTGAAATCTTACCATTATCTAATGACAGATTCTTAACAACATTCTTCTGTGCCTCAGATTTATTAGAATTATTAGTTACTACAACCTCAGGATTAGCCTCAACCATTTCAGAATCTTCAGGAATAGGAGTGTAATTGGCATTAAAAGGAGGGGCTACATCATTGTATCCTACCCCAATCTTGTCATTTACACTACGTTGAGCATCAAGCATTTTATCCATTTCAATAGTTCTATAAGATTCAAGCTTACGGTTTTGCTCAACAAACTTCAAGTTAAGATTTGCTATTTCCTGATCCTTACAATCAATTGTTTTATTTAAGTCTTTAATGTTCATGTAGAGACCATCTATGATAACTAATTTTTCATTTATGGTATCTCTAAGAGCTTTTCTATCAGAAGTATCAGACTTAATCTTATCTTTTAAGGCCTATTTATCATCACTTAATCTATGCACATCCATATGGGCTTGGTGAAGTTCAGATCTAACAGTCTTATAAGATTCTCTATCCACATTCAATTGGGACAACAAATAGCTATTTGAAACAGTTAACATACTAATCTGAGATTTTAAATTAGTAACTAAATAACAGATATCAGCAAGAGTAAGAATATCAAGACATACCCTTTTCTTATCTGTTTGAACTTCAGCCATGTGTGCCACAAACTCTTCTGGACTCATTTCTTGAGTTGAATCCATATACAGCACATCATCATCACTTGCTTTCACTTCAGACTCAGGCACCTCTACTCGTTGTTCTACATCAGTAGGCATGTAGGACATTGTATCAGCAATTCTCTCTTGATCATCAATCTCAGCCATCAAAGCTTCTTCAGACTGAGCTTTCCAATCATAAGAGCCATCTAACTGCTTTACAACCAAGGCTTTGGAAGCAAGAGTACTCCCCGAACCTTGTTTTCCATTAGTTTCTACCTTAGGTCTTTGGCATTCACGAGCAAAGTGTCAATAACCTTGACAGTTAAAACACTTGATTTTGGTTTTATCAAACCCTGATCTGTTGCCAACAACCTTTCTTCCTGTCCTCTTTAAGAAATTCTTAACTCTCCTTGATAACAAAGCAAGTTAATCCTGGAGATCTATTTCTTCAAGATAATCAAGATCTACCTGATCATAATCTTCATCAAAGAGAATCAGATCGTTGATTTTACAATCAATATAATTCTCATACGAAGCAACAAAGGAAGCAAGAACAGACAGTTGCTGTTCAGCAGATTTCACACTCATAGGCATCTTCTGATGCTCTTGAGGTGACTTCTCAGAACCTTTTCCTTTTGCTTCACTATCAGATGAGGAAAGAAAACACATATCCTCAGTTATCATTTTCACCATTTTCACCAGTATCACCAACTAACAAGGCAGTGGTCGAACTGGAGGACGCAGTCGAAAGATTTGTCTTACCATGATATAACCCAGGGTTCTGAACCTAATCAGAATCGGTATCTCTTGACTTTTTGGTGAAATCATAACCTTTAAGCTTGTCAATAACCTGCTCTAAGGTCATGGTAGCATATCTTGTTTCATTATCCTTGAGCATCACACCATGCATTTCCCACTTAGAAGGCAAACCCTCAATAAATTTGTCGGTTTTCTCTAATTCTTCTACAGTAATCTCATGGTTTTCTAGCTCACTCAGTAGATGGTAGAAACGGGTAACATAGGCATCAAGATCTTCTCCAGCTTTCAAAGCCTTAAACACTGTAAACTGCTTCTTAAGAAGATTCTTCTTGCCAGCTTTCACTTGTGGACTACCTTCACCTCTTTTCTCAAGAGCTTCCCAGAGCTCTTTAGCAGTGTGAAAAGATTTCAGCTGATGATTGATCTCTTTAGGAAGACACATCTTAATACAAGAATGAGCTTTATTCTCTGCTTTGTAGTCCTCCTTTTGTTGATCAGTCATATTCTGATAAGTAATCACCACAGTGGCATTTTGAACAGATTTAGTAGGTGTAGTGTATCCAGTTTTGATACACATCCAGATTGAGAGATCATGGAATCTACAGTAAGATTCAAATCTATATCTCCAACTGTAGTAATCTTCAAGTCTTAACAATTTAGGTGGAATATTAGATTTTCCAACCTCGTGTTCCATCTCAATCATTTTACTTAAGTCAGACATCTTTAAAAATTCAGGCTGTTCTTGCGAATTCAGATGAAACTCGATTCGCAACTCAGCTCAATTCGCAATCTCAGCTCGATTCGCAAACTTCAGTTCGCCAATCTCAGTTCGGATCGCAACAGATGTCAACTCGCAAGTGATCTCGGTTCTCAAGTAGTCTCGGTTCGCAGCTTGGTTCAACTTGCAAAACTGGATTCAGTTCGCAAGTTCAACTCGGTTCGTAGACGTAGCTGAAACCCTAATCTCAACTCGCGAAACGGCTGAAAAAACCCCGAAAATGAATTTTTTTGGTATTTTTACGATTGAAACTAGAAATTTCGTTCGTAAACAAACCCTAAATCGTCCAGAGAATGATTTTGATCGTTAATATGTACTAATGCACGTAAAAACAACCCGAAATCAAACGCAATGATCGCGAAAACTCCAAACTTACTCGTATTTAGCCCGAAAGCTCTGCTACCAGATGTAAGTCCCTAGTTCTAGGATCGATAACTTCGGTATCTGTAATATTAAGGTGCGGAATTCCTTAATATATCGTTATCTTACTATAACGAATAAGTTTGCGTTAGGGTTACTAATACTTAGCTTTAAACGATTAAACGTCAAAGCCTAGCCTTTAGTAATTACGTTTTCTCTTGATTACTGAGTTCTCAGGTTTGCAAAAAATCGAATGGCAAAAGTTCTTTTAATATAAACCGAATCAAATATATATACTGAGTTCACTTCGCAGGTCATGGGCCTGCGAGTTCAACTCAACTCGCAGTCTAAGCCCAGCTTGGCTACGGTTCGCAATACTTATTGTATTGCGAGTTCAGGTCTCATCTCGCATCGCAATGCCTTGCGACTTGAGATCTCGACTCACTATACATGTTTATTTCATTTTCGATATTCGTCTAACACTTTAATATACTAATATATTTAACGAATATTAATAACAAAACAAATATTCATTTACAAATCTAAACCAATATACAAACGTGATAACAATTACATTAGTCATATCACAAGCTAGATCTGTTGTCACAAACTATGTCTCAACAAATACAAATACAATTTTTGCTTCATTTTTTTTTTCAAATTTAGTATAATCAAGAAATAAATGAAAGTTTATTATTTTAGCTGGCTTGATATGATATTTATTTTGGTTTAAATACATATATCATAAGATGAATATCTATGATACAGATATTATTCTAGTGGAATACGTTTAGAGACTTCTTAATTAATAAACCATCATTCATGGCGTGATATACAATTAGGTTAGCATCACTTGATATAATTTGTACGCATAGTTCATCATTGAAAATTGAAAATATATAAAATAATTTAATTGGTGTATGCATGTGATCTATTTGACTAGATCGACATCTATAAAATGATTTATAGACCAAGATATACATTTCAGATCAACCAGTTTTAGATAACCGAATATGAAAATAACTAGAAACTTCACAGGGTTTGAAGCACTGATATTACAGAAAATTTAAGTTTTGATGAACGATAAAATTAAGGGCTAGGGACACGATTAAGTGGGTAACTTTCATAAAAACTGTTAATTAACCGTCTATTTTAGATTTTTAAATCAAAGTTCTAGATGACTTTGTAACGACTACGATAATATATTCTCGTTGTTGCTTGTTTACGTTAGTGAATGAAAAATGATTACGTAAGAGTATTTATTCCGTTCTTTCTATTTTAACAAGCAATAACATAGACATGAACCAACTTATATAATGTTTGATTTAGGATTTTGTATCCTTAAGCTACATGGTTTAAAAAAACTGGGGTACGTACAGTACAGTTTTGTTGTTCGTAAGATACGTACACTTTTGCTACACGGATGATTCACCATAAATAAAACTACTTTTATATAGCTATTAAAAACAGGGAAAATGTTTTTTTCTACCGACAGACAAGAATTCGTATGCAAAAAATAAAAAAGAGAGACTTTAGATTAAACGAAGAGAGCGTAAAGATTCGGTGGGTGAAATCTCTTTCTCAATGGGATTATTACAAATAATAAAATTAATTAAATAATTGAATGAATACATGAAAATCCAAAAAGTATTTCACATCAAACTTTATTTTCAAAATAAAATAATTATTAAACATATAAAATCTGAATTTTTGTATGCTAGCAATATAAAACGGACAAAATGTCATATGCGTTGAGAGCAAAAGCAACGACCAATAACCACCATTAACGGCAGGATCATTGGGATTATTTAATTATCTGTTTTCTATTCAATAAATTAAATCGATCGATAACCGTTTACTTTAACTTTTTCTTAAAGAAACCTCAAGTACCAAATGTGTGCGGGCGGCATTGTTACATTTAATCGAGTACCTCTTTAGTTATGCTTTAAATATACTCCCTCCGTCTCATTACAAATGTCCACTTTGATTTTGTACGTAGTTTTAGGATTCTCTACTATCTACATTTTTCACCAATCAAATATTATATCCATCCACTAAAGTCTTTTTTGATTGGTTAAATATCAAAGTGGACACTTATAATGGGACATCCCAAAATAGTAATGTGAACATTTCAAATGGGACGGAGGGAGTAACTAATATCCAGCAAAAAATATATAACTAATACTGTATCTATTTATTAAAGAGACGGCTATATTTTGAGAGGATAAAATTTATAATATTTCATTTTACGTAAAATGCAATGTTGTAAATAAAATGCAATGAATCTTATCCGTTAATCAATGATCACATAAATTAATGATTGAAATTACATGTCCCTTCTTCCACTCGAAACACAACCTTATTTGTGTACTTATTTTGGTTTTTTGGTAATAAAGGAAGTAAAATTGTTAAAACTTGCAAATATCCAAATGGTTGTTGCGATTTCATACTAATATCCAAATGGTTGTTGCGATTTCATACTACAGTAATTAGTTTTACAAAATCTAAACATTTTTGTCAAAAACAATTCAACCAAGATGAGACAAAATTAGAGGTTATGAGGTAATCGTGACATAATGTATATGTATATTAAAACTTGTAGTATTAATTAACCAAGTATGAGACGTTGGTGTTCGTTCTGCCGCTAACTCATGATTTAAAAAATCAAACGACTAAAAATGCACGAATAATTTCATCATAATAATATAGATAAATAAATAATAAATAACACAAACATGACAAATTAAGAACATGGCAAACGTGGAGTTGAAAGTAACAAGGGTCACAAAAATCTGTCTATAAATCCCACATTTGCTACCCCTTTGAAAAAGCATAAATTAGGTACACAACTTAGTGGCATAGCATTGCAACAAAACTTGCAATGGCTACCAATTCTTCACAAATATTCTTTTTATGTCTTCTTGTTACATTTTTCACATTGTCATTTGCCATTAGACCAAAACACTTCAACATATCCACCGTTGCCACCCACTGGTCCACTGCCGGCGCTACCTGGTACGGCGCTCCCAATGGTTTCGGAAGTGACGGTATGTGATGTCATGTGGCACCACGTACCACCATCATTTTTTTTTCTTTTCGTTTTAATTGTGTCCATTCTTTTTTCGACTTAGCTTGTGTGTTGCATGTTATTAAGTATATAATTAATATTAATGGAAGAATAATTTGGTTATAATAATGCATGCAGGAGGTTCATGTGGTTATGGAACTTCAGTGTCACAAGCACCATTTTCTTCCATGGTGACTGGAATAGGCCCATCTCTTTACAATTCAGGGAAAGAATGTGGGGCCTGTTATGAGGTAGCCCACTAGACCATATTTTTATATCATGGTTTACTTCATTATTAACTTTTATATATATATATATATATATATATATATATATATATATATATATATATATATATATTCATTTGGTTATGATCATTAGTACAGTAAAACATTATTTTTTCTATATGTTATAAAGGTAAAATGTACCAAACATCCATCGTGTTCGGGTAAACCAGCTAGGGTTGTTATTACTGATTTTTGCCCCGGAGGCCAGTGCGCTTCAGATAATGCACATTTTGACCTAAGTGGGACTGCATTCGGTGCAATGGCTAAACCAGGCCAGGAAAAACATTTACGCGACGCAGGAATGTTACAAATTCGATATGCGAGGTAATTGATTTAAATTCCATCACCTTTATAAAAACCAAATTAACATTGATGATATTATTTGCTCATAATCATTCGTATCTGAAACTTACTGTTTTTTTCCTATGATTTTTCAGGGTTGAATGTGATTATTTAAGAACAAATTTAGTGTTTCGTGTTGACCAAGGATCGAACCCTAATTACTTTGCAACAGTCGTTGAATTTGAAGAAGGAGATGGAGACTTGGCAGGGGTGGCTTTGAAAGAGGAAGGTAGTAACAAGTGGTTGAACATGGTGCAATCATGGGGTGCGGTTTGGAAGATCGATCCGGGGAGAATGCTACATCCTCCATTTTCGATACGATTAATATCACAATATTCG
This sequence comes from Pseudognaphalium luteoalbum, assembly GCA_963422505.1. NCBI lineage: Eukaryota > Viridiplantae > Streptophyta > Magnoliopsida > Asterales > Asteraceae > Pseudognaphalium > Pseudognaphalium luteoalbum. The sequence goes on from OY730194.1 coordinate 90,905,028, forward strand.
AAACGGGTTCTTGTGGCCAAAAATGTTATTCCTAGCGGATGGACACCAGGGTCAACATATAGGTCCATTGTCAACTTCTCTACTTAAAAGGGTTAGTTGCTGAGTTTGGGACTATATTAAGTTTTATTTTATCGTGTAGTGAGAATTAAGAGGTGGCATAATTAAGGAGAGTCGTATCCATTTCACGATAAATCGTGAAATGTGGTTGACCGCTAAGTCACCCTTTTTTTAATTAGGTTGAAGAATAATGTTGTATTATTGGTTTTTTTTAATGCGTCGAGTATTTTAAAAAAATACTTGGATGGGTAGATTTAATGTTTTATTTTGGGAGTTGAATGTAATATGTTGCATATTGTTATCGAATCGAATACTAGTTTTAATTTATGCGTTGAATAAACAAATGAGGCATAAAATGTACGTGTTAAAACTTATTAATATTTGGCAACTTTGATACTAGTTCGTACAACACAATTGTACAACAGGTAAAACTCACACTGCAAATACACTACTTCGTATAGTATAATTTTAGTATACAAATCATTTCATTTATTGTATTTATCAACTTGCTCGGTGACTATAGAGACAAAATTGAAGAAACAAATAAGAATTGCTTCAATAAAAAAAAAAGAACTTACCTCGAGAATAAATTCTTATTCTTATACTAGTATATATATAATAATAATATTGGATATCATATATTATCATTCTTGTTTTTAAGCCCGTGTACACACGGGCATATAACATTAATTATTATTATTAATATGTATATATATCTATATCAATCAATAGAATCAATGTAAATTACTAATTGAAAAATAAACGATTTAGTATCCGTAAAAGTAATTCATTTTTCTAATAGTTGTATTGTATTAGGAATATCTTTTACATTTATATAGAGTTGTATTTTTCCGGAGGTTATCCAAAATTGGTTTTGATATGATTATTTAAATCTTTTTTAATTAAAACTTATAACATCATCGTGTTTGAAAATTTAGCTAATTAGACAAAATTAAAAATTTAATTGGTTGACGGAATATTTTAAGAAATCATCACATATTTCCAATATTATATTTAAAAATTTATAAACAAAATTTTGTAGTATTAGTAAGCGTTGGTTTCACTTGTTTTGTAAGGGTATGATCTCGAGCTAGATGAGTACAAAATAACTACAGATTAAACAGAGTAGAAAAACCATGACGTAATCTTTTTCGTATAATAATATCAAGTTATAAATAAGTTAAAGGAGAACTAAATTAAGAAACTAAAATTACACATTTTTATGTAGAATTGAAACATGTGGTAGGCCATAGGAAACAGATTGACACTTAAAATGATTTAAAAGCATCCTTCAAAACTTTTATAAAACCTTCCACGAATCTTTCCAATATTAGAAATAAAGTTTTATGTTGTACTCTATTTCTATTTTGGCGATTATTTGTAGACTACTCGTACTATTTTATATCTATACACCATTAAATGTGTTAATGGTGTATCAGAACTATACAACATTGTAACTAGGGGTGGAGTTTGGTAACAACGAACTTAAGCTTGGTGCTGGAGCTGAGACTTGGACATCTTTTCACAAGCCACTTCAAAAAGCTTCTTGTTTAGAAGCTTTTATGGGTTTATTTTTTCAAGAAGGCCCACTTTTTATGTTAACAAACAAGGCTTATAGTTAGGGCTTATAAAAATAGAAGTTCAAGCCCCAAAAGCCCCTAGAAGCCCGTCATCTAAACATACCCTAGAATTTAGTAATTAGGAGGGCCAAAAAAATTTGATTTTATTATTTTTAATTTTAAGGGTTCAAAACTAATAAAATATCGTAAATACCCTTAAAAATTTTCATTTTTCATGATTTAGAACTTTTTGAGGGGTCTGTTGGTGTATCTCAGTGTGTATGTCAGTTGGTCTAAGTCTGTAATGCGTTAGTTATGTAATTACGTTTGTTACGACGTTTGTATTTATAAGTAATTACATTTTTTGTTTTGGCGACACAAGGGTTCTGTGTCGCAAGAGTCAACTTGGCGACACAACTTGTGTCGCATGAGTCGGCTTGGCGACACAGCTTGTGTCGCATAGATCAGATTAGGTGTCGAGTATAAATAGGCTAGTTCGGCTCATTTGCTAGGGTTGACGAACCTAGGTGAAGTTTCAGTATATTGTACCTGAGCTATTGCATATAATCTGATTAGTAATCTTTTGAGTATTGATATACTTTGTGTTTGTTTATTTTAATCGTTTAAACGTTTATATTCAATCATTGGATTCCGCACGTTGATTGAGTATTAGGATTCGATTAGTCCGACCACAGGGGATCTACAGTTGGTATCAGAGCCAGAATCTAAGGATTTGGCGTTATTGAATCCATTTGGGACGTTTCTCGGTTTAAAACAACTTGTTTTGTGTGTTAAGATCTTCATAGAAAGGTGCTATAGTTGTGTTCTATTAGTTTTGTTGAAGATTTCTGGATTTTTGTTCGTCCTCCATTCGTGAAAATTCGTTAGGTTTACGAATCTTACGAATTTTAAGGTTTCTTGATTGCTGCTGCAGCCGTTTGTGCGACACAAGCTGCGACACAAAATTTTGTGTCGCGTTTAGGGTTGGTGCGACGCATTCTTCTATCGCTTTCATTTCTCTGCGACACAAACCTTTAAGTAGGCGACATAAGCTTGCGACTCAAGCTTATTTTGGATTGCGACATAAGCCTTTGATTAGGCGACACAAGCTTGCTTTTTGCGACATAAGACACTGTTTTCTTCCGTCGCTACTACGTTGCGACACAACCTTAGTGTCGCTAGATACTTTTGATTTCAGCAGTTTCTGCGACATAATCTTTGTGTCACCAGACCTCTTTGCGACACATACCTGTGTCGCTGATGCGCCGCCAACCGTCAATCGGGTTTTACCCTGTCGTCGGACTGTCCATCAGCGGCGGCACCAGTGGGTTTTAATATTTATAAATGCTGGGCCTAAGTATACTTAAAACTATGGGTGTATAGTGATGAGTATGACCTAGGGTCGTTCTTCAAAACCAACTGTATTGTGGATCTGAGTAGTCTAGGATGTCTGTTTCTAAATAGTGAGGGAGTTTTAAAATAGTTTGGAGTGGTTTGGTTTTGTTTTTATAATTAAACTAATAAGAAATAGTAATAAGCAGATAAAATAAACGGATAGCAGTCAGGATAGAGGGGGTGTTTGTTGTGAGTTCGTTAGCCGAATGTTGGGATGATGTTTAGTTTAGGATATGAAAACGTCTCTAAAGATTTGTATTTTATTTGTTTTAAGTATATGTGGGGTAAGCACTAGCTCCCTACGAATTGATTTCTCAATCAGTATGTCACTGAGCAACTAGGCTATCGTGATTCTGATCGGAGTAGGTTGCCCAGCCCACAACACTATCCTGTTACGGTACAGTGACCCTTTCTGGATTGAAATCCTGGGTGCATGAATAAGGTGGCAAACTAACTCGATGTCCGACCGTTCTTAACCCCACAAGGATACTCAATTGAATAAAACATTTAAGTATAAGACTTGGCTTGGTGCTTGATTACTTTCTATCGATGGGTTTGTAAAGTCCAGAGGTTGTAATAACCGGTAATTCATAACGTATAGTACCAACGGCTTTTTCATGACTTCCACGTTTTACTACACCAATGGTGCTTCCAACGATATACCATGTATTCAGTCGATTTACGGTATTTACGTTGCTTCATTACACAATGGTCATTCTGGACTTATAAACTAAGTTTGTATTTAAGTTCGGGAATTATCCATCTATGATATAAACCAGCCCTTACTTTAAAGTCCCAATAAATCCCTAGTTTATGTACTGTGTACACTACTTTGATTGAAAACGGTATTTCCACAGGTTTAAAACCAGACCATGTTTATTTCAAACGCAGATAATTAATTACCTTTACTTAAGGTTAGCTACGTCTTAATAAAAAGGTTTTAATCACGTTCATTGGTCGAAAGGCGTTAGGTTAAAGTGAGGTTTATAATCATAGATAGAAAGTAAATCAAAGCACCGAGTTTTCATTTATAAAATAGTTTGGGACATTATTCCATAACAGATTGTGCCCACGACTTTCATAGCTTCCACGTTCTGTACTCCACACATTCGTGATGTTTCCGGCGCTATACAAATGAAAGTCGTTTAACGTTACTTCTGTTGTTTCATAATGACATCATCCCAACTAATATGGCTAACTACATCACAACAAACACGCAATATAACTACTCGTTAATCATGGCAAATCCTAAATCTAGCATAATCAAAATAATAACAGCATGCATTTTAATTAATAAGATAAAGGATAGATATAACCGTGAAAAGAGCGTAGCTGAATATAACTTGAAAGTATACAGACAGAACTTCGAGTATGCTCCAAGCGATATTACAATATTACCCCTCTAGTAGCCCGGTTAAGTATTAACCGGAGACTAACTAGCCACTAACTACGCAAATAAAAATAAAAACCTAATCTAGAGAGAGAGTAGTGTTGATGTGTTTCTTGGTGGTGTGTTGAAATGATGAAATGAGGCTTGTATTTATAGAGATCGCACAGCCGTATCCGTAGACCGTATCCAAACCTTCAAATGCACAACCGTATCGCAAAGGCGAATAAAAATCAGATTTTTATCACCCAAACGCACGATACGGCTGAGCTGGACCGTATATGGCTGAACTGGACCGTATACGGCTGAGCATACGGTGAATACGACTGAACTGGGCCGTATACGGCTGAGCACAGGCCGTATACGGTCTGCACAGGCCGTATACGGTCTGTGTCCAGCCGTATACGGTCTGGCTCAGCCGTATACGGCTGTGCTCAGCCGTATCATGCTCCTTCGGTTCTTCGTTTCTTCGTTCGGGCGTAACTTCTTCGTCGTTTATCCGTTTTGAGCGTTCTTTATATCCACGCGTTCGTATTTTCCTAACGAAGAAAATGACATAAGTTAGAGGTCATAATTCTTTGTGTAGCTCAAAAAGTGCTAAAATACGTGAACAGAAGATTCAGTGATCGTTTGTGCTCTGTTTTACTCATTTTTAGGTTGTTTTTGTCGATTCTTGAAATATCGTCTATATTTTAGCCCTTATGATGAAATGTGATGTTTAAGTTCATATTCAAGTGTTTTCATTAATAATTGGGCCAAAATGGTGAGATAATGGCACACAAAAACATAACTTTTTGCGTGTCATCAAATATCCCACACTTAGACTTTGCTTGTCCTCAAGCAAAACTCAAAATTCTCACTTGCTTTTAGGAAAAACATTTTGAAAACACGAGTTTATTTTTAGGGCGAATCAAAATATCTTAAAGACAACCATCCTCAAGCAACATATCCTGGAAATAAGCGAAAGTAAGGTGTTCCTTTCAGAGGCCTGAAATGATTCTCTTAGGCATGCTTTCAATTCTCGCGATCTTGGAATATACATGACTAGGCGATCTCACCAGGTGGTCACTCAATTCACTCAAAAGTGTTTCGGGTTACTATTACTCTAATCAAACGAAATCGCTCATAAGCCAGTCATGCAACATCCATCGTCATAGGCTTGCTCGAGAATCATATCTCCACCACTTAGTTGTTGTAAGGGTTTTGCTTATCTTAGGACTTCTAAACTTTTTGAAAAATATTATTTAAACAACCTTTTTAATGAAAACGGAAACGGATAACAGTACGGGAAGAAGATAGCTATTTTGACTTCTATCTTTTGAAAATACACGAGGGAATTTATGTCTTTTATAAGAGCGGGAATTTTTCGAGAGATTCGAAGCACTTAGCTTTATTCTATTTTCTTTTCTTTTTCTTTTGCTTCTATTTTTGGACTTTTCTAGGGATTTTTATTTTATTTTATTTTGTTTCTTTCTTTTGCCCTTTTTGAAATCCTTTTCTTTCTTTCATTTTTTTCATCCTTCTGATGACTTTGCATTTACTTGGTGTCAATTTTTCACATCGTAAACTCTCAACTTTTGATTTTTTTATCAAGGGAACGCACACGAGAGATTTTGAGTAAACACCAGTATTTGTGATTTGGAGTGACAGCAAAAAGGACATTTAAATGACATTTTCCACAAGTTTAAAAATTTCTAAGATAAGTTTTGGTGGGTGTGGAATAAATGGTTTAAGATTTAAAGGGTTTTGAAAGAAATGAACAGGCTAAGGCTCAACAGGGTTATCTAAGCGGATCATCAACACTAACGATGAGTGTTGGAAGGGTTTTGGGCTTGAAGAGATATGATGAAAAAGGGGGGTTAAATCCTAAGGAATGTCAAGGTCATTCAACTGCACCTATACCGCGTACGGTACTCTACCAATGTGGTCTCGAAGTGCATACCAGGAGCAAGTTCTAATTCCGGATGCATGCATCGGCACACTCAAACAAACGAATAGTGAAGCATTAAGGATGAATGCTTATATTGGCTCAAGATACCTCACTGCAAGTTTTTGGGTTTGTTTGTGCCTAACCATGCGATGCCCCTCTTAGATTATCATTTTAGACCTAAGAAATTCCTATCTTATTTACTCTTAATTTCCAAAACACCCTACTCATATACGAAAATGTTCCTTCTTACGACATTTTAACTCAAAAAAATTTGAATTTTTTTAGCAAAAGTGAGTTTTTATGAAAATTAAGCCAACTGAATGAGTGGCATCTCCACTGTCGAAGTTAAGCTTATGATTTTTTAGCAAAAGTGAGTTTTTATGAAAATTAAGCCAACTGAATGAGTGGCATCTCCACTGTCGAAGTTAAGCTTATGGTTTTGAGAAACATTTTCTGAGTTTGCTTTTGGAAATAAGAATCTAACAAGCAAACCTAAGGTATTCTATACCGCTATCCCACACTTAGAGGAACATTGTCCCTAATGTTCTCTTGAGTTAGGATTTGAGAAAAATCTCACACTTAGAGTTTGAACAAATCGGAAAATGTTACTCAAGTGTTTCTTTTGGGCTGGAATCCCACACTTAGTGATAAGCTTAGGATATGGCATAGAATACTGGTAAAATAGAACAATATAATCAAATCAAAACAAGGATAAGAACGAGAGAACTCCCCTATCAACATGATGGATGGAAGCTGAAAGTCTGAAGATGTGTTGCCTTTAAAGAAGAGTACTTGCCAGATATCCTCCTTTGTGACAGCACCATGAAGTTCGTTTAGCTTTTGGAAGCGCACTTTGGAATAAGTGGCTTTATTCAACATCTCTACTACTTTCTTTCATGTGAAAATATCTCGTAAGTGTGCACACGTTGGATATACTTTAAACCAACTTCTCATTTTATAGCTTTTTACCGAAATGGTGTCACTATCCCAGAATGTGAAAAGATGTTATCTACTACAAATCATTTGTAAGACATGTGTTTTTAAACGAGTTCGAGCATAAAGCGTGAAAGTAGTACGCAAGTACCTCAAATACTCGAAACACATGAATTAATATTTTGAAAGTGTTTCCTATATTCTGGGATTAGTGATGTGGTAAAAGCTGTCAGTGTAAAAATGAAGTGGTATTTTGAAAGCATTTGTATATCCAAGTGTGAAAGATAGTCGGAGATATTTCACTTCTTGGAATTTTAAATAAAAATAAAATACTACTAATACTAAAGGATATTTATTCCACGGGTTGCCTCCCGAGAAGCGCTTCTAATTATAGTCGAGGGCTCGACTTTCTTCTTGGAGTTCAGGTGTTGGAGGTGCTCCCAGGGCGATTGATGGTGACGTTATGTGCCCTAGGTTGCGGAAAAGTGTAGCGTGGAGAATAGATCCGAAGGAAGTGGCAGACTATGGTTGAGATTAGGTCTGGCGGTTCCATAGTATCCTTCTTGAAGCTTTGGAAGTGGTCTGCGGCAGTTTTGGAGAGACCTAGCAATCCACAAGTGATGTAATCAACCGCCTTATTGACTGGACCGTTGGGTTCTGTCAATGTGGTTGTTTTGGTCTTGATCACTTCGCCAATTGGATGCTTTTGTCTGATAGAATCCATAAATTCCAGGAACTTCAACTTCAGATCTTCATATTCTTCAGCATAGGGATCTCCTCCGAATGTGGTCACAGAATGGCACAAGCTTCTGATTAGCTCGTGCTGATGAAGGGTGAAGGGAAAGTCAGAGTCTTTGAAGATATGAATCAATTTGTTGAATATCTCACGATACCCAGCATGGAAGAAAAACTCTGGTTTCTCAGCACTTTTCCTTTGGAATATTTCACATAGTTGAGTTATCACATAAGTGGCAACGTCGAGTAGTGACATATCTTGAACAGTTACGGGGTGATTACGCTTCCTTTCATCTAAACTGATGCACCTAAGCTCCTCGATTATCAACTCAATATGATAGTCGATAGTGGATTTGATGATAAATCGATCGCTTTCTTTGGTGCTTAGGTGATCTTCTCTTGCTAGTAAATCAAGGAATATTCGAAGAAAACTCATTACTTTGGCGTCAGCGTAGATCCTAGGGTTTCCAGTAGCTGCTTCTAAGTATTTCCTGATAGAACTCAACATCTCTCTTTGTTTTGAGGAGTAAGGAAACGCTGAACTAATTAAAACATCATATACTTGGCGGTATATTTGTCTTTGTTCGATATAGAAGTAAATTTCTTGTGCATTGTCCAATTCTTCCTTGAGCTGAGATTTGAGTGTCTCTCCGAATATTCTGACACAGTACCTAAGAATGAGCGGATCTCGGGTTCCATTGCTAGCGAGTCGGATAGTGGACGCTTCTTCAATAACCGCTATTAGCCATTTTTGGTGTAGAGAGTAGTCAAGATTGGAATTTCTAATAGTTTCTATTGCGATGCGAGGGTCTCCATCACATTTATTTATCACATTAACCATCTGTTCATGATTAGAGACGGTTGGAATACAGATGGGTTGTGAAGATAATACTGGTGAATCAGGCGGTTCTAGAGGAGTAGGAGGTGGGATACAACGATCATCACCAGGAATTTCCCCCGAGTCACTATCCATAGTAGGAGTATCGACCTTATGTGCATTAGGGATCTCAACTACATTGGATGGTGGCTGGGATTTGTCAGTGAACTGGGATATTGTATCAGAAGATAGCTTTGGAGTGTCTATCTCAATGCCTTCCTTCTCATGAGAATCAGAGTCATCGGACTCAAATATACCTCCTGTCTCAAGCCGTGGTTGAGGTTCTGATGAAGCAAGGGCTTGAATCCCTTGAGGAGGTATATGTGGCTGCAGACTCGGTAGTCTACTTGCTTTGAAGTCCGAGATCTTCTTCAAACTGTGTATGAAAGTTTTCTCAATCTCTTCTAGATCGCTAAGTCGAGAGTAGGTGAGTGGATTTTCTAGATCTAAGACAGGATTAAGCAATCTTTCCAGCATATGAGCAGCATTGTGAGAGTAGCCATTGGAAGTGTCTTCTTCTTCCTCTTCCTCTGCTTCTATCTCTTCTACCTTCTTAGCTTCTGGCTCGGAGGTCTCATCTTCTGATGTAAATTGGATAATAGAGACAGTATATAGCTCACCATTCTCCATCGAAGTGCAGTCGGTCTGATCGATCTTGAATGTGATGCTTTCTCCATGAGCGCGTAAGCTGATAGTCTGTAAGTGGACATCAATGACAGCTCTGGCCGTGTTCAAGAAGGGTCTACCTAGGACTATAGGGATGTTTATATCTTCCTGGATATCCATTACTACAAAGTCGGTTGGGAATAGGAATTCGTTGACCTTAACCGTGATGTTCTCACCTATTCCCTTAGGGTATCTAATTGTTTGGTCAGCTAGCTGGACACTCATTTTAGTAGGCTTAAGGTATCCTAATTCGAGCCTTTTGAATAACGAATATGGCATGAGATTGATACTTGCTCCTAGATCGGCTAGAGAGCGAATATTGCCGGTGTGGTTAATGGAACAAGGAAGGGTAAAACGTCCAGTATCTCCTAAGCTTTTCCGGTAGACTATTTTGAAGGATAGTTGAGCATTCGGCGTCCAGAGGGACATTAGGTACTTCGGGTACCTTGTCCTTGGTTGACATAAGTCTCCTAAAATATTTAGAATATATCAGGCTGGGAGGTTTCCTAGACTCGGTGTCTAAGTTTTTACCGTTAGGATTGAAAGCTTCAGGATGCTGATTTAGACGTCCTGGAAACGGTATGCGTACCTTTTTCTTAGAAGGTGGAGTAGACTTCTTCTCAACTGTCTGTGTGACAGGAGATTGTTCCTTCACCGTAGAAGGAACCGAAGGTAGCCTCGGTGCCACCTTGGAGTCTTGGTTGGTTACTTGGTTGGCTTGGAAGGTATTACTAGGCAGACTAGCCTGAGGTCTAGTGTCGATACGTTCCGCTATTCGACCTACTTGGGTTGCAAGACTATTCAGTAAGGTTAGTTGCTCCCCTAAGATGAGATCAGTCTGGTCTTGTCTAGCCGTAATCTTTTTGATGATTTGCGCGAGGGTGTCGTCTGGACTAGTAATTAGCTTCTCAGGTGTAGGTTCAGTGAGAAAGGGTGGTTGGTTACACCCAAGTTGAAGTTGTTGTGGGGGGATTGGGTAGGGTGGTTGACTTGGTGGGTATTGGTTTGGTCTAGGAGAGGTTTAAGTAAAATCAGGTGGACGTGGATGAGTTTGGAACTGGTCATAATAGGCTTTTCCATCAACACGGTTTTCATACTCAACTTGTGGATTGGTACATTTCAGACAGGAGCGGACTTGGTAGACCTGTTGAGGTGGCTTCTGCAGCATTCCTATTTCTTTGGTCAGGGTTCCGACATGTTCCACAAGAGATTTTGATCACCTCAGTTTGCACGGGATTGGTGGCAAGTGGTGCCGAGAATGAGGAGTGCTCATCAGTCCAATCATGGTGATGCGCGGTCATTGTCTCTATCAGATTCCAAGCTTCATTGTCCGTCAAGCACGTGAAGTCTCCTCGAGCAGCGGTGTCTAACATTGTCTTATGATCGGGTGCAAGACCATGGTAAAATGTGCGCAACTGGGTGGATCGTTTGATTTGGTGGTTAGGACATTTCTTGAGCAAGCTCTTAAATCTCTCCCACGCATTGAAGATTGATTCATCATGAGACTGTTGGAATTCATTATATCTTTCTTCAGCTTGGTTTGTTTGAATGGGGGAAAGTACTTAGCTAAGAATTTAGTTTCCATTTCCACCCATGAGGTGATAGAGCCAGTGTCTAATTCCTCAAACCAAGTTTGCGCGTGAAGAGCAAGAGAATAGGGGAACAAATATAAGTGGGTTATATCTTGCTCAACCCCTTTTTGCTTGCAAGATTCGGAAAGGGCTAGAAATTTGTTGAGGTGGGAGTTTCTCGATTAACTGGCAGCGTACTTGAGTTTGAATGATGCTCCGTCAATCTCCGGGTAGCGAATGGGTCCTCCTCGACCTTTTATCGAGGGTTTGGTGATATCGGCGAGAGTGACGCGTTCGGTGGTTGTAGGATTGTGGGAAGGTGATGACTTTTCTTGTCGGATGGGTAGGATGTCATCTTCGGGATAAGGGAAAGGAAGGGTTGAAAGAATTTTTAGGGGTTTAAGAAGGGAAAGCCATCCTAAGGGTTCACTAAGAAGAAAGTCCATCTGGACGCCTTTGGATCTTACAGTTGATTCTCCGGCAGCGACGCCAAAAACTTGATGCGCCGCCAACGGTCAATCGGGTTTTACCCTGTCGTCGGACCGTCCGTCAGCGGCGGCACCAGTGGGTTTTTTATTTTTAAATGCTGGGCCTAAGTATACTTAAAACTATGGGTGTATAGTGATGAGTATGACCTAGGGTCGTTCTTCAAAACCAACTGTATTGTGGATCTGAGTAGTCTAGGATGTCTGTTTCTAAATAGAGAGGGAGTTTTAAAATAGTTCGGAGTGGTTTAGTTTTGTTTTTATGATTAAACTAATAAGAAATAATAATAAGCAGATAAAATAAACGGATAGCAGTCAGGATAGAGGGGGTGTTTGTTGTGAGTTCGTTAGCCGAATGTTGGGATGATGTTTAGTTTAGGATATGAAAACGTCTCTAAAGATTTGTATTTTATTTGTTTTAAGTATATGTAGGGTAAGCACTAGCTCCCTACTAATTGATTTCTCAATCAGTATGTCACTGAGCAACTAGGCTATCGTGATTCTGATCGGAGTAGGTTGCCCAGCCCACAACACTATCCTGTTATGGTACAGTGACCCTTTCTGGATTGAAATCCTGGGTGCATGAATAAGGTGGCAAACTAACTCGATGTCCGACCGTTCTTAACCCCACAAGGATACTCAATTGAATAAAACATTTAGGTATAAGGCTTGGTTTGGTGCTTGATTACTTTCTATCGATGGGTTTGTAAAGTCCAGAGGTTGTAATAACCGGTAATTCACAATGTATAGTACCAACGGCTTTTTCATGACTTCCACGTTTTACTACACCAATGGTGCTTCCAACGATATACCATGTATTCAGTCGATTTACGGTATTTACGTTGCTTCATTACACAATGGTCATTCTGGACTTATAAACTAAGTTTGTATTTAAGTTCGGGAATTATCCATCTATGATATAAACCAGCCCTTACTTTAAAGTCCCAATAAATCCCTAGTTTATGTACTGTGTACACTACTTTGATTGAAAACGGTATTTCCACATGTTTAAAACCAGACCATGTTTATTTCAAACGCAGATAATTAATTACCTTTACTTAAGGTTAGCTACGTCTTAATAAAAAGGTTTTAATCACGTTCATTGGTCGAAAGGCGTTAGGTTAAAGTGAGGTTTATAATCATAGATAGAAAGTAAATCAAAGCACCGAGTTTTCATTTATAAAATAGTTTGGGACATTATTCCACAACAGATTGTGCCCACGACTTTCATAGCTTCCACGTTCTGTACTCCACACATTCGTGATGTTTCCGGCGCTATACAAATGAAAGTCGTTTAACGTTACTTCTGTTGTTTCATAATGACATCATCCCAACTAATACGGCTAACTACATCACAACAAACACGCAATATAACTACTCGTTAATCATGGCAAATCCTAAATCTAGCATAATAATAATAACAGCATGCATTTTAATTAATAAGATAAAGGATAGATATAACCGTGAAAAGAGCGTAGCTGAATATAACTTGAAAGTATACAGACAGAACTTCGAGTATGCTCCAAGCGATATTACAATATTACCCCTCTAGTAGCCGGTTAAGTATTAACCGGAGACTAACTAGCCACTAACTACGCAAATAAAAATAAAAACCTAATCTAGAGAGAGAGTAGTGTTGATGTGTTTCTTGGTGGTGTGTTGAAATGATGAAATGAGGCTTGTATTTATAGAGATCGCACAGCCGTATCCGTAGACCGTATCCAAACCTTCAAATGCACAACCGTATCGCAAAGGCGAATAAAAATCAGATTTTTATCACCCAAACGCACGATACGGCTGAGCTGGACCGTATATGGCTGAACTGGACCGTATACGGCTGAGCATAGGGTGAATACGACTGAACTGGGCCGTATACGGCTGAGCACAGGCCGTATACGGTCTGCACACTAGACCATGATTGGACTTATAAACTAAGTTTGTATTTAAGTTCGGGAATTATCCATCTATGATATAAACCAGCCCTTACTTTAAAGTCCCAATAAATCCCTAGTTTATGTACTGTGTACACTACTTTGATTGAAAACGGTATTTCCACAGGTTTAAAACCAGACCATGTTTATTAGAAACACAGATTATTAATTACCTTTACTTAAGGTTAGCTACGTCTTAATAAAAAGGTTTTAATCACGTTCATTGGTCGAAAGGCGTTAGGTTAAAGTGAGGTTTATAATCATAGATAGAAAGTAAATCAAATTACCGAGTTTTCATTTATAAAATAGTTTGGGACATTATTCCACAACAGATTGTGCCCACGACTTTCATAGCTTCCACGTTCCGTACTCCACACATTCGTGATGTTTCCGGCGCTATACAAATGAAAGTCGTTTAACGTTACTTCCGTTGTTTCATAATGACATCATCCCAACTAATACGGCTAACTACATCACAACAAACACGCAATATAACTACTCGCTAATCATGGCAAATCCTAAATCTAGCATAATCAAAATAATAACAGCATGCATTTTAATTACTAAGATAAAGGATAGATATAACCGTGAAAAGAGCGTAGCTAAATATAACTTGAAAGTATACAGACAGAACTTCGAGTATGCTCCAAGCGATATTACAATATTACCCCTCTAGTAGCCCGGTTAAGTATTAACCGGAGACTAACTAGCCACTAACTACGAAAATAAAAATAAAAACCTAATCTAGAGAGAGAGAGTAGTGTTGATGTGTTTCTTGGTGGTGTGTTGAAATGATGAAATGAGGCTTGTATTTATAGAGATCGCACATCCGTATCCGTAGACCGTATCCAAACCTTCAAATGCACAACCATATCGCAAAGGCGAATAAAAATCAGATTTTTATCACCCAAACGCACGATACGGCTGAGCTGGACCGTATACGGCTGAACTGGACCGTATACGGCTGAGCATAGGGTGAATACGGCTGAACTGGGCCATATACGGCTGAGCACAGGCTGTATACGGTCTTCACAGGCCGTATACGGTCTGTGTCCAGCCGTATACGGTCTGGCTCAGCCGTATACGGCTGTGCTCAGCCGTATCATGCTCCTTTGGTTCTTCGTTCGGGCGTAACTTCTTCGCCGTTTATCCGTTTTGAGTGTTCTTTATATCCACGCATTCGTATTTTCCTAACGAAGAAAATGACATAAGTTAGAGGTCATAGTTCTTTGTATAGCTCAAAAAGTTGCTAAAATACGTGAACAGAAGATTCAGTGATCGTTTGTGCTCTGTTTTACTCATTTTTAGGTTGTTTTTGTCGATTCTTGAAACATCGTCTATATTTTAGCCCTTATGATGAAATGTGATGTTTAAGTTCATATTCAAGTGTTTTCATTAATAATTGGGCCAAAATGGTGAGATAATGGCACACAAAAACATGACTTTTTGCGTGTCATCAGTCGCATAACAGTTTGTTATTTTTGTGTGTTTGAATATTTTGCAGGTAATTCAAAATGTCAGCTTCTACATCGTAGTCCATTCAGCAGGTTGGAGCTATGTTAAAGCAAAATAATATAGTTGGATCGGGAAATAAGCCTCCCATGTTTATTCCAGGAATGAGCTATTCGGATTGGCGTCAACGTTTTGAATCATATGTAGGTCTTAATGATCCGGAAATGATGATCTTTTTAGAAGAAAAATATGAGCGTCCTCTTAAAATCGGAGTCTTTAATGGACCAATTCTTGAAAAGTCAATTAAATCCATGACGCCTGAGGAATGTAAGGCAGTTGATATGGAACGGAAAACTCATTCTGCAATCACTATGGCATTGCCTCAACCTATCATGAGACAATTATGGCAACATAAGATTGCATATGATTTGTGGAAGGCCTTTGAGAAAAAGTGCGGTGGTAGCGAACAATATAAGAAGAACAGATTAGACTTGATCAAGAAACAATATGATGTCTTCGACATGCTACCTAACGAATCATTGGAAGATTTGTGCAGCAGATATTTTCAATTGGTTTCTGAGTTGTTGGAAGGAGGTTTAACGCTGGATAAGACAGACGTGAATAAGAAACTTCTTGACTCACTTCCCAAGAAGTGGCACACTCGCGTCCTCTTAATGGAAAAGGATGAGGATATCATGGATATGGAGCTTGAATATCTTATCAGTCAAATTGAGGAAGATCTTCTTGAAATGCAAAGAAAAGAGACTAAGGCCACTGCTCACCTTCAAAATCCAAAACTGTATGGTGTGGATGTTCCACTGTCAACAACTCAGTCTACAGGTGCAACATTTATAGCTAGCAAAGCTAGTGGTACCAGATCCACAAATATTCCATCGGGTGGTACCTTTTTTCAAAATCTAGGAAGTTCAACTGGTAGGACTGAAGAGTACTCTGCCGCCTTTTCGGCATTTCTGGCTTCTGCTGGTGATTTTAATGATGAAGACTTTGGTCAGATTGATCAAGAGGAACTGGAAATGTTGGATTTGAAGTGGAACATGGCGATGCTGGCAAGAAGGGTCAAGAACTTCTTAAAGAAGTCTGGCAGAACATCGGTGAATGATCCAGGTGAAAAGGGTTTGGGATTTAATAAAAGCAAGGTGAAATGCTACAAGTGTCAAAATTATGGACACTTTGCTCGTGAATGTGAGAAGCATAAGACTCCGCCTTCTGGTTTAACTAAACCCACTCCGAATAAGGCTGAAGAGAAAGCAATGGTTTTAGCTGCTTTAATGCTGACTGAAACTCCATGGGACAATAGCTGGCCAGATGCAGCTGAAGATGAGGAAGAAGAACATACGGCTCTCATGGCTGAAGTTCATGAGGTAGATGATGAACCTTTATCATGTGTTTGATGCATTAAACTAACTAACAAGTTTAATAGTTGTAGAGAGGACAATGAACGCCTTAATGCTAATATCACGCAGTTAACTGAAAGTAATGAAATGTTAAGAGAAAGTTATAAGGCATCTAAAAAGAAATTAAAAGCAGTTTTTGAAGAAAAGAAAGAACTAAAAGCCAAAAAATTTGAACAGCAAGATGAAATAGGAAGTTATGTAGATATGCTAACTTCTGTAAAGAAAGATCTTGCTGACTCCCAGGCTGCAATTCTTACTTTAAATCGTAAACTGACAAACTTTTCAACGTCCTCTCTCATCTTTGATGAAATCCTTCAGAAACAAAGGACTGATACTAAAAGTAAGGCGGGACTTGGTTATCACCATGTCCCACCTCCAAAAGATTATCTTCCTATGTCTGAACAGGAAGTCATCAATGATTTTGTGCCTACTGTCACTAAAGTAGACATAAAACCTGCTAAGCCTGCAGTTAGTGTGAAGATAAGTAAGCCTGAGCAAGTTAAGGCTGAAATTAGTAAGAATGAGTTTCAAAAATCTGTAACTAGTATGCCTGAGCCAGTTAAGGCATCGACTAGTGAGCCTGATACATTGAAGGCTCAAAAGGTTGAGTCTGTCAAGACTCTTGATGTCAGGGCTGAGCCTTTAAAGCCCACATTAAATGAGTCTATTAAGAAACCTGAGTCTAAGGATGAGCTTGTTAAGCCTATTGTTGTTTCAAAGTCTGAAAAGGTTAAGGCTAAGTCTATTCCTCCAGCCAGTTTGACGGAGGAAATTGAGATTGAGGATATAACCGATGAAGAATACGGTTAATTAAAAAGGAAGAATGTAACCAACGACAATCATATCTTCACCAGTGAAGGTTATGATGAGATTATTAAAATGAAAGGTAAAGCCAAGACTGAACCTACAAAGAAGATTTTAAAACCAATTAATCACAAATCTACTAAAAAATCTTCTAAAACTTCTTCACAAGGTTCATCCTCTGCTTGTACACCTAAGTGTGCATGCTCAGGACATGCATCTTTTGGCCGAGCTCAAAGGTTTATACCTCAATCTCAAACTTCTGCTGAGCTCAGATCTTGTTTCTACTGCAAGAAACAAGGTCATATGATAAACGCTTTTCCGTTGCTTGCTAAGAAGCACAGTAGTAGGGGAGCTACACGAACCTCAAAGTTTCAAAATCTTTCTCATAAATCTATGAGAGGTTCTGCATCTCCACCACCTGCCTCTGAGATTAACAATATTGAGCCAAACAAAGTCACTCATGATAAGCTCAAAGTTGTTAACAAGCAACAATCCAAACCTCAAAAGTTCTGGAAGATCAAAGAGTCATGTTTTGACTCTTCATCTGACAATGATACATCAGGCAACATTTCTGATTTGCTAAACAATAAAATCCTGACTGATATAATCATTGTGGATGATGCTACTGGGTTACCCAATCCTGTAAAGGCTTGGGTCTCCCTTACTAATTAATTCTTGTGTTTGTGATGTCGCAGCAATCCGAAGCAGTTCATAACAGTAGATGGTATATCGACAGTGGTTGCTCGCGACATATGACAGGCTACTTATCTCTGCTATTTGAAGTTAAAGATTACAATGAGGGATATGTTGCTTTTGCTGGTGATAAAGGGGGTGTTATTACCGGACAGGGTACACTCACTAATGGGCAAGTGAGTTTTGAGAAAGTCAACTTTGTGGAACAGCTCACCCACAATCTACTCAGTGTGTCTCAAGTGTGCGACAAAGAGTACACTATGGCATTTACCAAAACTGAGTGTTGCATTTTAAAACCAAGATACATTATTCCTGATGATTGGGTGCTACTGAGGGCACCTAGGCAAAAAGACACGTATATTCTGGATATGAAGACTGTTGAAACAACACAACATACGTGTCTACTCTCAAGAGCTCCTGAAAAAGAATCACTACTTTGGCACAGACGTATGGGACATTTGCACTTTAGGAAAATGAATTATTTGGTGAAAAACGATCTTGTGCATGGAGTTCTGAAGCAATCCTTTGGAATTAATGATCATTGTGTTTCCTGCCAAAAAGGGAAATAGCACAAGAAATCCCATAAGTCAAAAGTGGTGAACTCTGTTTCCAGTCCGTTGGAGCTACTGCACATGGATCTCTTTGGACCTGTAAGTAAGAAGAGTCTGGGAGGTTCTAAGTATTGCTTGGTAGTAACTGATGATGTAAGTCCCTAGTTCTAGGATCAATAACTTCGTTATCTATAGTATTAAGGCGCGGAATTCCTCAATACACGTTATCTTACTATAATGAATAAGTTCGCGTTTAGGTTAACTAATACTTAGCTTTAAACAATAAAACGTCTAAGCCTAGCCGTTAGGTTTAAGTTTTTCTCTGGATATATTAAATTCGCAGGTTGCAAAAACGAATGGCAAAAGTCTCCTTTTTCACGTAATGGAAACATATATACATATATATATATATATATATATATATATATATATATATATATATATATCGTCTTAACTCGCAGCCACTAGGCCTGCGAGTTGACTCGACTCGCACACAGGCCCAAGCCCAGTTCAACTCGGCTCGTTGTCACCTGTTGCTTCCTGCGAGTTCAGATCTCATCTCGCATCGCCAAGCCTTGTGACTTGAGATGTCGATTCACAGAAAAAGTATTTGTTAAATACAAAATTTTGTCTACTATTAATAACAAATATTCATTTACAAATCTAAACCAATGTATCAACTTGATAACAATTATACTAGTCATATTACAAGCTAGATATGTTGTCACAAACTATGTCTCAACAGACTCCCCCTTGACAATAGCTCTAGCATCTATGTCTTCAAATTATCTTTGGTCTTTATTTGTAAATCTTACTACCTGCATAATTTTTCATCTTAATATAAGTCTTTACCATCATCTGATAATCTCTCACTAAATCACCCCATGCTTCTGTCGTAAAGATTCTGTTCTCATTCAATTTTAACAGATCCTTCCTCGACAAATTCATTAGATGTCGATGGTCATAAAATCTAAAAATTTCACGTTCTCCACCCTCAACCTCATCATCAGCTTCAACCATAACAGCTTCTCCAGTTACTGAATCCACATGCCAACTTTTCATGTTTCCAAGTATATCTTAGGGCATTATCTTTAACGGAACTTGTTGTACACATCTAACAGCTGGATAAATCTTCTTCCTTCTTCTCCTACCAGTTCTTTCACTTCGTTCTTGTAATTTTATCATTTTTCCATTTCTTGGCTAAATCTTTTAAAATTTTCTTGATCGAACCTTCGTCCTGATAATATGTTGTACATAATTACCAACAAAATCATCACTCGGGTTCTTCAATGGTAATCTTGCCAAATCACAAATCTCATACTTTGGTAGAGAACTAAACACTGCAAGCATTCGTTCAAAGTATTGAACTCCATCAAATCTCTTGATAGCAAACAGTTTTAGATAAGCATCAAAATACCATCCTATAATCCCTCTTCTTGTTATACGCTTACCAGTAATATCAATTTCTTATATTCCAATCTTTTCTTTCTTTTTCTTTGGCAAGGGCTTGAACATAGGATTATCTTTATGCTTATCAGGAAGA
Organism: Pseudognaphalium luteoalbum; assembly: GCA_963422505.1. Classification (NCBI taxonomy): domain Eukaryota; kingdom Viridiplantae; phylum Streptophyta; class Magnoliopsida; order Asterales; family Asteraceae; genus Pseudognaphalium; species Pseudognaphalium luteoalbum. The sequence goes on from OY730194.1 coordinate 90,925,012, forward strand.
TCTTCTTCATCTGAATCAGTTGAATCATCAATTTCTTCATCTACATTGATAACCGTTGGACCTTCATCATTTTCAATAATTACTTCTGTCCTAGACGGGCTCACATGGTGTTCATCAACATTAACATCTGGATCTACACCAATGTCTTGCTCAATCTCTGGAATAGTGTTCCAATCATCAGGTGATTAAAATTCTCCTTCTTCCAAATCATAATTAATATCTTCATCTATCTCATCCAGAATATCATCTTCTGAATATGATAGATTAAGCATTTCAATCCCTAGAAAAACACACACACAAATAACTATTAACAATCTAAATTTCATTATTTATTTCCCTGAATCAATCTAAGAATTTCTTTATTAATCCTTTTTGTGTAATCTAACCATAAACGCAATTAACAACTTATAAATCTTTTATTAATTACCCTGAATTAATCTAAGATTTCTTACGTCTTTTATCAAACACTTAACAAACATTAATTAAATTTAAACTCTAATATATTGTGAATAATCACCAAACATTTGAGTTTACAATTAACTAACTTATATAATTTCCAAGACTTAATTGAACTGTTATTTTCAAAGAACTTAACTTTTCAATTATATCTTTAAATTATATATCATTTGTCTAGCTAAAAATCATACATATTTTACTTGTCAGTTATAAAACTCTCAAGTCTAAAATGTCTAAGTTAAAATAAACTTTGACTGCTGAAATAAATCAGAACACGCCGCACGACTTCTCAATGTGTCGGAAGACTTTCGATCACTAATTTATTTAACTTTTTAGAATCAAATAACTTAAATAATTTCTAATATATTTCACTTGTAATAAGAATCTCAAGCCTAATATATTACCAATACTATTAAGTTACAATTATTCAATTACAATTGTTTTAGTTCAACTATTTACAAATACTAAACAGTACTAATCTATCTTATAATTGTTTTAGTTCAACTATTTACAAATACTAAACAGTACTAATCTAATACTAAGCTATCTTACTAGCTTCTGTATTAACCGGTACCGCTGTATCAGTACTTGTACCAACACCACTACCACTTGCACCAGCAGCAGACTCCCCCTGAACAGTAGTATGCTCACTAGTCTTTAAAGGACCAGTCGGCTCACTATTTTTAGATGCACTCGGATCATCATCTATGTCTTGTCTCCTCTTCAGCTTCAACTCATCTTCTTTGCACGCTGCTCTATATACTCTAATCTCCCCCTGAGCTGATTGTTCTTTATGCAGACTCAAAACGAGTTCCTCCAAATTGTCAAGCTTCAGTCTCTGGGCAGTGCAGTCATCAAGCGGTGTGTTATGAACCTTCATCAATGTTTGATAAGATTCACTAACAGTAAGCAACTGCTGTGCTAAAGAAAGATTTCCAGCTAACAACCGTGGAACTAATCCCGTCAATTTCTCTAACTCCTTCACTCTAGACTCTAAGGATGTAATCCTTTCAGCATCAGTCATAGGAGTCACTGAAATCATCGATGGTCCAAGCGGTGTCAACGAAGCAATATGAGAATCACGAGAAAGTGATGGAATGGCTTGAGATAAGGCTGTCGTGAGAAGGCCAGCTGCAAAGCGGATTGCCTTGGTAGTAGGAAACTGTGCTGAACGCACTAACTCCACAACCCATTCTTTAATAACCTGAGAAACCGATTCTTGTGTCGGTAACTCTGTCCTTGTCTCAGCCTATAAAGTTAGACATAATTACATAAAGAAAAATAATTTTTACAGATAACTCTGTCTCAATTTCTAAGTAATTATATAACACTCGTAGTATACTGAAGTCAGGATCGACTTCTTTAGCTTTACACTTTTCTTTCACAGGCGGATCAGGCATCAACCTTGAACCATAAAAAAATTGTCCAGATGGAGGTGAAATGGGTCTGACATCATCAGAATCTGTAGAAGAATCTGATTCAATCTCACCATCTTTTCCACTAGAAGTACCAACAAGAGTATCCTGAATAGTAAATATATTAAACATTTATGATTAGCATAAAAGCTCTATCATACAAGTTCGATATATATGTAAGGTTAATATGATATATTACCTTCAGAGGTAAAACCTCAGATCTATCATGCTGTCCCTGCTCAACCTCAGGTCTTACAACCTCTGGGTCTGCAGTCTCAGCTTCCTGTGTATGTCATATATATATTTTATGATCAGTTATACAGCCTAATCATCTAAATATCTATATTATTATCATTAAACAATTATATTATACTTTTATGATTAATAAAAGAATCTATCAACTAAGTATCTATATTTTTATATAATATACCTCAGCAGGAGCAAGATAATGCTCAATAGCCTGCAAAACGGGATCAGTAGCATCATCATGTTGTACTAGCACCTCATGCACAACCTGTGCAGCAACATCTGCATCAACCTGATGTCCCGGTTGTTCCAAAACATCATTCAGAAGCTCTTGTGGATCTTCAGGAAGAACCACATCAGCAACATGGTCAGGTACAGCATCAGCAAGACCAACATCTAGCCAACCATGATTCGGTGGCGTCACATATAACGGATTGATCAGAAAACCAAAAAGCTCACGTTCCTCTGGCTTCACAAACCCCTCACGTCGTATGGTCTGCTGAAACATGGTGTTATACCCTCTGAGCGCTATTGTATCAACATGTAAGTGCGGCTCAGGGATAACTAGATCAACAATCCGAGAACGAATGATCAGCATGCAGAACCTCGGGTAGATCAAAAAGTGAGATCTCATAGTACCCGATATCTAGCATACCAGTTCTCCAAAAATATAATCACAAAAACTGTATGGTTTATTATAAACCAGTGACAGCACGGCCGATACAAGAGCAGAGCTCAACTCGTCAAAACCGCCCTTCTTCGGTCCAAAAATAGTGACTATAACATGCCACAAGAATCTCCATTGCCCAATAACTAAGGCCTTGAGGAATTGACGTCATCTTCTCTCACTCGTACACCCCATATGACCTAACGCACCCTCAACAAAATCCATAGGGTACTCAGTCGGACCATCATCTTGGTCTACTATCCCTAGTCGTAAAATCTGACGAAGGTCAGATGCAGAAAAGACAACTGGTCTCTGATTGATCGTTGTGCGTATCACTGGTGGGTTGACGGTCTGATCATACTGAATATCCGTCCAAAAATCATTCAGTATCGTCTGAGATATCAGTGGAGACTCTGTAATCGCATAACTAATGCGTGAACGTGCAAAAAATGTAAGCACCTGAGCTACCTTGCTAGCTCCTCGTGCACTGAGATCTAGATCAACAAGGGTGTTGTGACCTTTATCAAACGGACGAGCCATATCTGTATAAATTACAAATGACAAAAACAATTAATGCACATTAACAACGTTAACTAAATTTTAAACTATAATGTATTATGAATCAAAATTCATCAAACATCTTAGATCTAAATTTAAAATATATAACTTGTTACATAATTGTCGCAAGTCTTATATAAAATATATTTAACTTATTACATGTTAGTCATAAGTTAAATAAAAATATAAACCTTAGAATTATCTAATTCAAAGTCATATATATACAATATATGTTATTACATGTTAACATATAATTCTCACGTCGAAACATACATTAATGAACTTTTAAAGTCATAAGTTGTAATTAGATATAATTGAAAGTGCCACTTATTACATTAAAAGTTGAATCTGCAAATTAAAAATAATAAAATATATTTCAACTCGCAGAGTTCAATCTGAACTCGCAATTGGATTTACATATATGTCAACTCGCAACTCAATTCGCAAACCCCATCAACTCGTAAACCAAGTCAGTTCGCAAAGTCGACTCGTAAGTCAATTCGCAAACCTACTCAGTTCGCAGGTCAACAAGTCAACGCACAAGGTTTCAACTCGCAAATCCAAATGCTGCGAATTGAGATGAATCTCAACTCGCACGATCATCTGGCGTTGCGAAGTGAAACCAAAAATTGATTTTAATGCCATTTTTAACACAATCAAGCGATTGATTTATGTTCATTAAGGGTATAATAACATTAACCACAAGGATTCTTGTTCGATATGTTCCTTAATCTACATAAATCGTTCAAAATTCAAACCAAAACCCTAAGTTTATAAAACTTTTGATTTCAAGTTAATTACACGGTTAAACATGTTGGTTTATACCTCAATGTGATTGCAATACTAAAGTGTATAAAACCTATGAGCTCAAAAACCCGTTCCCGTGCTTATAAAATGGAAATCAGACAAAATCTCTGTTTCGTCTCGTTTCGCTAAATGTCGACTCGCAAGAATGAAGTGAGTTCGCAAAAGTGAAGTGGGTTCGGTGAAGGTTGACTCGTTTGACCTTCATATTTTGTAAGTCCCCAGTACGTGGATCGATAACGAGGTTATCTTAGGTATTAAGGCGCGAAATTCCTCAATACTTGGTTCACAATAAGTGAACAATTTGTTTCGCAAGATAATAGCGAATTGATTTATCAACAAGGTTTTGTATCGATTAATTAAAGTTAATCGATCAATACCTAACCTTATGACTACTTAGAATAGTGTTTTTGTCCTCTGGAAATCGAATGGCCAAAAGTTTTTTTCGATTTAACCTATTATTGTATATATAGGTATCCATCTAATCTCACCTCGCAGGTCGATGGACTCTGCGAGTCGAGTCATCTCGCAGCCCAGTCAAAGCCCAGAAACTGAACTCGCTTCGCTGATCTGCGAGCCCAGATCTCATCTCGCAGGATTAAGTTCTGCGACTTGAGATCTCATCTCACAGACTTTAGTTTGTAACATCGTATTCAATATTCGTCTAACACTTTATCATACTAATATATTTAACGAATATTAATACCAAACTAATATCATTTACAAATCCAAATCAATTGTACAAACTTGATTACAATAATCACTAGTACTATTACAAGCTAGATCTGTTGTCACACATACATGTCCCAACAGACTCCCCCTTGACAATAGCTCTAGCATCTATGCTATTATGTCTTCAAGTTGTCTTTGATTTTTACTCATAAATCTTACTTCCAGCATAAATCTTCAATTTTATACAAGTCTTAACCATCATTTGATAATCACGTGCTAAGTCACCCCATGCTACTGTCGTCAAGATTCTATTTTCATTCAATTTCATCAAATCTTTCTTCGACATGTTCATCAGGTGTCGATGGTCATAAACTCTGAAGATTTCTTTTTCACCACCTTCAACCTCATCATCAGATTCAACCATTACAGCTTCTCCAGTCTCTGAATCCACATGCCAACTCTTCATATTTTCCAAAATATCTTGTGGCATTGTCTTCAATGGAATCTACTGTAAACACTTAACAGATGGATAAATCTTCTTTCTTCTTCTTCGTCCTGTCCTTTGACTTCTCTCTGCCAGTTTAATAGTCTTTCCTTTTCTTGGCTTAATCTTTTCAAATCTATTTGCTCTAACCTCAGTCTTGATTTTGTGTTCGACATATTTTCCAACAAAATCATCACTTGGGTTATTCAAAGGTAATCGAGCCAAATCTCGAATCTCAAATCTAGGCAAAGAACTAAATACTGCAAGCTTTCGCTCAAGATATTGAACTCTGTCAAACCTCTTAATAGCAAATAGCTTCAGCTCAGAGTCAAAGTACCAACCAATAATCCCTCTTTTAGGTTCCCGTTTCCTAGTTATATCAACTTCAGAAACTCCAACCTTCTTTTTCTGGTTAGGAAGTTTTCTAAGAAAAACTGCTGGATTCTTGGTAGGAATTAAGATTTCATCTTTTTCAGAATCGGTTGAGTCATCGATTTCTTCATCTACATCGACAACTGTTGGACCTTGATTATTTTCAATAATAACTTCTGTCCTAGATGGGCTCACATGGTGTTCATCAATATTTGCATCTGGATCTACACCAATGTCTTGCTCATTCTGATAAACAGCAGTCCAATCCTCAGGTAGTAAAAATTCTCCTTCTTCAAGATCAAAATCAATTTCTTCTTCGATTTCATCAAGAATATCACTTCCAGAGTCACTCAATTCTAGCATTTCCATATCTACACAAATCAAATTAATAATATAAATTCTTTTATTGATTTCTCTGAATCAATCTAAAAAATTTCATTATTCATTTCAATTGTGTTAATATAACCAAGCTATATAACTTATAATTCTTTTATTAATTACCTTGAATCAATCAAAGAATTCTTAAGTCTTATAAACACTTAACAAATATTAATTAACTTTAAATTATAATGCATTGTAAATAATCACCAAGCATTTAAATTCACTGTTAATTACCTTATATAATTTCTAAGACTTAATTGAACTGTTATATGACAATAACTTAACTTTCAACTATATCTTTAAATTATATATCATTTGTCTAGTTAAAAGTCATACATATTTAACTTGTCAGTTATAAAAACTCTCAAGTCTAAAATGTCTAAGTTAAAATAAACTTTGACCGCTGAAATAAATCAGAACACGCCGCTCGACTTCTCAATGAGTCAGAAGACTTTCGATCACTAATTTATTTAACTTTTCAAAATCAAATAACTTAAACAATTTCTAATATATTTAATCTTGTAATAAAAATCTCAAGCCGAATATATTACAAAAACTATTAAGTTACAGTTATTCAATTACAATTATAAATTACAATTATAATTCAACTAAAATTCTAAGTACAAATATCTACACAAGTCTAAGCTGTCTTATCAGCTTCACTTGTACCCGCAGCACTTGTACCAGCACCATCACCACTAACACCAACACATGCAGACTCCCCCTGAATAATAGCTTGCTCACCAGTCTTTGAAGGACCAGTCGGCTCACCATCTTTCTGAGCATCGGGATCATCATCTTTATCATCTCTTCTCTTCTTATCTAACTCATCCTCTTTGCAAGCTTCATGATATAGCATTATCTCCCCTTGAGCAGACTGTCCTGAATTGACTCTCAACACCAAACGTTCTAAGTGTTCAAGCTTCAGTCACTGGGTAGTAAAATCAGCAAGCAAAGTATCATGAGTCTTCAGCAGTGTCAAATGTGATTCACTGATATGAACCATCTGCTGAGCAAGAGAAACATTCTCAGCTAACAACCCTGGAATCCTAGAAGTACTCTGTTCCAATTCCTTAACTCTTGACTCTAAGGATGTAATCCTTTCAGCATCAGTCGTCGGAATAACAGATATTGTAGATGGTCCAGGCGGTGTCACTGAAGCAATGTATGATTCACGTGTGAGTGGTGGAATGGCTTGAGATAATGCTTCTTTGAGAAGACTAGCTGCGAATCTACTAGCTTTATTTGTCGGAAACTGAGCATCATGCACCAGTTTTGCAAGTCCCTCCTCAACAGTCTTGGAGACCATTTCTGGTTCCACTGACTCAAGCAGTTTCTCAGCCTATAAAGTTAGATATAATTAAATAAGTAATTGTTACAGATAACTCTGTCTCAATCTCTAATTAAATATTTATAATACTCATAGTACTAAACGTTTATCTCATACCTCAGATGGTACAGATACTGCTTCAGTAACCACCGGTATCATCGTCTCTACCTGATGTATCTTGAGCAACTGTCACAGAATTAACTGTCTCAGTTGAACTCCTGATAAACAACAAGTTAAGATTATCTAACTCTAAATAAAACATACCATCCTGAATGATCAAAGTCCTGGAACGCTTACGGCGTTGAGGAATAAGAGGTAGATCCTCTTCCTCAGAACCTTCGTCAATAATACTGAAGTCTGGGTCGACTTCCTTAGCCTTTCTCTTTTCCTTCAGTGCTGGATCTGGAATCATCCGAGATCGGTATCTAATATAACCAGCATCTGGAGTTGGAGAAGGAGTACTATCATCATCATCTGAAGCCGATTGACCATCACGGCCTCCAGATGGACCAACATCAGAATCCTAAATATTAAATATATTAAACATTTTTGATTAGCTCAAAGCTCTATCATACAAGTTCTATATATTTATGATTAATCTGATAAATACCTTAGAAGGTAAAACCTCAGATCCATCTAGCTGTCCCCGCTCACCCTCAGGTCGAGTAACCTCTGGGTCTGCAGTCTCAGCTCCCTGATCATAATGATATTTATATTTTATAATCAGAAATAATATCTAATTAACTAAATATCTATAACATATGCATTATATAATAAAGTGATAATAATATAACCGTGAAATACCAACATTATTATATAATTATAAAATTACCTCAGGTTGTTCAACATAACTATCAATATCCCGTAACAAGGGATCTGTATCATCATCAATCTGTATCAAAACCTCATGAAGAACCTCAGCAGCTAGCTCAGGCACAACTTGTTGACCTTGATGTTCAACCTGATGTAAAACATCCTCAATGAGCTCCTGTGACTCTGTTGCTGGTTGAGGTTGAGGTTGAGCTTGTGAAGATTGAGGTTGAGCTTGACCGTGAGCTCCAGCATCCATCCAACCATTGTTTGGTGGAACAACATAATCAGCATCAAGAAGATGCCCAAAAAGATCAGCAGCCTCAGGCTTAATCTCATCTTTACGCTTGGATAGCAAAAAGCAAGTGTTGTAACCTCGCAGTCCGATGGTCTCAACTTGAAAATCAGCTGCATAAGCTGGCAAGTTTGGAACTTGAGCTCGAATCAGGAGCATACAGAATCTAGGATAAAGAATAAACAACGTCTAGCAGCTCCGGTGATCTGTCCTCTGAAGGATTGAAAGATATAAGAAGAAAAACTGTATGGTTTATTGTAAACCAGTGACAGTACAACTGACATCAAGTCAGGACTAAGCTCATATAATCCTGACTTCTTGTTCCCAAAAATAGATACTATAACAGTAAAAAGAAATCTCCACTGTCCTAGTACGAATGCCTTGACAAACTGACGTCCTCTCCTAGGTCCTGAATAACCTGTACGACCTAGAGCTCCTTCTATAAAATCAGCTGAAAAAGCAGATGGACCCGCTTCTTGTTTAGAAGTTCCTAGCTGCAATAGCTGTCGTAAGTCATCAGCAGTAAAAGAAATCGGATGCTGATTCACCGTCGTACGTATAGTAGGTGGGTTAGCAGCACCATCATATACTATATTCATCCAAAACTGCGTAAGAAGGTCTTTGTTCAGTGGAGGTGACTCAGTGATAGCAAATCGAATTCTCGAACATGCTAAATATGTCAAAATCTGCTCAAATCGCTCAGCACCACGCTCGTTGACATCTAGATTCACCAAGATGTTGTGACCCTTCTCAAAAGATCTGTTAGCCATATCTGTAATTCAAAATTACACAAATAACAAAAATGTTAAGTTAACGAGCATTAGATAATTTACACTTTAACGTATTATGATCAAAAAGATCATCAAACGTCTAAATATACTATTAACATAATTCACTGAAACTTAATTGAATTAACAAGTTCAATTATATTCTATAAATTATATATAAAGCTCATTAGCTATGACAAACAATTCGAGTTAACATACCGCCGATAAATATCGGAACACGCTGCACGACTACGCTATGAGTCGGAAGACTTTCGATATGAAATAACTTAAATTGTTAAGATATTATACATATTTAAACTTATAAACAAAAGTTCTTAAGTCTATATGTATATAAACAAGTAACTTGTTAATTATTTGTAAACAAACAATTCTCAAATCGATAACAAGTTATAATTGAAAAATTATAAAATTGATTTAATTTTTTAACTCGGTTCGAGGAAACCCTGCGAGTTGAATTCGAGTCGGTTCGGTCAACCCAAGTCAAACAAGTGGAACTCGTCTCGCTTTGGTCAACTTAAGTCAAACGAGGTGAACTCGTCTCGCTTCGGTCAACTGAAGTCAAACGAGGTGAACTCGTCTCGCTGTGGTCAACTAAAGTCAAACGATTTGAACTCGTCTCGCTTCGGTCAACTCATCATCTCAATTCGTTGTAGCGGGCTGCGAAGCGAGATAGATCTCGGTTCGCAGGACCATCTGCTCAACGAATTCAAACATCAACGGATCAATCTAATATGTTTCGAAGCAATTAATCGATTATAACATGTTCATTAACCATCGATTAAGCATTATAAACATGTGTTAGGATTTCTAAATCACTAATTTGTATAAAATCCGTGATAAACTAAACCGACACATTCAAAACATAAACCACTCGATATCTCACAAATTTCACGGTTAAATCTCATGAAACTTACTTCAATAGATGCGAAATGAAAATATGAGTAAGTTCAACGGATTGAAAACACCTTCCTCTTTGTATAAAATCAGAAATCAACCGAAAATTGAGTTCGGTTCGTTTCGCCAAATTCACTTCGCAGAGGTGTATGGATTCGGTTCGCAGAGTGAATAGGAAAGTGTGGTTCGGTTCGTTTAATTTGTTTCTTTTATACTATTTACTCGATTCGCATGTTTCAACTCGGTTCGCAAAGTTTGACTGGTCAAACTCGCAATATTAGTTTAAAATACGAATTAAATAAAAAGTATAAATTAAAACGTAATTAAATAATTATGTAGCCAAAACAATAAATATTTTTGCATAGTTGACTTATACCACTATTAAAATGGCCTTAAGTCAAAATTCAAGTCAAAAATAAATAAATCATTTTTCACTTGAAGTGGAGACATTTATTCAACACAGAGATAAGAGAACTAGTTTAATTTAATTTCAAAGGGTAAACATTAAATAAAACAAGAATACGAAATAAAACTTTCATTAAATCTAAGAAATAATTACAAAAGTTAAAATAATAAAACTACTAACATTCTAATAAATTAACTTAATAGTAAACACTTAAAGTTTTAACTGCTTAGGGATCATATTAGAAAGAATAAGCTGTACTTATTAAATTGTAATAAGCATAAGACAATTGTTAGTATACATACCTCATGAAATTCATATAAGCACAATAAAATCACAACTTTAATCAGTAATAAACTTATATTTATAAAATTATATCTTATGTACCTTTATCCACATGATATAACACTTCATTGAAATATAACTTATAATTTCTTATTATTCACAAAAGTGAATGTTCGAATATCATAGACAGTTCAAGACGATTACCGATATTATGATCCACATAAACAGATTACACACAGGTTTCTGAGCCAAACTTTTATTGTTAATGTGCACAATATCTAGTGTTTTCTACTATACAACATACTGAAGAATTCAAGTACAACACATAACACTGTATCTTGTATTATCAAGGTAGAGATTACTAAATGATGTTCTTTAGAAGCATATAACATACACTTGATACGAGATACTTTGTATCTTTCATATGTAAGGTAGAGGTTACTAAATGATGCCCTTTCGAAACATATAACTCACCTTTTGACATTATGATACTTTGTATCATTTCAAAAAAAAATTTTATTTTAGATCACAGTGCATGGTAGTACTATCATTCAACAATTAAGACATATGTCATACGTTATATAACAGAGCACATAAGATATTACACATGAAAGTTATACTTCTTAACTGCTCGGAAATCTTAGCATAACCTGCCTACCAATAAATCGTATGATGAACCTGACTATACTTAAGTTATTCTTATCACTTGTTAAGTAAAAGGACAAGTTATAATCAGTGGATATAGGTGTATAATAAGATAAATATAAGTATAATCCTAGATAAAAATCGTTATTCTAATGCAACTTATAAGAATCTACTAACACATCATACTTAATACTTAAGGTTATTATTCTTAGACTTATTCTCCTAATGTACTATCATTTCCCAAAATTTTACAGCCAAAACTTAAAGCTTTTGCTAAAAGAACTTCGGTTGTTCTTTTATTGGAGGCGATTCCCCTCGGGTAACAAGCAAATGAATGCCATACGCCCTCCCTTTTTTTTTTTATTAATAAGTACTAAAAATAACTACTAACTATTACTAAAATACCCTTGGAAGACTAATCACTCTGGATTTCTCATTCCATTCAGTTGAACCAATGTCTCAAATCTTGCTCTGTCGAACGCCTTCGTATATAGGTCTGCTAAGTTATCCGCAGTCGGAACCTTAACTAACCTTATCATTTTCTTTTCAGCGCAGTCTCTAATAAAATGATGTCGAATATTAATGTGCTTAGTTTTACTGTGCTTCACAGGATTGTTAGTGATCGACATAGTAGATTCGTTGTCAATCATCATAGGAGTATTGGTTATATTTAACCCGTAATCCCGCAGTTGCTGTTGTATCCAAAGAACTTGAGAACAACAGCTGCCAGCTGCAACATACTCAGCTTCACATGTAGAAATGGCTACTGAGCTTTGCTTCTTGCACTGCCAAGATTCTAATCTACCTCCTAAGAATTGACATCCTCCGATCGTAGATTTCCTATTTTGATTGCATCCTCCATAATCCGAATCAGTATATGCTACTAGATCTAAGTCTCCATCAATTGGATACCAAAGTCCCAGCTTCGGTTACCCTTTGAGGTAACGGAAGATCCGTTTAACAGCCTGCATATGTGACTCTTTCGGATTAGCCTGATATCTTGCACATAAACAAACAGCAAACATAATGTCAGGTCTAGAGGCAGTCAAATACATTAGTGATCCAATCATGGCCCTATATAAAGTAGGATCCACATCCTGATCACTCGATGTATCCGGACCTAGTTTGTGATTAACTGGAATCGGAGAATTGTACACTTTACTGTCATCCATCTTAAATCTTTCTAATAACTCATAAACATATTTAGATTGATGAATATAGAAGCCATCCTTCTTTTGGTCAACTTGTAACCCTAAGAAGAATTTCAACTCTCCCATTGCAGACATCTCAAACCTTTTTCTCATGACTTTCTCAAATTCTTGACACATCTTTTCATCAGAAGATCCAAAGATAATGTCATCAACATAAACTTGTACTAATAGAAAGTCTTTATTGTTCCATTTTACAAACAATGTACTATCAATTGCTCCTCTTGTAAATCCATTATCAAGTAGATACGTTGATAGTGTTGCATACCACATCCTTGGTGCTTGATGTAATCCATATAGAGCCTTATTCAAACGATATACTCTATCTGGATACTCATGATCAGCAAACCCTGGAGGTTGAGCAACATACACCAATTCTTCTACTTTGCCATACAAAAAGGCACTCTTAACATCCAACTGATAAACTTTTATATCATAGAATGACGCGAATGCTAAAAATACTCTAATTGCTTCTAGCCTAGCAACTGGTGCAAACACTTCATTGTAATCTATGCCTTCTTGTTGATTAAAACCTTGAACCACTAGACGTGCTTTATTGCGAGTAATGACTCCCTGGTCATCTCTCTTACACTTAAATACCCATCTAGTTCTAATTGGATATTCTCCCTTTGGTAGGTCAACCAACTCCCAAACTTGTAATTTTGAGAACTGTTGCAGTTCTTCCTGCATAGCTTCAACCCATGAGCTTTCTTTGAGAGCCATTTGCACATTTTTAGGCTCAACTTGTGAGATAAAGCATGAATATCGACATTGATTAGGAATCCCTGTCTCTTTCATAGCAGTATACAAGCTTTCTAAATCTTCAGAAGTACTAGCTTTAGATTGAGTCCTAGTCTGAACAGGAGTATTAATATCACCGATGATGTTTTCAACGGGATGATTCTTACTCATTCTTGTAACCGGTATAGGATCAACTATTAACTCATCTCCTAAGTTAGTACCAATCTCTTCTAATGAAGGCATTTCTTCTGAATTTTCTGAAGAGATCTTTAAATGGTTCAAAGAAGTAAGCACATCATCAAACGTTGTTTGAAGATCCTTTTCAGAATCTTCTGTTTCTTGATACTTATCTTTTGAAAATTGTTGAGACCCACTTGAAGAAGCTTCATTTGAGTCATCGATGTCCTGATTCCAGATTTCGGAACACTCGATGTTGAAGATGGACCATTGTCCAATTCTTCATTCAGTAAGTGCTGAGAGATCTCTGAATCACTGACAAAGTCACTTATGGGAACCTCCTAGGCACAAACCTCCTAGGCACAAACTTAGTTCCCTGTGCACTCGAAGTAGAACCATTCTCAAATTGACTATGGTTTCTACTTTGGGTCCTAAACCTCGAAGGTGTCTTATCTCTTGGCTTATTGAAAGTATTTTCATTTAGAGTATAAGCCCTTTTAGGTTTAGGTGGAGAGACACTATCATTTCTATCTCTTTTTAGAATGTTTACAGGTTTGCTTCCTAATCCCGGTTTGGAGCCTAACCTATCTACAATCGAACTAGAAATAGTTGGTGTCTTTTCAGTATTCACTAACTTATGTGATGCTTCCAGCTTCTTATTTTGGCAACAAGAAGCTACGTGTCATTTTTGGTGACACTTGAAGCAAGACATCTGTTTACGTGACTTACTAACTTTTGCATCCGCTACCGGAGTTTTAGGCACTAAAGGTTCAATGACATGTTCTTTATTAACCACTTCATTGGTCTTAGTATCATTAATTACTCCACCCGGTACAAAATGTACTTTGGTGTGAGGAATTTTCTTACTATCATCAGATGAAGGGTTCTTAATAACACTCTTCTGTGCCTCTAACTTTTCCGGTTTATTAGTTTCCTTCGTCTCAGGGTTAACATCCGCCATTTCAATATCTACAGGAGTTTTAGTGTAATTTGAATTGAATGGGTGAGGCATATCATTATAACCTAAACCAGACATATCCTTCACACTACGCTGAGCACCTAACATTTTATCCATTTCAGATGTTCTATAGCTCTCAAGCTTACGATTCTGAGCTACAAGTTTTGTTTTGCAATCAGCTAACTCCTTATCCTTATTAGCAATGGACAGATTCAAATCGTTTATGTTCATATAGAGACCGTCTATGATAATTAATTTCTCATTCACAGTATCTCTAAAAGCTGTCTTGTCAGCCGCATCTGCCTTAATCTTATCCTTTAAGGCTTGTTTATCATCACTTAACCTACATATATCTAACTTAGCTAGGTCAAGTTCAGATCTTACAGCCTCACTGGATTTACTAAGTGTGCTAAGTTGAGATGACAGGGTATTATTAGTTTCAGTCAAAGTCTTATAGGAATCTGCATAAGCACTAATTTGGGACTGTAAACTAGAAACTAACTGACACAGATCAACAAGAGAGACAAGATCTAGGCATACCCATTTTTTATCAGTTTGCAGTTCAGCCATCTTAGCTACAAAATCTACGGGATCCAAATCTTCAGTTGAACCCAAGTCTAACACATCATCAACATTAGCTTTAACAGGAGTCTCAGGCACCTTTACTTCAAAAGCTGGATCAGTGGGCATATAGGATAATGACTCAGCTTCAATCTCTTGATCGTCAATCTCAGCCATCAAAGCTTCCTCTGACTGAGTTTTCCAATAATAAGACCCATCTAGCTTTTTCACTACTAAGGCTTTGGAATGCAAAGTATTTCCCGAGCCTTGTTTCCCTTCACCAGTCTCTACCTTAGGTCTTTGGCATTCTCTAGCAAAGTGTCCGTAACTTTTACAGTTATAACACTTGACCTTGGTTTTATCAAACCCTGATCTGTTACCAACAACCTTTCTTCCATTTTTCTTTAAGAAATTTTTAACTCTCCTTGACAGCAAAGCAAGTTGGTCCTGGAGATCTATTTCTTCAAGATAATCAGGATCTATCTGATCATAGTCTTCATCAAAAAGAATTGGATCATTAATCTTACAATCAATATAATTCTCATATGAAGCTACAAATGAAGCAAGAACAGACAGTTGCTGCTCAGCAGATTTCACACTCATAGGCATCTTTTGATGTTCTTGAGGTGACTTCTCAGAAGGTTTCCCTTTTGCTTCATTTCCGGATGATGTAATGAAACACAGTTCATCAGCATTACACAGTTCATCAGTTATCATTTCACCCTTTCCATCAGCATTACCAACAAACTAAGCAGTGGTCGAGCTGGATGAAGCAGTCGAAATAGAAGTTTTTCCATGATACAGTCCTGGATCCTGAACATGATCAGAATCAGTATCTTTCGACTTCTTAGTGAAATCATATCCTTTGAGCTTGTCAATGACTTGCTCAAGTGTCATGGTTGCATATCTGGTTTCATTGTCTGTAATCATCACACCATACATCTCCCATTTAGAAGGTAAACCCTCAAGAAACTTGTCGGTTTTCTCTACCTCCTCAATAGTGATTTCATGGTTTTCAATCTCAGATAACAAATGGTAGAAACGAGTAACATAAGCATCAAGAGTTTCTCCTTTAAAAGCTTTAAACAGAGTAAACTTCTTTTCAGAAGCTTCTTCTTGCTTGCTTATACTTGTGGACTTCCCTCACATCTTTTCTCAAGCGCTTCCCAGAGTGCTTTAGCAGTATGAAAAGATTTTAACTGATGATTAATTTCCTTAGATAAGCACATCTTGATACAAGAATGAGCTTTATTTTCATTCTCATAGTCTTTCTTTTGTTGTTCACTCATCAGATTATAGGATACCACAACAACAGCATTTTGAACAGTTTGGGTGGGTGCCGTGTATCCTCCTTTGATACACATCCAGATTGAGAGATTATGGAATCTACAGTAAGATTCAAACCTATCTCTCCAACTGTAATAGTCTTCAACACGTAACAACTTAGGTGGAGTATTAGATTTTCCAACCTCGTGCTCCATCTCAATCATTTTGCTAATGTCAGACATTTTAAGAGTTTCGGGAATTAACAATCAGAAAAAAAATCAGAAAGTTCACTTCGCAGAAACTCGATTCGCAGGACAAGAACTCGGTTCGCAGGGGGAACTCAGTTCGCAGAAGAACTCGGTTCGCAGGGGGAACTCAGTTCGCAGAGGGGAACTCAGTTCGCAGAAGAACTCGGTTCGCAGGGTGAACTCAGTTCGCAGAGGGGAACTCAGTTCGCAGAAGAACTCGGTTCGCAGGGGGAACTCAGTTCGCAGAATCGGCTGAAAAACCCTAAAACGAAAATTTTAGTTTTCTAATCGATTAAACCCTAAGATTTCGGTCGATTACGAAACTAAAAACTTCCAGAGACTGATTTTGATCGTTTTTACGAAGATTAATCGTAACAACAACCCTAAATCTATCGTTATTATCCAAATAACCTCGAACTAACTAAGTATTTAGCCCAAAAGCTCTGATACCAATTGTAAGTCCCTAGTACGTGGATCGATAACGAGGTTATCTTAGGTATTAAGGCGCGGAATTCCTCAATACTTGGTTCACAATAAGTGAACAATTTGTTTCGCAAGATAATAGCGAATTGATTTATCAACAAGGTTTTGTATCGATTAATTAAAGTTAATCGATCAATACCTAACCTTATGACTGCTTAGAATAGTGTTTTTGTCCTCTGGAAATCGAATGGCCAAAAGTTTTTTTCGATTTAACCTATTATTGTATATATAGGTATCCATCTAATCTCACCTCACAGGTCGATGGACTCTGCGAGTCGAGTCATCTCGCAGCCCAGTCAAAGCCCAGAAACTGAACTCGCTTCGCTGATCTGCGAGCCCAAATCTCATCTCGCAGGATTAAGTTCTGCGACTTGAGATCTCATCTCACAGACTTTAGTTTGTAACATCGTATTCAATATTCGTCTAACACTTTATCATACTAATATATTTAACGAATATTAATACCAAACTAATATCATTTACAAATCCAAATCAATTGTACAAACTTGATTACAATAATCACTAGTACTATTACAAGCTAGATCTGTAGTCACATATACATGTCCCAACATATTTGTATCCTGTACTCGATTCGCAAGCAATATCTTGATCCGCAGGTTTGACTAAGTCAAACTCGCAGAATAAATAATATTGCGAATTAAATTCTAAGTATAAATTAAAATCCATTCACACTTATATAGTTAACTCTGTAACTATGTAGCCGAAACATTTTAAAGAAAATGTTTTCGCATAATTTTTCCTCAATGATAATCTTCTTACATATATTAACCGACTAAGCCCGTGATACAGTTAATCTTGTATAAAGAAAAATCTCAAGCTAAAATTGTTTACTTATTTACCTTATGGTCTTAAGTATATAGACAAGTCTAAAATATTTATATAAGTTGTAAAAGAAAAGTTAACCGCCGATATAAAATCAGGACACGCTGCTCGACTACATGTGAGTCGGAAGACTTTCGATTAACATCCCACGTAACCTATATAGTATTTTCATTTGTCATATTACGTTTGTTCAACATAATAGACAACCAGTATAATTTACTTCAATAGGGTAACACATTTAAAAAATAAAACTTTATTAATCATTAAACATAAATACAAAATAAGAAATAAAACTTAAGAGTACTAACATCCTATGAAAGCAAACAAATTTAAAATTAAAATGCTGAAAATTTTAACTACTTAGGGATCATATTAGGAAGAATAAGCCATTTATATTAGATTTTAATAAGAACAGGACGATTGTTAGTATGCATACCTCATGAAATTCATATAAGTGCAATAAAATTACAAATTAACCAGTAATAGACTTATATTTATAAAATTATATCTTATTTACCTTTATCCATAAAACATAACTGTAAATTGGAAAAAAATAACCTTTTTATTTATTAGGAACTAGTTATTCACAAAGGTGAACATTCCAATATCATAGACAGTTCAAGACGATTACCGGTATTATGATCCACATAAACAAATTAGACATAGATTTTTGAGCAAAATTTATTATTATTAATGTGAGCAATATCTAAAGTGTTCCGTTATATAATATACTGAAGAACTCAAGTAAAACTCATAACACTGCATCTTTTAATTTCAAGGTAGAGGTTACTAAATGATGTATCTTTTCGAAACATATAACATACACTTGAGTTTAAATTTTGACAAATATCAAACATCCTTTAAAGATACTAGTGGTTCCAGATCTGTACTCACGTACAATAGAGGATCCCTTAATATAATTAAAATAAGTTTGAGACTATTGGCAAAACTAAAGGCAACAGGTCTGTACTCACGTACAACAGAGTTACCTGTTAGTTTCACTAATAACCATATTTGTAACTATTTGTCATTTGTAGATAAATGCATGATAACAGTGTATGGCAGTACCATCATTCATCAATTAAGACATATGTCATACATTATGTAACAATACACAAAAGATATGACACGCAACATTAGAATTTGTTAATTTCTCAGAAATCTAAGAATAATTTGCCTACCAGTATATCATATAATGAATCTGAATAGACTTTAGTTATTGTTATCACTTTATATAAAGAGCACGAGTTATTATCAGTGGATATAGGTGTATAATCAGATAAATATAAGTAAACTCCTAGGTAAGTATGCAATTCTAATGAAACTTATAGGAATCTACTAACACATCAATCTTAGCACTTAGGTTTATTATTCTTAAGCTCATTCTCCTAATGTACTATCATTTCCAAAGTTTTTACAGCCAAAACTTAAAGCTTTTCTAAAAGAACTTCGGGTGTTCTTTTATTGGAGGCGATTCCTCTTAGGTAACAAGCAAATGAATACCATACGCCCTCCCCCTTTTTTTAAAAAAAAAAAACATAAAAAGTACTACTTACTATTACAAAAATATACCCTTGGAAGACTAATCACTCTGGATTTCTCATTCCGTTAAGTTGAACCAACGTCTCAAATCGAGCTATGTCGAACGCCTTCGTGTATAAGTCTGCTAAGTTATCCAGAGATGGAACCTTAACTAACTTAATCAAATTTTTCTCAGCACAGTCTCTAATAAAATGATGTCGAATATTAATGTGCTTAGTTTTACTGTGCTTCATCGGAGAGTTGGTGATCGACATTGTTGATTCGTTATCAATCATCATAGGAGTATTGGTTATATTTAACCTGTAATCCCGTAGTTGGTGTTGGATCCAAAGAACTTGAGAGCAACAGCTGCCAGCTGCAACATACTCAGCTTCACATGTAGAAATGGCTACCGAGCTTTGCTTCTTGCACTGCCAGGATACTAATCTACCTCCTAAGAATTGACATCCTCCGGTTGTAGATTTCCTATTCTGATTGCATCCTCCATAATCTGAATCAGTGTAAGCTATGAGATCTAATTCTCCATCAGTCAGATACCAAAGTCCAAGCTTCGGTTTCCCTTTGAGGTAACGAAATATCCGTTTCACAGCTTGCATATGTGACTCTTTCGGATTAGCTTGATATCTTGCGCATATACAAACAGCAAACATAATG
This sequence comes from Pseudognaphalium luteoalbum, assembly GCA_963422505.1. Classification (NCBI taxonomy): domain Eukaryota; kingdom Viridiplantae; phylum Streptophyta; class Magnoliopsida; order Asterales; family Asteraceae; genus Pseudognaphalium; species Pseudognaphalium luteoalbum. The sequence goes on from OY730194.1 coordinate 90,945,198, forward strand.
TCAGGCCTGGAAGCAGTTAGATACATTAGTGATCCGATCATGGCCCTATAAAGAGTAGGATCCACATCTTGATCACTCGATGTATCAGGACCAAGTCCATGATTTACTGGAATGGGAGTATGATAGATTTTACTTTCATCCATCTTAAATCGCTCTAATAATTCAGCAGTATATTTAGATTGATGAATAAAGAATCCATCCTTCTTTTGATCAACTTGTAATCCTAAGAAGAAATTCAACTCTCCCATTGCAGACATCTCGAACTTTTTCCTCATTACTTGTTCAAATTCTTGACACATCTTTTCGTCAGATGACCCAAAGATAATGTCATCAACATATACTTGAACAAGAAGAAAGTGTTTCTTCTTCCAGATTACAAACAGTGTACTATCAATTGATCCTCTTGTAAATCCATTCTCAAGAAGATACGTTGATAGTGTTCCATACCATGCCCTAGGTGCTTGATGTAATCCATATAAAGCCTTATTTAAGCGATATACTCTATCTGGATAGTCAGGATCAGCGAACCCTGACGGTTGTGAAACTTACACCAATTCTTCTACTTTGCCATACAAGAAGGCACTCTTAACATCCAACTGATAAACTTTTATCTCTTTGAATGAGGTAAATGCTAAGAATACCCTAATTGCTTCAAGCCTAGCAACTGGTGCAAACACTTCGTTGTAATCTATACCCTCTTGTAGATTGAACCCTTGAACCACTAGATGGGCTTTATTGCGAGTAATGACTCCCCAGTTATCTCTCTTACACTTAAATACCCATCTAGTTCCAATTGGATACTCTCCCTTTGGAAGGTCAACCAACTCCCATACTTGTAGTTTTGAAAACTGTAACAGTTCTTCTTGCATAGCTTCAACCCACGAGCTTTCTGTTAGTGCCATTTGCACATTTTTAGGCTCAACTTGTGAGATAAAGCATGAATATAGACATTGATTAGGAATCCCCATCTCTTTCATAGCAGTATACAAGCTTTCTAAATCTTCAGATGTACTAGCTTTAGATTGAGTCCTAGTTTGAACTGGAGTATTAATATCACCGATGATGTTTTCAACGGGATGATTCTTACTGGTTCTAGTAACCGGTATAGGGTCAACTATTAACTCATCTCCTAAGTTAGTACCAATCTCTTCTGATGAAGGCATATCTTCTGAACCAGCTGAAGATAACCTTAAATGTCTCAAAGGAGTAAGTACATCATCAAACTTTGTATGAAGATCATCCTCCGTATCTTATGTTTCTTGATATGTATCCTTTGAAGGTTGTTGTGACCCACTTGAAGAAGCTTCATTTGAGTCATCATTTGTTCTGATTCCAGATTTTGAAACACTCGATATTGGAGAAGTACCATTATCCGAATCTTCATATAATAAGTGCTCAGATATCTCTGAATCACTGACAATCTAATCCCTTATGTACAGCAGGTACATAGCTCGAAACTTCAATGTTATAAACTATTTCCAGTCATCCCGTGACTTTATTGAAAACTCTTTTATTAGGCGAATTGGGCACATAACCTAGGAAAAATCCTTCGTCAGCCTTTTCGCCAAATTTAGCTTGATTTCCTATTTTCAATATCGTACATGCAACTCCAAAGGGTTCAAATCCCTTCAGATGAGGTTTCTTATTGTTCAATAATTCGTAAAAAGTCTTGTTTCACTTTTGACCGTAAGAACCCTATTGAGAACATGACATGTTGTATTCACCGCTTCTGCCCAAAAGATGATCGGAAGCTTTGAATCTGTAAGCATTGTTCTAGCAGCTTCAATTAACATTCGATTTTTCCTTTCAGCAACACCATTCTGTTGAGGTTCATACGGGGCACTGAATTGATGTTGTATCCCTTTGCTTAAGCAATAGATATTCAACGTTGAGTTCTTGAATTCCGTTCCGTTATCACTACGAATACGCTTTACTCTCGTTTTATAGACATTCTCTACTAGATCTAAGAACTCCATTAAAATTCCAGGAGTTTCATCCTTAGATCCCAAAAAGAATACCCATGAGAATCTAGAGTAATCATCTGTCATAACTAAACAATACCACTTGCCACCTAGACTTCTTTTGCTTATAGGGCCAAAGAGGTCCATATGTAGCAATTCAAATGGCGAGGAGATTGAGTTTTCAGTCTTAGACATGTGAGATTTCTTGTGCTGCTTTCCTTTTAGGCAAGGAACACACTTGTCCTCAGACTCGAAACGTTTCTGTGGTACACCTAGAACTAATCCATTATTGGTTATGTAGTTCATTTTTCGAAAATTCAGATGTGCCATTCTCCTATGCCATAAAAGTGCGTCTGCTTCTGAAGCCTTGGATAGTAAACATGTCGATACCATTGAAGAGTTAGAAACACCCATATTTATAGCATAGATGTCCTTCTTCCTTGGTGCCCTCATCAATATCCATTCTTCAGGAATTGTGAAGCCTGGCTTCAGAATTACAGACTCCTTTTCATTAAAATGAACTGGATGACTTTTATCACAGACTTGAAAAACACTCACTAGGTTATGAGTTAGTTCTTCAACATAATATACATCCTCTAGAGTCAAAGTTCCATTTGAAACTTTTCCTTTCCCAGTAATTACTCCTCCTTTGTCTCCTGCAAAATTAACTTTTTGCTTGAAACCTTCTTTGAACTCCTTCAGCAGACTTCTTTCTCCTGTCATGTGCCTTGAGCATCCACTGTCTACATATCACCAGCTATCCTTGTTCACAGTCTACTCCTACACATAACAAATTGTACACAATTATTTTTCAAGAGGGACCCAAGCCATTACGGTCTTGGTTTGTCCCTGATCATCTACAATCTGAACCTCCTTAAAGTAACCATAACTATTCCCATCGGGAGTCGTGGTAACTTTCACAAGAGTTTGAGATTGTTGATGATCTGTAGTCTTAGGCCTATGAGGAGAGTGAGTAGAAAACCTCCTAGGCACAAACTTAGTTCCTTGTGCACTTGAAGTAGATCCATTTTCAAACTGATTATGGTTTCTACAGGGGGTCTTAAACCTCGAAGGTGTCTTATCTCTTGGCTTATTGAAAGTATTTTCGTTTAGAGAATAAGGCCTTTTAGATTTAGGTGGAGAGACACTATGATTACCATCTCTTTTCAGAATATTTACAGGTTTGCTGCCTAATCCCGGTTTGGAGCCTAGCCTGTCTATAATTGAACTAGAAGTGGTCGGTGTCTTTTCAGTATTCATTAACTTATGTGATGCTTCCAACTTCTTATTTGGACAACAAGAAGCCACATGTCCTTTTTGGTGACATTTGAAGCAAGACATCTATTTCTGTGACTTACCAACTTTTGCATCCGCAGTCGGCATCTTAGGCACTAAAGGATCAGTTGCATGGTCTTTATTAATCACTTCATCAGTCTTAGTATCATTAATTACTCCACCCGGTACAAACTTTACTTTGGTGTGAGAAACTTTCTTACTATCATCAAATGAAGGATTCTTAATGACATTCTTCTGTGCCTCTGACTGATCAGGTTTAGTTACTGCTTCTACAGAACATACTTCAGTCATCTCAGTATCTTCTGGAAGCCTAGTGTAATTTGAATTGAAAGGAGGAGGTGTCTCATTGTAACCTAATCCTGACTTATCCTTTACACTTCGTTGAGCATCAAGCATCTTGTCCATCTCAGTGGTTCTGTAATTTTCTATCTTTCGGTTTGCTCAACTAGCTTCAATTTACAATCAGCTAACTCTTTCTCCTTATTAGCAATTGTCTGATTTAAGTCTTTTAGATTCATATAGAGACCATCTATGATAACAGCTTTTTCATTTATGGTATCTCTAAGTGCAATCCTCTCAGAAGCATCAGACTTAATTTTATCTTTTAAGTCCTGTTTATCGTCACTTAACCTACGCACATCAATCTTAGCTAGTTCAAGTCCAGATCTAACAGTCTTATTAGATTCAGTCAATATGCTAACTTGAGAAGACAAGTTTTTGTTTGCTATAGTTAAAACACTATCATGTGATTGCAAATCAGTAACTAAATAACAGACATCAACAAGAGTAAGAATATCAATACATACCTTTTTCTTGTCTGTTTAAATTTCAGCCATGCGTGCTACAAAGTCTTCAGGATTCATATTTTTAGCTGAATCCATATACAGCACGTCTTCATCACTTGCTTTCACTTCAACCTCAGGCACCTTTACATCACACTCTGCATCAGTAGGCATGTAGGATGTAGACTCATTAATCTCAACCATGAAAGCTTCCTCAGACTGATCTTTCCATTCATAAGAGCCATCCAACTGTTTCACAACCAAGGCTTTGGAGGCGAGAGTGCTTCCCGAACCTTGTTTTCCATTGCCAGCTTCTACCTTAGGTTTTTGGCATTCTCGAGCAAAGTGTCCATAACCCTGACAGTTAAAATACTTGATCTTGGTCTTATCAAACCCAGATCGATTGCCAACTACCTTTCTACCAGTTTTCTTCAAGAAATTCTTTACTCTTCTTGACAACATAGCAAGTTGATCCTGAAGTTCTATTTCTTCAAGATAATCAGGGTCTATCTTATCATAATCTTCATCAAACATAATTGGATCATTGATTTTACCCTGAATGTAGTTTTCATACGAAGCTACAAAGGAAGCAAGAACAGATAATTGTTGTTCATCAGATTTTACACTCATAGGCATCTTTTGATGCTCCTGAGGTAACTTCTCAGTTGGTTTTCCCTTTGCTTCACTACCAGATGATGTAACGAAACACAACTCATCAGTAATCATTTTACCCTTTCCATCAGCATTACCAACAAACAAAGCAGTGGTCGAGCTCGAGGAAGCAGTAGAGATAGTAGATTTTCCGTGATATAGTCCTGAATCGTGAGCCTGATCAGAATCAGTATCTCTAGTCTTTTTGGTGAAATCATAACCTCTGAGCTTATCAATAGCCTGCTCTAAGGTTATAGTTGCATACCTCTCATCATTGTCTTTGAGCATTATGCCATGCATTTCCCACTTAGACGGTAAACCCTCAATAAACTTGTCTGTTTTCTCAGTCTCAGTAGTTACAATCTCATGGTCATCTAGCTCACTCAGCAAATGGTAGTACCTTGTGGTATAAGCATCAAGATCTTCTCCTTTCAAAGCTTTGAACACAGTAAACTACTTTTTCAGGAGATTCCTCTTGCCTGCTTTAACTTGTGGACTACCTTCACGCCTTTTCTCAAGAGCTGTTCACAACGTTCTAGCAGTTTGGAAGGATTTCAGTTGATGATTAAGTTCCTTAGGAAGACTCATCTTGTTTGAAGAATGAGCCTTGTTCTCAATCTCAAATTCCTTCTTTTGTGCTTCACTCATCTGTTAATAAGTGAGAACCACAATAGCATTCTCAACAGTTTGTGTAGGTGTCGTGTATCCATTCTTGATACACATCCAGATAGATAGATCATGGAATCTACAGTAAGATTCAAACATATCCCTCCAGCTATAATAATCCTCAACTCTTAACAATTTAGGTGGAACATTAGATTTTCCAATTTTGTGTTCCATCTCAATCATTTTGCTAAGGTCAGACATCGTCAAGTATAAATGTCAAACTGTATTTTCGAATTCAAAAAAAAAAAATTTGACTCGCAGAAACTCAATTCAACTCGCAATCTCAACTCGTCTCGCAAAACTCAGTTCGCAAGTCTCAGTTGGTATCGCAGTGATGTCAATTCGCAAGTGATCTCAGTTCGCAAGAGATCTTGGTTCGACTCACAGAACTCAGTTCGGTTCGCAAGTTCAACTCGGTTCATAGACAATGCTGAAACCCTAATCTCAGTTCGCGAAACGGCTGTAAAACCCGAAAATGAAAGTTTTAGGTATTTTTACGTTAAAATCAGTAGATTTCGACTGTAAACTATCCTAAAAACGTCTAGAGAGTGATTTTGATTGTTTTTACATACTAATGCACGTCAAAACAAACCTTAATCACACGCGATTAACCCAAAAAGTTCAAACTTAGTCGTATTTAGCCCGAAAGCTCTGATACCAATTGTAAGTCCCTAGTTCTAGGATCGATAACTTCATTATCTATAGTATTAAGGCGCGAAATTCCTCAATACACGTTATCTTACTATAATGAATAAGTTCGCGTTTAGGTTAACTAATACTTAGCTTTAAACGATAAAACGTCTAATTCTAGCCGTTAGGTTTAAGTTTTTCTCTGGATATATTAAATTCGCAGGTTGCAAAAACGAATGGCAAAAGTCTCCTTTTTCACGTAACGAAAACATATATATATCTCGTCTCAACTCGCAGCCACTAAGCCTACGAGTTGACTCGACTCGCACACAGGCCCAAGCCCAATTCAACTCAATTCGTTGTCACCTGTTGCTTCCTGCGAGTTCAGATCTCATCTCGCATCGCCAAGCCTTGCGAATTGAGATCTCGATTCGCATAAAAAGTATTTGTTAAATACAAAATTTCGTCTACTATTAATAACAAATATTCATTTACAAATCTAAACTAATGTATCAACTTGATAACAATTATACTAGTCATATTACAAGCTAGATCTGTTGTCACAAACTATGTCTCAACAGATGACTATTCACGCTTTTCGTGGGTGTATTTCTTATCTACTAAGGATGAAGTTCCCGAGATTCTCACCTATCTATTTGATAAGCTAGAGAACCTGTGCAATCTGTCGATCAAGAAACTGCGATCTGATAACGGGACTGAGTTTAAGAATTCAACTATTGAGTTGTACTGTCTAAGGAAAAGTATTGATCATCAATTCAGTGCTGCTCGAACTCATCAACAGAATGGAGTTACTGAGCGTAAAAATAGGACACTCATTGAAGCCGCGAGAACAATATTGGTGGATTCTAAGCTGCCTATTACCTTCTGGGCTGAGGCGGTCAATACCGCTTGTTATATTCTTAACAAGGTCTCTGTGGTTAGGAAACACAATAAAACGTCATATGAGCTGCTTAACAATCGAAAACCTTCGTTACAGTTTCTTGAACCGTTTGGGTGTCCCTGCACAATTATGTACACAAAAGAGAGAGTTGCTAAATTTGGAGCAAAATCTAGTGAAGGCCTATTTTTGGGCTTTTCTAATAGCTCTCTAAACAAACGTGTGTATAATTTGGCAACTAAGCGCATGGCAGAACATTTTGAACTCACGTGCTTTCGGTATACCAAAAATCCGCAGGGAAAGGGACCCACACATTTGTTTAACTATGAAGCAATCTTTGACTCATTCAATCTTACTAAAGAAGAAGATGAGGTTGATCAGGTGATTACCCTGCTACACGGATTTGATTTATCTTCAGATACATCTCCGCCATCAACGTCAAAGCCACCGACTGCTATCACTACTCCACCTCCTTCTCAAACCAACGCCGAGGTTCCTGAATCATCGATGAGAAATCAAGAAACGTATACTGATGTTCCTGAGTTGTCTGATGATGAAGATGAACCACTTTTGAATACTGATGTGTAACACCCCACAAATTTAAACGCGATTATGTACACTAAACATTTGCATTTTTAGGCTAATTCCCTAACTTTGAGTGAATTCACAACTACTTTTAGAGGTAAGTCTAGCAAAGCCCAACTACTTAATACGCGTAGTATTACTTATTCATAATTAGTTATAATTATGTACAGAACAATTTAAACAATGCGACAAAAATATGCGACTGTTGGTGGACAAAATTTTAAATGAAATTTTAAAACTAAATTAAATTAACTTTACAAAAAAAAAAAATTTTGATTAAAAATATCTTAACATTTAAACAATTGTGGAAACGAACGCCACACGGAGCGCAACCACGGAAGCAGAAAAAGGAGACAAAACTCCCTCCCACCTCCCCTTTTCTCTCATCTATTTCTCTCTCTTATTCCTTCTTTTTCTCTCATCCCTCTCTAAAAACACCACCACCTTAAACCTCCCAAAAAACCGCCACCAAACCACCGTAAATCACATGGACCATTTAGAGAAAAACGACCACGACAACGAGATCTACACTTCCATCTTCTCGGATTTTCACGACGACAACTTTGTAAGATCCTGACAATCCCGCAAATTCTTAAATCTTGCTATTTTCTTTAATATCTCATGTTTATAATACTTAATATACCACATTTTAGTGTTTTTATCAATTGATTATGTCCAAATCGAAGCTTAAATTCGTTGTTTTTAAACTGATCTACGAACAGTCTAAATGACGCATCAGGCCCAAAAACAGTATCGCGTCACTTAAGTGACGCACTAAGTGTCGCATAAAGCCCTCTTTTTGCGTCACTTCGCCAAGTGACGCTACAACCCTCTTTTTCCGACACTTACATCGATACTTCTACCCGTCACTAGCATGCGTCACTAGCTTAAGTGACGCCTATACTCGAATACTGATTTTGACCCGACACTTGTACCCGTCACTTATATAAGTGACGCCTCATATGCGTCACTTCCTCGAGTGACGCTAATAACGCAGAACTTACCATTTTATGCGACACTTCCTAAGTGTCGCTACCCCAAGGCAAATGACGCCTCAAGTGACGCTAAAAACAAAAAGTTTACAACTTTTTCACAATGTGTTTAGAATGAGATTTTACCACCTGATTTTACTCCGAAATGAAATTTCGAATGCATTTTTACTTCTGACGCTTTCCTTTTCCATCTCGGTGCCATTACAACCTTCAAAAAGTAGTTCACAGGTGTAGGTGTTAATATGCAATTGATCTTGAGAAAATATACACGAGCAACAAAAGAAAATTCAAGTAACAACTTTTATGGCTCTATTGCTAAACAAACCGATCAATAACCTTGTACACGCTCCCCTTTCACAAAACAGAGATAAACATACACATCTACATGTTACCATTATATGTATGCATATACATTTTGAGTTGATTCGATATGAGATTTCAATATCAGATCCTAATCAAATGCGAAAGGCATTATGAAGAAAGGAGCGAAGAAAGGATAAAATAGAAGGGGGAAAGGGGAAAAAGACAAATTTACCCTCACGTGCAAGTCACGTGGTAATATTTAACGAGAGAAATAAACGAAATTAGACGGAGGTACCAATTGCGAGCAAAAATGAAAGTTATTGTATGAAAAACATGAAAAAAAAGTTCGGGTATCATTTGTGAAAAAGTGTGTAAACCACATGTATGGTTTATGGAATTTTCTCTCAAATAATTAATATTTTTCATTAGCTTGGTTTCAAAATCTTTTAATTTTTCAATCTCTACTTATATAAATCCAATTATTTACATAAACTAATATAATCATGAATTGAACTAAATGCTTAATATTAACTTACACATTTTGTTAGTAAAAACACCATACCAAATTTATAAATTTCATATTAGAATTCAATGGCCCATGTGTATACATAAGTTTATAGTCTAGTAACTAGTAATAAGTAATCTGAATACTTTAGAAACCTTTACTCCCACATACTATGTTCTTCTCCAATTACGGTGAGTCACACCTTCTGCCGTCGCTGGAAACAGCGACCATTATTCCGTCAAAATCAGCCAACCGATGATTTCCTCCCAAGCAATGATTCAAGTCTACACAAGAAAAAAGCAAATTTGGAACAAGATTTAAATACTATCATCGCTTTGCTGCTGCATCATGGCAAATCTAGAACTACGACTGACAACATCATCGGAAGCCCTAATAATTCTTCACCGCCGTCCTGATCTTCTCCGGTTGCCGTGGAGCCGTCTTCCTTAGCGTCTGGATGGTGGTGACTGTGTCGTCGGCTGGGGTAAGGGTGAGTGGTTTAGTGACGATAAATTTTGATTGTGAGTCGACTAAGAAAAAAAGACAAAATGGGAATAATGGAAAGAAAATAAAAGAATAACTAATACTCATACAACTTCAATTGTGGACCAAAACTAATGGAAACCAATGGAAACTGACTCGCCACGTCAGCACCACATCAACTTTATTCAAAACTAACTGAAATTGATGGATCTATACCATCAACGACACCGTCACTTTGATTTTTGAGTCTCACATTTACCAATTTATATTTAGTTTTGATTGTGTGTTGTGTGGTTTTAATGTGACGTTTTTGGACTGTTGCATGCTTGTATTATGGTTTGATTTCACATTGTGTGGTGGGTTTTTGTTGGTTTGGCCGGATTTTGCTGTGCCCGAATTATGCAAATGGAGGTCGTGGTCTTAGAGTTGGGAGAATGTGTTTTATGTGTTAAAGTTAATTCTTTTTAATAAATATTATATATATATATATATAAAAGTTATATTAAAATCAATAAAATAAGAAAATAAGGGTATTTTAGTCATTTCAAGTGATGAGGGACCATTTACAAGAAAAAGATAAACTTATTGGACTGAAAACATAGGGAAAAAAGTTTGGGGATGAGTTTCATAAATCGTTGTAAACCATAGAGACCATCTTTGGAATTTACTCTTTAGTTTTATACACTACATAAAAAAATTGATTACATGTCATCCGACGCTAATGAGTGTCAAGCCAAAGTGACAAGCAGGTGACATTGGTGTCACTTAAGTGATGCCTGTCACTTTGAAACTCCCGAGAAATGACAACGACTCCCATTGAGAGTGGTAAGAAAGAGAAACTAATATTATAAAAGTCATTAATAATTAATATTTTTATCATAAAAGATAAAGGTGATATAGTCATCTTCATGTCAAAAGGACGTAGTTGAGAAAAATAACTAACCATAAGAACTAACATTGTAATTAACGAAGTTAAAGGTTTGGAAGTGGCTATCTAGCAAACGACAAGGACAAAAAATGCAATTACTCTTTAATCACTACTTCTAAGTCCAGATGACATAATCAATGTAAAACAAAGACGGTTGAGAATTAAAAGTCACCTTGAGAAAATCACCTACAGATAGCCTACTTATTTACATGATAAAATCACCTACAGATAGCCTACTTATTTACCTTGAGAACATTAGTTTCTGTCCATCAAAAGTAATTCGAGGAAAATGTTAGAACATGAAACATAAAGTGAGTTGTAATAATTTGTTGTCATTTAAACCATCCATCACACCTAACTCGTATATTGCAGATTATTAGGACACTGACACACGGACCTGGCCACGCCAACACATGCTAACATGGCTTGGACACACAACCCGTAAGTAGGCACCCGCAACTTGCAAATTGCATGTTGAGCCCGGATAAAGTGTAATTTATATACTTATTAATTCAAAATCATACACTTTTAACAATTAGAACAAAAATTTTATTTTCCAAAAGCTTAAATTGTGAATTTTTTCATTAATCGAGAGAACCTGTGTGAAGTGGATTTTTTTTATTTGATGTATATGATTATGTCGGATATAGATAGAATTTGATAGTAATATTGTTAGTCGATACATGTCACCATAAAATCTCTTTTTTGTTCTCTAAAAACTAAAGTAATATGTAGGTCCATTATATAAAAATGTAAAATCATCACAAAGGCACTTTCTAGTCTCTAGTGCATATATGTACAGTCACATGTATTAATTCAAATATGTGATCAAACCCAGATACGTGGTATAGTATGGAAATATACAGTCTATACCATCACACAACACAAAAATGTATAAGAAATCTACAATGGAACTCTGAAGCAACAAAACATCAGTCCCGTCCAAACTGCGACAGTGACCACTGCACCGTCAAAATGACCCGCTCCCCCGCTATCCTTCATGTCTACTGTAGTATCTCTAGTGCTTTTGCATTAATACATATGGTATGGGGTAAGATTTGATTTATGCACTATTACATTTTTATATAAAACGAATCAAGTCATCCTTTATCCATAGGAGATGTTTTAAAATTTACTTGAGTTTTTAGCCGAAAACCTTCCACATCTAGGGACAATACTAACTATATATGATCTCAAGTATTAGTAAGAAGCGCTTAAATTTTAATTTTGAACATTATGAGTTGAAAAATTCACAAGTATCATTTTTAACATATCTATGAAGTGTTTGAATTTATTGATCATTATCCGATCAAGAAAATCAAGACATTCGTAGATGCATTAATGCATTACATACAATATTTTGAAAACCGGATGAACCGGTCCGGACAGAAAAATGCATAAATGCATTATATACAATATAGATCATATACAATATAATCTATATATATTGATTATATATAGATGCATCTCGCATTTATCAAAGTTTTTTGAACCTAGGGCTAAGTGTATATTTATATAATTTGTAAATAATGTTATTTTGACGACTTATATGGCTTATATTAAGAGTAATTAGTAGTTCATACGGCATATGTTTTTCATGGTCCCTAAAATCTTCTGTATAATATCATCTCGCGTGTAGTATGCCATACTAGATACACCTCCTGATATTAAATATAGAGTTTAAGTGATATTACAAACATTAATCTTTTCTAATTGTTGCAAGAATTACATACAAAATCGTGTACCAAGCTGTGTGTAATGAACCCGATAAACACAACTTCAGTAGGGAAACATAGTAAATCGACTATAGTGATGGCTGTCACTCCATTACTAGCTCCCTGTATTAGAAAAATTAAGCGTTAATGAATTCAAAATAAAGTATGCATGCAATTAAAAATTCGACAACAATGAGAATGTTAACGTACATGCAATGGGATTATATAACTGCCATGTGTATCCTGTGGTTGGCAGACATTTTTTGACATGAATCAATAGATTGTACTTATAATGTAAAAGTTGTAAATAATACTCTTATGCATGAAATAATGGGCAATGAGTCAATGTTAAAATGCATAAATAGTTTAAAGTTGCGGTAATGAATGATTAATTCGGCAAGGTAAACATTGTTAAACAACAAATTTTAAGAAATAATTAAATAACAAAAAAATGTATTTACATAGGATAATAATGTCAAAGTAGTTTAAGTAATTATATGATAAAGTTTTCATTTGTGTCTTATCAACTAAAAAAGATCCTTATTAAATGATCAATTTGTTACCAATATTTTATAATTTTAAATATGTATACAATTTTAATTTTGATAACTGCAATAATAATAATACACATAATAACTGGTATCTCACCATAATTAGGTTATGCCTCATGATAGGATTCAATCTGAACAACTAACATGTACTAAATTAGTTTGTAAAGTTGTTAGAAGTTAAGATAAATTTACCTTTAATAGTATCGCCCACTATATTTGACACCCCAATATAAACAACGTCCCACTCAAAGGCCGTCGCAATACACCTTTAACGAAAATTCAGGGTTAAAAGTATGCCCGAACTGTTAAATAAAACATGAAAACTATTTAAACAAAATTGTCAAGGAAATTTTTGGAAAAAATAAAATAAAACATTTGTTTACTATATGACTTTAATGATGTGAAATGTCTAACCCATAAACAAATAGATCATGTTAATTATTTATCTATTTTATTTTTTCTAAAGCTTAACTAATTAAGTCTGCAAAGCAAACTAGTCACACAAAACATGTGATTTTGTTCCCTAACAAAACTAGACTTGTGTTTATGCTAAAAAGGCAAAAAGGTAGAAAAATAAATATCGTCATACTATAAAGGGAAGTTCTAATATGGTGCATAAAATAGTTAAGGTCTATACATAACAGTTTAAAATGATCAGAAAGAAAGAAGGCAATTTCAAGAGTTAATTACATGTAGAGCCGGCAATTATGCCAAAACTATGTGAATGGGCAATAATTAACTATTTCTATAATTTTATGAGTTTATATGGATTTTCAGTTTTTTAGGAATGAATTAAATGGACCATGTCTCTTTTTCAAATGGTTATTTTGAACGGGGTGTTCTCTTTAATACTATCAAAAATATCTACCTAACATTATTGTAACTTCTATTTATTATTTTGTTTTTTGTTTTTGATAAGCTCTTTTAGCTTCATTATTAATAATACAATTATTAAGAACTATCAATTATTTAATTATGATGAATCTACTAGCATTAGTTTTCTATATCTATTATATTACAAAAATGATTAACTATTTGTATCTTCTTCTTTCTATAAAAGTTATAAAGATATATAGCTGATCAAGATGAAATGACCCATTCGACCAAATCTTGAATTACCTCTTATGACATGTATCTGTTGAGACCTAAGTCCGTTGAAGCATCCATTAAAACCAGAGCTCATTTTAGCCCGTGACTCAAAACTGCCATACCCACCCATTTCTTCTTATCTAAATTTACATGGATGGTCCATGTAACACCCCGTAAATTTAAACGCGATTACGTACACTAAATATTTGCATTTTAGGCTAATTCCTTAACTTTGAGTGAATTCACAACTACTTTTAGAGGTAAGTCTAGCAAAGTCCAACTAGTTAATACGTGAAGTATTACTTATTCATAATTAGTTGTAATTATGTACTGAACGATTTAAACAACGCGACAAAAATATACGACTGTTAGTGAACAAAATTAGTTAACAATATGAAATTATTAAATAACATTAATGTTTACTAAATATTATGTCGATAATATTTACAAGTAGTTCGTAACGAATAACATTTATTACGTGAAACTGAAACAAAATAAAGTTTAATATTTTATATACTCAACTAGATTAGTTTTATAAATATCCCAATTTAAAATATAATGGAATGCGTATTTAAAAATTTATTATTTAAAATATTATAAGATGTAACGATCGGCTAAACAAACACGGGTAAAATACCACAAATTGGGACAAAATACCCTCCCCTTTGTTGAACAAAAATCAACCCCAAACACCCCACTTCCCTTTTCATTTTCATTTTCATCATCATCCGCTCATCTCATTTCTCTCTCTCTCTTTTCAAAACCCACCACCACCATCTAAAAACTACCACCAAAAACCACCAAATACTACCATTAAAACACCTCAAATCACATAACTCATTTAAAGAAAAACGACCACGCGAGATCTACACTTTCATCTTCTCGGATTTTCACGACGACAACTTTGTAAGATCCTGACAATCCTGCAAACTCTTATATCTTGCTATTTTCTTTGATATCTCATGTTTATAATACTTAATATACCATGTTTTAGTGTTTATCAACTGATTATGTCCAAATCGAAGCTTAAATTCGTTGTTTTTAAACTGATCTACGAACAGTCTAACTGACGCATCAGGCCCAAAAACAGTACCGCGTCACTTAAGTGACGCACTAAGTGTCGCATAAAGCCCTCTTTTTGCGTCACTTCGCCAAGTGACGCTACAAACCCTCTTTTTCCGACACTTCTACCCGTCACTACCATGTGTCACTAGCTTAAGTGACGCCTATACTCGAATACTGATTTTGACCCGACACTTGTACCCGTCACTTATATAAGTGACGCCCCATATGCGTCACTTCCTCAAGTGACGCTAATAATGCAGAACTTACCATTTTATGCGACACTTCCTAAGTGTCGCTACCCCAAGGCAAGTGACGCCTCAAGTGACACTAAAAGCAGAAAGTTTACAACTTTTTCACTAAGTGTTTCGGATGAGATTTTACCACCTGATTTTACTCCGAAATGAAATTTCGAATGCGTTTTTACTACAGCAACATAACAGAAATAAAAATTTTCCAAGCTGACCTGGCAGCTCGACCCCAGCCAGGGGCTCTGCCCCTTGGACCCCGCTACCAGGGGCGCTGCCCCCGGACCCCCGTACACAATTTCATACTTTATGAACCACAATGAAACAAAAATAAAAATATTTTCAGAGATTACTATTTCAAACAGTTACCAACGATTCGTATACATTTTCACAACTATGAAATACAAACGTAAAGGTTAAACAAATACTTTGGACATAACTTAGTTGTACGAACACTAGCATGGATGGTCGACTTAGACATCCACGTACTTATTAAAATATCATACGTGTAGGGCGTTAGGAGATTTCGACTAGACTTCTTGGGCTTTAGGCTTTCCTAGCACTTGAACATACTCAACTCAACATGTGAGTTCACAGCCCCTACTTAAACTGCTTTACTACTTTCGAACAGGAGTGGAAAACATAGTCAACTGTTTTACTAATTGCCATAACTACTTTTGCTTACATGATTGTTTATCATATTTGTTTACTCGAACGATTAGAGTACTGTGAATTGTTGAACTCTTACACAAAACTGGTATTTATGAAACAACATTTTCATACTATAAACTTGTTAAACTTTGCTTGGTAAACCGGAGAATGACCGGTACTTTTATGTAAACGCTGGAGAACGACCAACAACATATTTTAGTGCCAGAGAACGACTGGCCAAGTGGACGGGAGAACGACCCGTGCGTATTTGGATGGGAGAACGACCCATGCGTCTTTTAACCGGAGAACGACCAGTACTGTGTTTTGCTGGAGAACGACCAGCAGTATTTATTGCCAGAGAACGACTGGCCGAGTTTGGACGGGAGAACGACCCATGCGTCTTTTGACCGGAGAACGACCGGTACTGTTTTGGAAACGCTGGAGAACGACCAACAACGTATTGCAACCTGTATTTTGGGTAACATCCCACGTAAACGGTATTTGAGTAACATCCCACGCAAACAGTATTTTGGTTGACATCCCAACCGAACTATACTTGGATAACATTCCACAAAACGTTTACTTAACTATTATGGCAATAACTATTTGTGAACGTATTGATTTTAACAACCGTGCTTACGAATTTGATTCAACTATTGCAAACATAAAACCTGTGAATTCACTCAACCTCGTTGTTGACTTTTAATATGTTTTTCAGGGAATTAGCTGCACGTAAGACATCCTACAAACATGGAACGTAGGCGACCCCCGAAGGAATAGGATGCCAACTTTTGACAACTGGATTTCTTTTATATAACTAAGTTGTTTAGTCATATTTACGAAATCTACTTTTGTAACTTAAATACTTTTCAACTTATATGATTCGATGAATCGTATACTTTGTAATCGTTACTTTTGGCATCTTAAATATATATTATGTTCTGTTATAATCATAAGCTCTGATACGTATGCATGTACCGTGTATTGTGGCATTCCCCATACTTAACTAAATGCTTCAGCTAAACTCAATCAACAAATTTTGGGGGTGTTACATGATGAATTTGATTTGGGACAGGAAGCCGATTCTACAAACTTGGATTCTGTCATTGTGCCTGACGAAATTCCAAGCTCTCGTATCAATAAGGATCATCCGGTGGAGAATATTATCGGTTCTTTAGATAAAGGGATTCAGACACGAAGTCAAGTTGCTACTGTTGAGAATTCTGAATCCCCATCTGATTCTGCTGAGCCTGTCTCTCTTGCATGTCTTGCCGCAGAGGAAAAATCGTGTTTTCTATCTCAAGTGGAGCCTAAACGGACAGAGGATGCTTTGAAAGACCCACACTGGGTTGAAGCTATGCAAGAGGAGTTGCAACAATTCAAAAAGCTGCATATTTGGGAATTGGTACCGTTACCTAAGGGTGCACATCCTACTGGCACTCGATGAGTATATAGAATCAAGAAAGATGATCGATGAGTGGTTATCAGAAATAAAGCACATTTAGTTGTTCAAGGCTTTCATCAAGTAGAGGGTTTGGACTATGATGAGGTTTTCGCTCCTGTTACTAGATTGAAGTCGATTCGTATCTTTTTGGCATACGCGTCCTTTAAGGAATTCCGCGATCATCAGCTTGATGTGAAGAGCGCATTTCTGTACGGACAGGTTGATACTGATGTGTATGTGAAGCAGCCTCCTGGTTTTGAAGACCCTTTGCATCCGGAATATGTCTTCAAACTTAATAAGGCATTGTATGGTCTGCATCAGACTCCAAGACTGTGGTTTGAGAGGCTCGCTACTCATTTCATTAAGAATGGCTTCGAAAGATGAAGTATTGATAGAACTCTATTCACAAAAAGAGACGGAGACGACTTGTTACTGGTACAGGTTTATATCGACGACATCATATTTGGTTCTACAAAAGAGGCCATGTGTAAGGACTTCGAGCAACTCTTGAAGTTTGAATTTGAGATGAGCGTCATGGGGGAACTTACGTTCTTTCTGGGTGTACAGGTTGAGCAGTCTGCCAAATGCATCTACATTCATCAGTCCAAATATGTTACTGATATGTTAACTAAGTATGACTTTCTTAACTATAAGACCTATGGCACCCCCATTGAAATTAATCACAATCTCGGACCGGCCACTGATGAAGAGGATTGTAAAGAAAAGGACTATCGCTCAATGATAGGTTCTTTCATGTATCTGACTGCTTCAAGGCCGGACATCGTATTTGCTGTGTCCATATCAAGCTAGGCCTAAGGTTTCTCATATAAAAGCAGTGAAGCGCATATTTGGATACCTCAAATATAGACCAACTCTCGGTCTATGCTATTCCAACGCGAAAACGTTTTCTCTCACTACGTACTCGGATTCCGATCATGGCGGCTGTAGCATAGATAAGAAGTCTACAACTGGTGGATGCCAGTTTCTTGGATCGCGTTTGGTCTCGTGGCAGTGCAAAAAGCAGACTACAGTTGCTACTTCCACTGCGGAGCTGAGTATGTTGCTGCGGCTAGTTGTTGTTCCTAGATTCTGAGGATTCAGCATCAATTGCGTGATTACGGGTTACTTCTTACTATGACTCCTATTCATATTGATAATATTGTTGCTATATCTATTACACGCAATCCCGTACATCACTCTAGGACTAAACACATAGAACTTAGGTTCCACTTTATACGTGATTGCTATGAGAAATGCCTAACAGACCTTGTCCGTATAGATACCCTTAAGCAGAACGCTGACTTACTTATTCACAAAGGCCTTTTCTCGCGCCCGATTTGATGAACTAGGCAACATGATTGGTTTACGCTTCTTTCAACTACAAAAGTAACTTTTTAGACTTGGACTATTGTTTTTTGAATAAAAATAATAAAAAAAAATACGCAACAGCCACTCTTTATACTCTTTAGTATTAAAGAAATGCACAGTTGCAACATGAATAAAAAGACGTTTGGTTGTGTATATAAAGGGAAATGATAGTACATTAAGGGACATGCACAAAATGGAAATTTTAAGGTTTTTCCTTGATGTATCAGTAGGTATATCTAGCATACTTACCACAACTTTTATAAACATTAGCTTCATCATATGATGTATTGGTAGGCATGATACACACCGGTCTTTGAGCTATTAAAAGGTAACACTAATACATGTCTATTATCTTGTGGTACACACTTTGTGATGTATGACTAAATGTCTTAATCCCTTAATATAGCTTGGCATACTTCTATTTTAGATTTTAATATGAAATCATTTGGGGGTATATATCGATTGTCTCCTCTATTGTACGTAAGTACAGACATAGTCTTAATTAGTATATACTTAAAAGTTAAGCAAACGCAAGTCAATGAACTTGAAAAAGTCTTAAATCATAAGATACCTAACAAGGTCGCCAACATGGTTTGACTAAGTCTGGTTTTGCTTACACATGAATCAAGCTATGTCGCTTTGTTGTACGTTTGTACAGACCTGTCACCGCAGGCATGCTTCTTAAAAATGATATTCCTCTTATGTTCTTGTCTAAATTACAGGGGTAGAGTTAAGTTCAAAAAAGTATGGGAAATCAAAAAAGAATGCAGGAACTAATCTCAGCTGTTCAATTCCATTAAGAGAGGAGGGTTATTTTTGTCCTTTGATAATTCTTCTATTAATTAAATAATTGAATAATAAAGCATAGCAAAAACATAAGAACACACTGAGAAGATCGTACGTGAGCTAGGGTTTGAGAAATCATCATCGATCTCAAAAGATCACCAAATCGAAGGTAAGGATTTTACTAATTCGAATCTATTTCGTAAACTATACACTACAGAGGATCGATTTCTACTGGATTCAACTGATTTCATCTGATTTGCTATTTTTCAAGTACGTAAAGTACAAAAATGAAAAGTATAATTAATATAACTTTTCATGTTTTTTATGATTTCGTATCAATATTTTGATTCGTAATCACATATTCTACCGATTTCTATTGATTCAACAACAAATTTCAACTGATTTGAGAAGGGGAAAAAACTGAAGATGATTATGAGATGTTGAAATTGCATAATAATACGTTAAATTAGTTGATATCTAAAACTAATTTCTTCAATAACGAATTGCAGTACAGATGATTGTAATTGAAGAATTTGAACAACCTGTGCAAAAGCCACCTATAGCAAAATCTACAGGTATGGAAAATAGTGAAAACGATTTATATCACATGTGATAATATCTAGTATGTCGATAAAAACTGAATAGTGCAATATGTGATAGTAGCTTGTGGTAAACGTTATCATATAAAATTACAAAAACTTACTTGTACCACATGTGATATATAGTAGTTGGTACTAATATATACTACGTCGATGGTAACCGTGCATTATCATATAAAATTAGGGAAACTTACTTGTACCACATATGGTAGTAGCTTACGGTAAACGTTTTCATACAAAATCATAGAACTGAATTGTACCATATGTAGTAATAGCTAAATATCACATGTGCTAGTATATCGACAGTGAATTGTACATTATCACTTATGATCAAGGGTTTTGAAGGCAAGAACACCTTCACTACTTTGGGTGGTGCAGCCAATTCTGTTGCCCATGGTTACACCAAGGGTGGTGGTCTTGGTGCTGAGATTGTTGGTACTTTTGTCCTGCTTTACACTGTGTTTTCAGCCACTGAAGCTAAGAGAAGTGCCAGAGACTCACATGTTCCTGTATGTATACTATTTCATATACTCATAATTGTTTTGATAGTTTTTCATGTCTTAAATACCGTTTAAAAATTATTTTTAAGTCCAAAATACCGTTTAAAAATTCGGTGGATCATAATCAATATCTCGGACAAGTAAGTAACTTTAACGTAGAAAATGATGTGTTTGAACAGGGATTGTGAAATTATGTGTTTGGCTATAATGTTTTTTATTTTGGTGGTATCTTAATTTGATTGTGGCCCTAAAATGTAGTTGATTTTCTTGGTGACCAATTTGATCTTGAAAAAATTACACATAAGATTGATCAAATCTTATTAATTTTGGAGTAGACAATAAGTTGAAGGAAAAAAATTAAAGATGATTATGAGATATTGAAATTGCGCTATAATTCGTTAAATTGATTCACATGTGAAACTAATTTTTTCAATAACGAATTGTCATACAGATGGTTGAGATTGAAAGATTTGAACAAGCTGTGCAACAGACTACAATAAAAGCTACAGGTATGAAATTAGTGAAACTGTTTTATACCACATGTGGTAATATCTAGTAGGACATTTGCATATGAATTTTGATGAAAACTGAACATTACTATATGTGGTAATAGCTACTTACACATGTGGTAACCATTATCATATAAAATTAGAGAACTTTCTTGTACCACATGTGATAGTAGCTTCTGGTAACCGTTATCATACAAAATTATAGAACTGAATTATACCACATATGGTAATAGCTAAAATATGATATGTGGTATAATGCAAACTGTGAAATCTCGTATTACCACATGTGGTATTAGACATTATCACATGTGGTATTAGACATTACCACATGTGCTACAGTACACTACCACTTGTGATAAGTTACACTACTTTTTTCAGGTTTACAAAAAACACATCTTAACTAAGATTCAAACACCTGGTGAAAGTACTATTTGGGTAACGCAAGCCCCGAAAGAAGAAAAACCTTTTGTAGGACAAGTTGAAATTCAAAATCCAGATGTGTTAAGATATAAAGATTGCGGAAGAGACAAAAGGTTGAAGAGTTTGAAAGAGAAGGCAATAGAAAGTAAGAAAAAGTGCGGAATGTGTGGAGAACCTGGCCATAATAGACAAACATGTGATAAGAAGAAAGCAAAAACTAAAAAACAGGCAGAAGAGAAAGAAAGGGAAACAGAAGAAGCACGACAAGGAGGGCAGGATGGCAATTGAAGAGTTTGAATTTTTTTTATATTTCTTAAAGTTACTTTCAATAATCGGATGTTATTAGATTGAGAGATGATTTATTTTACTATGCATATTTTGTTTTTTAGAACTATAATAATCTGATAATTGTTTATAGCATATAGTGTTTTCTTGTACATAATATGTGAAATGTGTTACTTTGTTTACAAAAATCATAAGGTACCACATGTGATAGAAAGAGGTACCACATGTGATAATAAGAGGTACAACAAGTGATACTAAGAGGCAATATGCACTACCACATGTGGTACTATGCAGTACCACATGTGGTACTAGTTGTTACCATATGTGGTAGTTGCTAGCACAAATAGTACTTTACAAAAAATGAGGTACCACAAGTGATAATAAGATGTACAACAAATGATACTAAGTTAAGAGGTATTATGCACTACCACATGCGGTAATATGCACTACCACATGTGGTACTATGCAGTACCACATGTGGTACTAGTTGTTACCATATGTGATAGTTGCTACCACAAATGGTACTTTTCAAAAAATGATGTACCACATGTGTTATTGAATCTAAAAATATCATAGAAGTTGGTTAAACAAGGAAAAGGCATACACATGAAAACATTTAAAAAACTGAACATAAACCATAAAAATCTAAGTATATTACATAAAACTGTACTTTCAGCATACAAAATGTACTTTTACCATAATACTGTACTTAAACATAAGTCATATAACTGTACTTGATCATTAAATTCATATCATCACAAACAACCACATTCAAAAATATTCGATAAAACATTAACAGACTACTTTCCTGCAGTAGCCTCGGTATTGTCTTTGATTTCTCCAGTTGAGTTCTTCCCACTGCTTTCTTATTATCATCTTCTTCCTTTTTTTCTCTTCTTCTCCTCTTCGTTCTTCTTGTTCTTCTTTTCATCTTCTTCCTGCTTTTTCTTCTTCTCTTCATCAGATTTCTTTTTCTTTTGCTCATCTAATTCCTTCTTTTGCTCGTCACCACCTTCATTCTTTTTCTTATCATCATTATCTTTGGTTTTCTTATCATCTTCTCCCCCCGACGCCTTCTTACTTTTATCTTCCTCTTCGGCTGCCTATTTTTTTAACAACTTTTTTTGGAATCTTCTTCTCCTTATTTAGAACATCATCTGCAGGTTTTTTTTTTCTTAGTCGCTTCTTCACTCGTTTTTTGACTTGTGTCCTTTGGCTGCACTTCTATGATAGGTTGTTGAACTTTGGCAGTAGTAGCTTTAGTCAAACCCACCTTAAAAGGTGACTGAGCAACGGTGTTCAACTCTGAAAGTTTCTTTTTTTCGACTGCTGCAGCTTTACGAGCTGCATCCACCTCTCTCTACTTCTGTTTGATGTATTCAGTAATAGTAGGTTTAGATGGAGTACCCTTTGCAACTGCAATAAATATAACACAAAACACATAAATTAATATAATAATAATTAAGTAATTTGACAAAAACACAAGACAAAAAATGGTATCACATGTGGTAATACTTGGTACCACATGTGGTTTGATACCACATGTGGTAATACATGATACCAGGTTTGGTAATACATGATACCAGGTTTGGTATCACAAACAACAAGCAGTATCAATAACAAAAACAACCACAAACACACAACAACCAACAAAAAACTAAAACAACAAGCAGTAGCGGTAACAATAAACAAGCAACAACATGAACAAAGTATAACAAACTAAGGTATTCAAATGTCATAACGGATTAAACAAAGTTAACATATACATGAACATGTACATCCAACATCAACACAAGTTTTATTAAAAGCATTTACCTCTTCTATTATAAACCTTTGACTGACTCGCATCTAAAAATATAACACAAAACACATATATTAAAATAAAAAAAATTATAATTGGACAAAAACATAACACACAAAATAGTACTACATGTGGTATTAAAATGGTACCACATGTGGTAATACATGCTACCACATGTGGTAATAAATGATACCACATGTGGTAATACATGATACCACATGTGAAACAACATGGTACCAAATGTGATACTATAAGGTACCACAAGATAAGATGCATGAAGTTGATAAAACACATAACAACCAACACATAGCACCCAACAAAAAATTAAAACAAGCAGCAGTTATAATAACAAAAAACAAACAACAACATCAACATAGTATAACAAACTAAGGTAGTCACATGTCATAACATGTTAATCAAAGTTAACAAATACATGAACATTTACCTTGAACATCAACATCAGTTTTATTTAAGCATTTACCCATTTTTTTATAAACCTGTAACTGACTCGCATCCAAAAATGACAATGAACTGATAACTGAAAGTAAGATTAACCTTTAAGATTAATTTATCAACAGATGAAACCAAAAGAATAAACAAAAACACAATATTAACCTTCTAGTGACTGACTAACATCCGTGTCTGCTTCTGAAACAGGACTAATTTCAACAGCTATAAAAAAAGACATACAAACAACAACATTCAATCATCGTTATCTACAAAAACTATTTCATTAAGCTCTTAATAACTAAAAAAAATATCACGTTGAAGCATTCAAATAATCACATAGTTGGTAGGTATAAAACTCATCAGATATATGTACAATACATAACATCATTATTATCAATAAACCACTCATAGTATCTATACACATTTCCAGCAAAGCAAACAAATATAACATCGTTACATGTAGTCTACTTTCGCATTATTATTAATGAAAACACAACCATCTACAAACATTCAAGTGAACTTGAGAATTGAATCAAAGTATATAGCAAAACTAATATAAGTAAATAACAAATAATCAAAACAAAATATATAAAAAAAACATACGAGGTGGATGCATGTTGATCGGAACCGCATTAATAGGAGATGTCGAATACGGAGTAGTTTGCTAGTGCTATTTCATAACGAATATCCATCTAAAAACAAACAATCGAAGTTAAGTTACTGAGTTTGAAAATCAGTTACGTTTTAACATCTAGGGTTTCAGAATAAAAGAAATCGATACAAACCGACGGTGCAAACGTTTATTTGAACAATCGTAACCAAATAAAACTTTGATTTACATAAGAAATTCAAAGTTTCAGTTAAATATTCAACAATTTCTAGGGATTTTTGCGTTAGGGTTTGTACACATCGAAATCGAACAAAAATTGTGGTTAAAACGATGATTAAAACAAACACGATCGAAGAAACCTATGATTTAGATATGAATACGAACTTAGATGTGATAAATCGAAGATTACCTGTAGAATTTTGCTTGAAGAATCAAACAGAGGAGAGGAAATGAAAGAGACGAGCGAGAAACGGGAATGTAATGGTTTTTTTGTGTTTAAAAAGGAAAAAGGAAATAATTTAATTGAATGGTGAAATTATGAAACTACCCGTCCGCCCAAAATTTAGTTTTAGGTTTTTGAAAAAATTAAAAAATTAATGATTAAATGTGGACCTTTGATTGTGTTGATCCAATGAATGAAACTCATTCCCCCATTCTCATCAATAATACCCATACTCATTTGAACTTAAGTCTACAGGGGTATGTCTATGGTGGAGGATCACAGATAAATATTCATACTAACGATAAAAGGATCGTTCATAGACACGGATGTAACATGTTTAGGTGGTCAAATAATACCGATAATCATCTTGAAATAATCTTTATAAAAGGTGTCTTTAATATGCTAAGTAAATTTAAAGTGGACAAATATACTGATAATCAAGATAACACTTATCATTTGCTAATAATTGCATGTTATCCTAATATGATTCTTTAGCAGACAAAACAACTAAGTGACCAAAAATAATGTTATGTTATTTATTTAATCTTAGTTATGTAACTTTAAATTTTTGTATATTTATTTATTCAAGTCCTTAAAAGCTACTCTCGAATCGGGTTGCGAAACCTGTAATAAATTCAAAAAATCACACTTCAAGGGTCCTGCGACACAGCTTATGTCGCATCCTATGACACATACTATGTCGCTAGTTGTCGCTCCCCCAAATTCGGGTTGCGGAAGCGAATCGGGTCGGGGCACAACTAATCAATAATCACAGCACAAAGATATAATGAACGACTCTATATGCGTCGTTTTACAACTTGTATTGATAAAATCAAAGTTTACATCAAAATATAGTTTACATTAGCTCAGTTTGGAATTGATAGATCTACATACATAATTAATTTATACAAAATATAATAGTGCAGCTAAATCTCTGAATGTTTGCATGTTGACACGAGCTAATGATTCCTGAATGCAGTCCAACCTACTGCTGAGTACCTGTGATACATGCTAAAATGGGTCAGAGAAATGCTGGTGAGCTCACAGGTTTGTATATCAATACATATTGAATTGACCGCAATATTTAATTGAATTTAAATTGCAATTAAGAAAAATAAAAGTTTTACAGCCATGAGCACATAGTCTGAGCTTAACTCGAGGTGTCAGGTCCACATTTAAGGAATCCTGATCGACGTGCCTCTCACGAGTGCCTAATCTACACTCGTCTGAACAAATATTAGTACGTCCGTTTACCTAGTTAGTGCATGCTAACCCGGCCGAGGAGGGTCAATCCTATATGGTACCATATACCAATATTCACGCTACAACGTATTACCAAACTATGCTGAGGAGGGCTTTAAAGATTAGTGAGATAACTCATGTAGTAATTATTTTTTTTCGTACTTGCGTTCATGTAGTTAAAATAAAACGAGCAATGATATCACACCCCTGAGTAAAACAGTAAAATAGGGGCTATGAGACTCACCTGAGTCTTGAAGTGTTTATCTAAACAAACTTGAGTTGATTATCCGAGTAGTGATGTCCAAAGACTTGTAACCTGAGGGTGACCACGACACGCGATGGTTATTAATTGATTAGGTATATTAAAAGACTACCTTCGTAGTTGCTCGTCCAACTAGAATGTCCAAATGACTACGATTTAGTTGATTAATCTTGAGTTTTGAAAATGTGTACCGTCCGTTGGTGATTTGTTTGTAATAATAATCCCACATTATTATTTTGATTTTCGAAAGGTGTTATACTTAAAAGTATTTATAAACCTTAGATGACGGGGGTCCGGGAGCAGCGCCCCTGTTAGCGGGGTCCCAGGGGTGGCAACTCCTAGCAGGGTCCAAGGGGCTGGCCCTTGGTTGGGGGTCGAGATGCCAAGTCAGCTCAAAAAATTTTTATTTCTACTATATTGCTTTGGTGAAAAACGCACCTGGACTTGAATTTGGGTGAAATCAAGTGATAAACTTTTTGGTCTCGACACTTAGTAAAATCTGTGTTTTCTTGGTTCTGTTACATGCGACACAGTGTGTGACATAAGGCTTGTGTCGCTAGATACGACATAATCTTTTGTGTCGCAAATCATGTCTGCGACATAAGTCTTTTGTGTCGCAGATCATGTCTGCGACATAAGTCTTTGTGTCGCTAAGTGCGACATCCGCAATATAATGCGACATAAGGTGTTGTGTCGCTATGTGCGACGGGAATGAGTTCTGCGACACAATCACTTGTGTCGCTATATGCGACATAAGTAAGGTTTTTGCGACATAAGGCCTTGTGTCGCAGGTGGCCTGGAGCCTCTGCGACACAACGAGCTGTTGGCCGGAAAATGAGCCGAAAAGGTGTTTTCCGGTTTCCGTTTGACTTGAAACTTTTACCCAACCCATATTTGGACATTATAAGGTTAAGTAACCCATAAACAAATGAAAATAATGGAAATCGGAGTGTTTCGGGTTTTTTCAGAAACTTACAAACTTAACGCGGGAGGAATCCAAAAAGATGGAAATGTAGATCGTGACTCCGTGAACGTTTTCTTCCAAACGAGCTAGATGATTTAATGTTGTTTGGTGGTGTTATTTGATAGATTTAGGTGATGGTGGTGTGATGGGGGTTTAGAGAGAAAAAGAAGAGAGGAGAGAGAGATGGTGAATGTGAAATGAGGGAAACGGGGGGAAGGGAGGGAAGATTTTTGGGGGGAAAGGGGGAGGGGAATCTCCCAAATTTTAATCCCTGCGTTTGCGCTCTGTGGGGTGTTCGTTTTCCCGATCGTTTAAACGTTAAATAATTATTTTATACGTTTAAATATATGTTTTAAAATACGAATGCTTATTCAATATTTTTGTTGAAGTATTTTACCAAATACTTAATAACTTAAATGGTTTCTTTTGTTTGTGTGCTTAACATTTTAATCGCGTGGACGTTTATTTGTACGATACGAACTAATTACGAATTATTATCAAAATAATATTTTGGATATAATGTTTGTACTAAATAATATTACATTATTTAATAAAATTATTCACCAATTTCCGTATAAATTGGTTCGAATTACATTCGATTTGGGTCGCGTACGATTTAATCAAATCGCATGATTGTATATATTCATCAATATATATTTCGATACGTTAATTAGCCTAATACAAAATTAATTACATGTATTAACAATTGATTAGGCACTAATCACTAGTCCTAATTTGACGGGTGTCACATTCTCCCCCTGTTAGGAGAATTTCGTCCTGAAATTTAACTTGAAGTCGTGTTTGAAGTAGCATCAGCAAATAACTGAGGATACTTGAGTCGCATTTGGTCCTCCTGTTCCCAGGTAAATTCCGGCCCACGAAGCGAATTCCACCTGACTTTGACAATGGGAATACGACTCACGGTCCATGTTTTCAGCGGGTTCTTCAACGAAGTGAAGTTTGTCATCGTCGCGAATCTCGTCGAGTGGGATAATGAGTGTCTCATCAGACAGGCATTTCTTCAAGTTAGAAATATGAAAAGTGGGATGCACGCTCCTGAGTTCGGGTGGCAGCTGCAATCGATATGCCACTGAACCAATCCTCTCGAGGATCTCGAATGGTCCAATGTATCTGGGATTTAACTTCCCGCGTTTACCGAATCGGATAACACCTTTCCAAGGTGAAACTTTGAGTAGCACTCGATCCCCAACCTGGAACTCGAGTGGTTTGCATCTCACGTCAGCATAACTTTTCTGACGATCACGTGCGGCTTTGAGTTTGTTTTGGATCTCGAATATCTTTTCAGTAGTTTCGTGAATGATCTCAGGACCAGTGAGTTGACTGTCTCCCACTTCGGTCCAACAAATCGGTGAGCGGCACTTACGACCGTAGAGTGCCTCGAAGGGTGCAGCCTTTATGCTGGTGTGATAACTGTTGTTGTACGAAAACTCGCACAGTGGTAGATGTATTTCCCAGTTTACACCGAAGTCAACTACGCAAGCTCGTAGCATGTCTTCCAGTGTTTGAATCGTTCGTTCACTTTGGCCATCGGTTTGAGGATGGTACGCGGTACTCATATCAAGACATATCAAGACGGGTACCCAACGATTTTTGAAGTGATTGCCAAAAGTGAGATGTGAAACGACTATCCCTATCGGAGATAATCGAAATTGGAACACCGTTTCGAGAAACAACCTCTTTGATGTAGATTCGTGTGAGGCGTTCCATTTTGTCGGTTTCCCTGATTGCCAGGAAATGAGCAGATTTCGTGAGACGATCGACGATCACTCAAATGGTATCGCAACCGCTTGACGACTTGGGTAGTTTAGTTATGAAATCCATGGCAATTTGTTCCCATTTCCATTCAGGAATGTTGGGTTGTTGGAGTAAACCAGAAGGTTTTTGATATTCAGCTTTGACTTTCGAGCAAGTAAGACACTTGCTGACGTATGTAGAGATTTCAGCTTTCATATTCGGCCACCAATAAAATTCCTTGATGTCGTGATACATTTTGTCGGATCCAGGATGGATAGAATATTTGAAATTGTGAGCTACATCTATCACCAAGTCTCGCAGGTTTCCAAAACTGGGTAACCAGATTCGGTTAGAGAGATACCTAAATCCGTTAGTTTTGATTTCAAATTGTTTATCCATGCCTCGCAAGGCTTCGTTTTTTATGTTATCGGGTTTCAGAGCTTCAAGTTGAGTAGTGGGAATCTGAATGTTTAGATCATTGTGAATGGTCATACTGAGGGCTCGGACTCGAAGTGGTTTCGTTCGTTCTTTTCGACTGAGAGCATCGGCAACAACATTTGCCTTACCCGGATGGTATTTGATCTCACGATCGTAGTCGGTGAGCAACTCGACCCATCGACGTTGCCTCATGTTGAGATCCTTTTGATCGAAGATGTGTTGGAGACTTTTGTGGTCGGTGAAGATTGTGCACCTATTGCCTTAGAGGTAATGTCTCCATATTTTGAGAGCAAAAATGACAGCTCCGAGTTCGAGATCATGAGTAGTGTAGTTCTTTTCGTGGATTTTGAGTTGTCGCGAGGCGTAAACAATGACCTTGTCTCGTTGCATCAGCATGCAACCGAGACCCTGGTGGGAAGCATCGCAGTATACCTCGAAGTCATCGGTGCCTTCGGGTAATGATAGAATAGGAGCACTGCAAAGCTTTTGTTTCAGGAGTTGAAATGCTAACTCTTGTTTATTAGTCCAATCGAACTTTTTGTCTTTCTGAGTCAGGGTTGTGAGTAGTTGGGCTATTTTCGAGAAATTTTCAATGAATCACCAATAGTACCCAGCAAGACCCAAGTATTGGTGTACTTCGGTTGGAGATGTTGGTGCTTGCCAGCACTTGATAGCCTCAATTTTTGATGGATCGACATGGATTCCTTGACTATTAACAACATGTCCAAGGAATTGAACGGATTGTATCCAGAATTCACACTTGGAGAATTTGGCATATAACTCCTCGTGTCTGAGTAGTTCTAGGATGGTTTTGAGGTGTTGTGCGTGTTGTTGTTCGTTTCGCGAGTATATGAGAATGTCGTCGATGAAGACAATGACAAACTTATCGAGGTAAGGTTTGCACACCCGATTCATAAGATCCATGAATACATCCGGTGCGTTTGTTAAACTGAAGGGCATCACCTGAAATTCATAATGCCCGTAACGAATTCGGAAAGCAGTTTTTGGGATATCGGTGTCGCGAACTCGAAGTTGATGATAACCTGACCGAAGATCGATCTTTGAATAAATACTCGACCCTTGTAGTTGGTCAAACAGGTCATCGATGCGAGGGAGTGGATATCGGTTCTTGACGGTCAATTTGTTCAATTCTCGGTAGTCGATGCACATTCGGAAAGAACCGTCTTTCTTCTTCACGAATAAGACCGGAGCTCCCCAAGGTGAAGAACTCGGTCTAATGAATCCTCTATCCAGGAATTCCTGTAACTGGGTGGACAGCTCCTGAAGTTCGGATGGGGCTAATCGGTATGGTGCTCGAGCCACGGGTGCAGCACCTGGCAGGAGATCGATTGAGAACTCGACCTGTTTTGGCGGTGGCAGACCAGGAAGTTCTTAGGGAAAGATTTCTGGAAAGTCTCGAACGATGGGCACATCCTCAAGTCGTTTCTCCTCCGACTTTTTCTCCATGATGTGTGCGAGGATTGCCGGATACCCTTTTCTTAGAATTTTTTGGGTTTTCAAACAAGAGATGATGTTTAGTCTCGTCCTACCGGTCTCCCCCTGTATGATCAAAGTTTTACCGGTGGCGAGAGGGATGCGAACGATCTTATCGTAACAAACGATTTCGGCTCGGTTTCTGGACAACCAGTCCATTCCTATGATGACGTTGAAACTTCTAATTTCAACGGGCATAAGATCGATTGAAAAGGTTTCCTTGGCTAGGTTTAAAGTGCAATTAGGTATCACACTATCGGTTTCTATGAGTTTACCATTCTACAGTGTACTTAACAT
This sequence comes from Pseudognaphalium luteoalbum, assembly GCA_963422505.1. Classification (NCBI taxonomy): domain Eukaryota; kingdom Viridiplantae; phylum Streptophyta; class Magnoliopsida; order Asterales; family Asteraceae; genus Pseudognaphalium; species Pseudognaphalium luteoalbum. Next base: position 90,976,860 of record OY730194.1, read on the forward strand.
CTAGAGCAACAGGGGTGATGTCAATCAATGGGTAAAATTCATCATAAATAAAGCTTCTATCAGCACCAGTATCAAATAGAATAGAAGCAGTTAACTTGCTGAGGAGGAACATACCCGAGACCACATTTGGGTCTTCGCGGGCGTCCCCAGAGTTAAGTACGAAGGCTCTACCTCTAGTGTTGTTGTTGCTGTTGTTGTTGCTCTTCAGCTTCGGGCATTCATTCCTGAAGTGCCCGGTGTTCCCTCATTCGAAGCAGGCTCTAGGTGGCCTGGTGTTGTTGTTGTTGGAGGTATTGTTGTTGGATTTGGGAGCTCGACAATCTTTGGTCGAGTGCCCGTGCCTCCGACAGTTATTGCAAGGGGTATTGCATTGACCCTCGTAGTGGCGGTTACACTTGGAATAATAAGGTTTGTTCCCCGTATACCCGCGTTTGGGTTCAGTGTTGGAGGTGTAAGCTTGGATGACATTGGGTTTCTTGTTTGTTTGGTCGTTGTGTTCAGTAGGTTTGCGTTTGTTGTTGGAAGGGGTGGTGGATGCTTCACGGCTGACAATCATCGCCATGAGTTCATGTGCAAGACGCATAGCACTTTGGATGGTGGTTGGCATGGATGAGGCGACATTTCCCTGGATGTTCACTTGGAGGCCGCAGATGTATTTCTTGATGCGTTTTTCGTCCGTGTCTACCAAACCCGGACATAGAAGGGCGAGTTGCTGGAATTTGGTGGTGTAACCAGCGATATCATTGCCTTGAACAGTTAAATGCTAGAATTCTTCCTCCAATCTGTGGAGTTCCTCGGTGGGGCAATATTTGTCCCTTAGCATTCTCTTCAGGTCTGCCCGGGGGAGTTGGTTTGCTACATCAATGGCCACAGAACTGGCATGAGTATTCCACCATGTGAGTGCACCTTCTTGAAAGGTGTAAGCAGCGAATTTGACCTTGCTGTCTTCCGTGCAGTTGCACAAACCGAAGACAGATTCGATCCTTTCGATCCACCTGATTAGACCAATAGCACCTTCCGTGCCCTTGTAATTTAGCGGTTTGCAGCTGAGAAAATCCTTTTAAGAACAAGGCTTGATGACAGGAGTAATTTTTGGAGTATCATTACTCCTCCTGGAGTTTTGTGGTGAATCCCGAGTAGCCAGGGCTTCAACCACAGCTCGGGAAACGATGGCAGCAATTTCAGCATCACTATAACTTTTCTTCTTTGATGGCATGATTCTTCAAGAGAGAAATAGAAGGTACATGAGAGGTAGTACCAGAATAATAAGCACGATAGATGTACATATATAAAAGTGGTAATATACAACATCACATGGTAAAATCACAATGTAGAAATAACGGGAGAAATTGTCAATTCATAATACGAAGTTGAATGATTACAGACAATTTCTAGTTAGGAGTTTCAAAAGTCACAGACTTAGAAGTTTTACAAAAGTGCCGGGAATTATTACATTCGGTCGATTTACATAGGTCCTACGAAAGCATGATAAAGTACAGATTTAGCCTAAGCTAATCATGTCGTAGATTGAGTTGTGGCAGTAGTGCGGTGAGATGGTCCACAGATTCCGCAAGTCTGCTAACCATTCGGAGGGCGTCCTCGGTTTCCCTTAGACGTGTCTCACACTGATTCAGCCTTGATTGTAGGACGGAGATTTCGTTTCGGTTGCCAATCACTTGGTTGTGGACAACCTCCATAGTTTCGATGGTTTCACCCAGATGGTTGTCAAGGGTATCCATGTGGTTGACGGTATTTTCATGATCTTCAGAGACTTGATTGATACGCTCGAGTGATTTGAGTCTCCAGTTTTCGTTGGTTTCTTGGAGTTCGATATCCATAGTATTAAGTCGTTGCTCGTGGAGGTGCAGCCTAGTGGCTAAGTCTGACAAAGTGAAGTAAGTGGGGTATGGGTCAGCTCGAGGCAACCTGGTGTTCCTCCTAGCTACCTTTAGGTTCCGCGATCCATACGGATGAGAGTGTGACGAATTGGGTGGTGTGTTTGCCATTCTGAGACAAAGGCATTAGAAAGAATGAGGCCTATCTATGTATATATATATATATATATATATATCACATAATAGCCTAAAGTGTCTAACATAGATATGTTTGAGTCCCGTTTCTCTCGAGGTCAGAGTCAACTAGTGTATCCTGTTCAGTCATGACTCCTTTCAGATCTCACATCATATTCTTTTAATTGTACATAGTTGATCAGGCTAAGTTAAATTAAACCAATACAATGTAGTCACGAAACCTAATCATACTTATTAAGGAATACCATTTAACGGTCATAGTCTAGGCCCATTAAATGCAACCTAGTTCACTATAATCTTAGGCTCTGATACCAATCTGTTGCACCCCCAAATTCGGGTTGCGGAAGCGAATCGGGTCGGGGCGCAACTAATCAATAATCACAGCACAAAGATATAATGAACGACTCTATATGCGTCGTTTTACAACTTGTATTGATAAAATCAAAGTTTACATCAAAATATAGTTTACATTAGCTCAGTTTGCAATTGAGAGATTTACATACATAATTAATTTATACAAAATATAATAATGCTGCTAAATCTCTAAATGTTTGCATGCTGACACGAGCTAATGATTTCTGAATGCAGTCCAACCTACTGCTGAGTACCTGTGATACATAGCGAAACGCTGATGAGCTCACAGGTTTGTACGTCAACACATATTGTATGAACCGCAAGATTTAATAGAATTTAAATTTCAATTAAGCAAAATAAAAGTTTTACAGCCATGAGTACATAGTCTGAGCTTAACTCGAGGTGTCAGGTCCACATTTAAGGAATCCTGATCGAGGTGCCTCCCACGAGTGCCTAATCTACACTTGTCTGAACAAATATTTGTACGTCCGTTTACCCAGTTAGTGCATGCTAACCCGGACGAGGAGGGTCAATCCTATATGGTACCATATACTAATATTCACGCTACAACGTATTACCAAACTATGCTGAGGAGGGCTTTAAAGGTTAGTGAGATAACTCATGTAGTACTTATTTGTTTTCGTACTTGCGTTCATATAGTTAAAATAAAACGAGCAATGATATCACACCCCTGAGTAAAACAGTAAAATAGGGGTTATGAGACTCACCTGAGTCTTGAAGTGTTTATCTAAATAAACTTGAGTTGATTATCCGAGTAGTGATGTCCGAAGACTTGTAACCTGAGGGTGTCCACGACACGCGATGGTTATTAATTGATTAGGTATCTTAAAACACTACCTTTGTAGTTGCTCGTTCAACTAGAATGTACAAATGACTACGATTTGGTTGATTAATCTTGAGTTTTGAAAATGTGTACAGCCCGTTGGTGATTTGTTTGTAATAATAATCCCACATTATTATTTTGATTTTCGAAAGGTGTTATACTTAAAAGTATTTATAAACTTTAGGTGACAGGGGTCCGGGGGCAGCGCCCCTGGTTAGCGGGGTCCCAGGGGTGGCAACCCCTGGCGGAGTCCAAGGGGCTGGCACCTGGTTGGGGGTCGAGATGCCAAATCAGCTCGAAAACTTTTTATTTCTACTATATTGCTTTGGTGAAAAACGCACCTGGACTTGAATTTGGGTGAAATCAAGTGATAAACTTTTTGGTCTCGACACTTAGTAAAATCTATGTTTTCTTGGTTATGTTACATGCGACACAGTGTGCGATATAAGGCTTGTGTCGCTCGATGCGACATAGTCTTTTGTGTTGCAAATCATGTCTGCGACATAAGTCTTTTGTGTCGCAGATCATGTCGGCAACATAAGTCTTTGTGTCGCAAAGTACGACATCCACAATTTAATGCGACATAAGTTGTTGTGTCGCTATGTGCGGCGGAAATGAGTTATGCGACACAATCACTTGTATCGCTATATGTGACATAAGTAAGGGTTTTGCGACATAAGGCCTTGTGTCACAGGTGGCCTGGAGCCTCTACGACACAACGAGCTGTTGGCCGGAAAATGAGCCGAAAAGGTGTTTTCCGGTTTCCGTTTGACTTGAAACTTTTACCCAACCCATATTTGGACATTATAAGCTTAAGTATCCCATAAACAAGTGAAAATAATGGAAATCGGAGTGTTTTGGGTTATGTCAGAAACTTACAAACTTAACGCGGGAGAAATCCGAAAAGATGGAAATGTAGATCGTGACTCCGTGAACGTTTTCTTCCAAACGAGCTAGATGATTTAATGTTGTTTGGTGGTGTTATTTGATAGATTTAGGTGATGGTGGTGTGATGGGGGTTTAGAGAGAAAAAGAAGAGAGGAAAGAGAGATGGTGAATGTGAAATGAGGGAAACGGGGGGAAGGGAGGGCAGATTTTTGGGGGGAAAGGGGAAGGGGAATCTCCCAAATTTTAATCCCCGCGTTTGCGCTCCATGCGGTGTTCATTTTCCCGATCGTTTAAACGTTAAATAATTATTTTATACGTTTAAATATATGTTTTAAAATACGAATGTTTATTCAATATTTTTGTTGAAGTATTTTACCAAATACTTAATAACTTAAATGGTTTCGTTTGTTTGTGTGTTTAACATTTTAATCGCGTAGACGTTTATTTGTACGATACGAACTAATTACGAATTATTATCAAAATAATATTTTGGATACAATGTTTGTACTAAATAATATTACATTATTTAATAAAAATTTTCACCAACGTCCGTATAAATTGGTTCGAATTACATTCGATTTGGGTCGTGTACGATTTAATCAAATCGCATAATTGTATATATTCATCAATATATATTTCGATATATTAATTAGCCTAATACAAAACTAATTACATGTATTAACAATTGATTAGGCACTAATCACTAGTCCTAATTTGGCGGGTGTCACACTAGTTATGTCACATGATAGGGTTAAGGTATAAATACCTGAACCCAGTCGCTAATACTGTTACCACACATTGCGAGTCAAAATCAAATATAGCGACACAACAACCCGATTTAGCGACACAATGGACTACGGTGATTTTTCGAATTGTTCGAGCATACTGTGCATTTTCATCCTAATCAACGTCTTGATTCTTGTTCCCTTTCACTTATCGACATTTAGGTACTTGTTTTATATCTTTTCATCAAATATTTATGATTTAATCGCCATGTAAAGTTTCGGTTTTTTAGTTTTTTGTTTAATTAAACGGGGAAACGACTGAAACATTTAGTTATGTTTTCGTGTTCCTAAATGATAGACGTACCCTAGGGTATGAATTCTTTGCGAAAACCCCAAATTTTGGGTTTAGGGTTTCTGGGTTGGGGATGAATGTTCATCATTGCGACACAACCTGCGACATAAGCTTTTATGTCGCAGGTTACATAAAATCAATTTGTGTCGCCAACGTCTGCGACATTACTTTTTATGTCGCTAACTTTTGCTTCACAAATCCTTAAGTCGCTTCATGTAAGCGACACAACCCATGCGCCACAAGAGTTATGTCGCCAAGTTCATTATATTTGATTAAATTCGATTTAATTGCAAAAAGCGACACAACTCTGTCCGTCGCATCTTTGATTAGCGACACAATTCCCTATGTCGCTTATCTTTGGAAATCAATTTTAACTCTGTAAGCGACACAAGACCTTTATGTCGCAGGACCCCTTCGACACAAGTCCCAGTGACGCATAAAACAGATTCTGAAATTGATTTATTTGTTTAAATTGAATCTGCTTACGCCAACTATCTTCGAGTGTTCTTGTTAAATATTTTACAGCAATGGCAGATGGTGATGTTGTTTAGGAACCACGCCACAATATCGTGGCATTTTTGGACGATTCTAAGGAGACGGCGGCTCCGTATAGGCCAATGGTGGCATTTCTACGCCGGTCTCGCATTTACACTGCTATCACTGCGACCACCACTATTTACGAGGATCAGGTGTGTCCGTTTTGGGAGAATGCAGTGATCAATTCCGAATTGCCATTTACTAGGATTATATACACTCTTGGCGATCGTCAGCTGATCATCTCAGAACAAGTTATTCGGGAATTCTTTCAGTTCGGTGGTACTCCCGACATGCCTACTTTCAACGGGAATCGGTTTATAGCTAGCGCTATGACACGTATTGGTTATCCAAGTGTTCCGAACAACCAATAACGAAAGGTGAATCTGCCTAAGGTTTGGAGATACCTGATACATGTGGTTATTGTATGTTTATCTCCATGCAAGGCCGGTTTTGACGGGATTAGCTATTCAACGGCCTCTCCTATGCTTGCATTGGTTTACAACAAGCCCTTCAACTACTTAGGTTATATCTTCAGGGCGATGGTAGACAACGTCAATGCCGGGGATAAGCGTTGAAATCTATATCCGTGCTTCATTCAGCTTCTCATTGATAATCAGCTTCCCGGTATTCCACCTAACGTTAGAGAATGCTTGTGTCCGACTCCAATGAACGTCCGAATCTGGACTGTTTGTGCTGCTGGAGCCAACGCGGAGGGTAGGTTTTCGCTTTTTGGGCACATAGTTGATGAAGCTGATGTTGCTCCGCCCAACGATGGGTTTATGGACGTTTTGGCTGCACTAGGGCAGCAACCTCAGGAGGAATTACATCTCCATGAGGCACAGATACAGGTTGATGACCTGTTACAGGAAATCGACAATTAACCAGCTGGTGGACAGGCTGCTCAGCCTAATCTTGAGGAACCAGTTGCTTAGGATTCGGATGGGGTTCCACTCCTTCTACCTCTCCAAGGATCGTACCTTCGGAGAATGCGTTGAAAAATATTCAACGGTTTGATCCACGACAATTCAAACGTATTCAACATCGTATTCGTCAGGGTACGACATCTGTGCGACCTGATACTGGAAAGATCAAGAGAAGAAGATCCTACTGATGAAGATTGGGTTCCACCCCAGTCTACCCGTCGTATTTCAACTTCTTCTGCTTCAAGGCCACGGGTCGACATTCCCCGTGTTGAGGTTCCAGTTCAACCTCTGCCTTCTGTCATCGAAAAGCTACTAAAACGAATGGATGCTATGCAGCAGACAATGAACACTAAAGCTCAATTGATTCAGTCTCAGGCATCGGTTTTAGAGGTTCAAGCTGCGCAGACTAAGGCTTTAGAAGACACAACAACTTTAGTTCCAACTTTGAATACTAGGGTGTTAAAGTTAGAATCCCTAGCTGCAGTTCCGGGGGAGTCAGGCCTGTGTGCCATAGAAACATCTAGGACTTCAACCGGAACACAGACTTATAATGTAAACGATAATGTAAATGTTTCTGATGATAATGAAACTCTACGTTTGGATTACTTCTCGGTCGACGATATTCCAGGTCAACCAAGACCGCTAGCTGTAGATTACTCTCGTGCTAACTTATCATTTATTCAGCGAATGGTTAATGAGGAAGGGCAAGCATCTGAACCTAAATTTGACTTTGAAGTTGATGATGATGTTGAGATTGAGGAAGAGGAGATGCATTCTGATGAGTTTTATGATGATGCTCCGACAATCGAGACTGATTCTTAGGAAGATGAAGCAGAGCCAGCTGGAACCTCACAAACTGTTCCAGAGACAACACTGGCTTCTGAAACTGCTTCTACATCAACTTCTGAACGACCTATGATAAGTTTTATTCCTGGTGAACCTATTCCTGTTACTTGCAAGTCATATAAAGTTAGTGGGAATTACACGGGAATTATTAAGAGTTGGAAGACCTACAAGGGCATCTTCATGATAAAGAGGAGTGATGGTATTCAGTATTTCAAACGTTCATTCAAGAAGCTGAGTACGTTGCCTAAAGGAGAGATAAATCGTCTAGCTCAATTGGAATTGATTAATCCAACCAGAGACTCGCGAGCTGATTTCGTACAGACGATTTTGCGTCGTTAAGTGAAGACTAAACGTTACAACTTTATCAAACCGACGCTTGGAACGAGATATATTTTCAAGACTTGATCCAGTGACAAGACAACCGATTTGCAAAGTTCACTATCCGCCAGCTGATTATTTGACTGAGATTCCTCTTGAGACTGTTCCCCTTAACTTTCTTAGAAGATTTCATCATTGGGAACTTGATCCGCATACTGGTGAAGCGGTATTTGTTTTTGTTCCAGAATCTGAGCATCCGGATACGACTTCGCTGTATGGTTTGAAGAAAGCTCAATTCAAAGTATTTGATCCTATGAGCTTGATAAATCTGTCACACAAAGATTTGAGGAACTTTTTGGATAGTCTAATTCGCTTCAACGTAAGAAATGTAGTGAATTCGATTCTTGCAAGACAATTTCAAAAGGTTGTGACCGTGTGTGTTACGCATGGGATTCATGTTGGAGGCAGGTTTCCCGCAGGCTGGGTTTAAATTGAAGAACTTTGAAGACCAAGATGAAGACATGGGGTAGTTTGTTGGTGCATCTTAGTGTACTTGTCAGTTGGTCTAGGTCTGTAATGTGTTAATTATGTAATTACGTTTGTTACGACGTTTGTATTTATAAGTAATTACATTTTGTGTTTTGGCGACACAAGGGTTCTGTGTCGCAAGAGTCAACTTGGCGACACAACTTGTGTCGCATGAGTCGGCTTGGCAACACAGCTTGTGTCGCATAGATCAGATTAGGTGTCGAGTATAAATAGGCTAGTTCGGCTCATTTGCTAGGGTTGATGAACCTATGTGAAGTTTCAGTATATTGTACTCGAGCTATTGCATATAATCTAATTGGTAATCTTTTGAGTGTTGATATACTTTGTGTTTGTTTGTTTTAATCGTTTAAACGTTTATATTAAATCATTGAATTCCGCACGTTGATTGAGTATTAGAATTCGATTAGGTCCGACCACAGGGGATTTACAGGTCAATTGCCCCAACCCTTTTTACATATGCCTCTGATTGTAATACATGTTTTGTTGTGTATAACTAAGATGATGGGATACGAATCAGTGACGAAGCTGTATTGAGGCCAAAGGGGGCTATGGCCCACCCAAAATCATCCATAAACCCATATAGAGCATATTATTGGCCCAACTGAAATACTTTGATTCATTTAATTGGTATTTGGTCCACCCAATAAGCTAAAGAATGAATACTACGGAGAGTGTATCATGTTCCCTCAATTCAACGTATGTTAGTAAAATATACTAGATTATAACCCGCAAAATTTGTGAGCTATAATATGTCAAAAACTTATTTGATAACTAAAATTTAGTCGAAATAAAACAACTAAATCATCCAATGTAATAAATTTAAACCGTTGATGAATGTGCTAGTGCGAATAAGTGGATTCAAAGTAAGGAAAATATAGCATAAAATGCTACGCAAAACACATGCACACAAAATAACAAATAGCGTTGATTTATATAAATTGATAACTAATATTATCGCTGAGTAACATGGCATCTAACAATGATATGTGTAAAATTATCGTTGACACATACCATTTCGTGCAATAAAGTCTTTGAAAGTGTTGAAGAATTCGCACGTCAACCTTCTTATTATTGAAAGGAAATTGTTATCCTTATATAAAATATAAGTGTTTAATAATATAAAAAGTGTTTATGCTAAACTATAGGATACGACTATTTTTAATAGTACAATATCGTCTAAAAAGTACTTCATTGCTATGTTGATACATGAACAATGTTTTTATAAACCTGTAAACACATATGAATATTTTTTGAAGTTAATAGATATTTAAAAAAAACTTTATAAATAGTTAAATTGCATCTAAATTATTATATAGTCAATATCATATTATATAGTTAATCGCAAACAAAATTTATGTCTTTATGAACTCGCCGTTTTTCATTCATATTATTAATTACAAATTATATATGAAATATTTTAAACATAAATTTGATGAATGCATATATTGAGCAACGGTATTCGTTATTAAATGAAATATGAGTGTTATTTGACCTTAGTGATTGATCGAACTCGCTCAAGAGGCTTGTAGGGCGACTTTAGGTAGTATGCCAAATTGCCAATAGGTCATCAACAACGGTTTCGTGTGTAATATCAACAAGTTGTGTAGGTGATATACTGATATGTTCACGCCATGCATCTCTATCTAGCAACCTTTATTTGTAAATGTTATCATTATAACACTAACTAAATGAGTGACAACATGTATGCTAAAGTCAATTTATAAAATCCACAATATGTGTTAGCTACACCAGAATTCCAGAGTCGGACCTTCACAAAATATCTTGCCTTGGGCAAGTGTAAACTTCGGAATAGTCTAGCGAGTTAGTACGAATCATGCTAAGACAAAGAAACCGTTAGCCTCGTTAAAGGGCAGAAGGGTTCCTCCCTTGATCAAGCTCCGGCGTGAGAATAAGTATTTGTTTTTAAAAGTATTGAGTGAGAGTAAATGTGAAGTAATGAATGGATATCTTGTGGTTGGTGTTGGGTATTTATACCCTTTACACTCAGGCTTGTATGATATTGATGGTATGCCCTGAATCTTCTTTTGTCATCTCGATATACAACATTGCTATTTCGGTGTTTATCCTGAATATAGATCATTTTCTCATGCGCCGTTTTCTAGTTCCCAATGTCTATATTCATTTAAAAGGCGTCGTTTGTAGATGTGACAACTCCGTATCTATGCTGACAAATCACTATTCCTTATGATATATGGAACCATTCAGATTGTGCCCATATGGTTCTTATATGATTGAATTATCAATCACCTTTATAAAGTCCAATTTTATGGCTAATTACCGGAAGGTAAATAACTCAAAAAGGTTATTAATTTGTCAAAATTTAACAATGAAGGGGATATGAGTTTTGTCGATTCATAGAAAGGACTCATATATTAAAATCTTGCCATAAAATGATTCAGGTTGTAAGAAAAGTTCATTAAGGGTAAAATTACCGTTTCATTTTAAAAACGGGCCATAAAAGGACTTAATATTTTAAAATCGTGTCATAAAAGGATTAAAAATTTTGAAATCATGTCAAAAAAAAATTAAACACTCAAAATAAATTGTGGATTCAAATACTCAAAAAGATACTAGGTCACAAATGTCACGTATTAATTGAATATTCACGATTGGAGCCCCACTTTAGTTAAAATCGATCAAAAATTGAAAAGGAAAAGAAATAGTATTTACGTTTTTAATTAAACTTTTTTAACAACTTAAATTCTTTTCTGGCATCGATTTTCTAATATAGGTCCTTTTTGAGCATCTGTCTAAATGATATTTCATTTATTGAAAAATTTTGACAAGTTTATTACCTTTTCGATTCATTTTCCATACCATACATAGATGAAAAAAAACCTACAAGTAGAATGTAGAAGTGCATTTTGAAGGCCAAGTGCCTACAAGTTCTTAATTAACGGACACAAATTCAAACTTCAACAAGTAGTTTACAAAATAATACTCTATCTATCTCAAAATTATAGTTCATCTTTCTTTTTTCGGACGTCTCAAATTAATTGTCTACTTTCAAAAATAGATAGTGAATTTGGTTGTGATTATCATGTTACCCTTAATTGAAATTATTATTACATAATTTTAATTAAGCAGTATTTAATTGGTTAAGGGTAAAACGGTCAATCTACAAAAAGTAAGAAATAGAAAGCAGTATCGATTATGTTTTTATTAAAAAGCTTATTTTTTTGTTGAGTGACAATAATTTTGAGACGTGAGAGTAATACATAAATAAAAATAATAAATATCGAATGAACATGATATTGCAGTTAACATAACACTCTGCGTAGCCTTTCTACTCGGGCTAGGCGGGCAGATCCAGGTCATAAGTTAGGAGCACAGAAAATAATAGTGGAGATCAGATTGATACGTAATGGTATTTAACTAGGCCCATAGTACTTATTTGGGCTAGGCATGAACAAAACCGGGTTTACACTCAACCTGACCCGACCCGAAAGTTGAACCGGATTTTGGTCAAGAAAGTCAAAAACCGGGTTGGACCCAATCCGAACCGGGTTTTTTCGGGTATTTGACCGGGTTTCGAGTTTTTGACCAGGTTTTAGACCGGGTTTCCAACCCGACCCTATTTCAACCCGGGTTTAACCCGATTTCGAATTCTAAAAACCCTACCCGGGTACGTACCCGCCGGGTATTCAAAAAACCCGAACCGGGTAGGGTCAAACCGGGTTTGACCCGGTCGGATTTTCATGTTTGAAACCGGGTAGGGTTTAAAACCCGGTTTTTTTGTTCAAGCCTAATTTGGGCTGGGGAAGCCCTAGCTTAATAAACAAAAAACATAAATGGTACATCCGTACAAGCGTTAGAGCACCTCCAATTAAGTGTTTATATAAAGCTTTTTTGTGTAAAAAAGTGGTTGATAAAACTTTTGATCATTGAAACAAAAGCTTTTTATATGAAAAGCTTGAGATTTATCAAGCTTAGGGGTAAAAGCTTTTTTGTTATTTTATGCTATAATACTTTCATATTAATCCCCTCCTTATATCTAAAATAGCTTTCTAAAAGCTTTTTAACATTGAACTAAAAGCTTTTTTATAAAAAAATTTATAAAGTAAATGAGGTGGAATGTAAAAAATGTTTCTCACATTGAAGATGCTCTTAAGTGTATAGCAACTTCGTGTTTTCAAATCTCAAATACTTTTTAGTCTTGTTTTTCTTATAGTTAAGAATTTAATTTAATTTTCTTATTAGTTAATTTAATTTAATAATTAATAACACTCTCTCATTGTCTCATCATTATATATTGTTTTTAATAACTTACCCTTCTCTTCGACCACTCCTGTATGTTGGAACCGACACAAATGAGTTTGCAATTGACGTTTGAGGTCATTCCCAACCCATAACTCAACTGACTGAAACTGACAGAGTCACGTCAGCGTCACATCAGCTTTTTCAGAAAACTGACTGAAACTGACAGACCCCTCCCATCCCTGATCCATCACTTCATTTTTCTGGGGCCCGGTTGGGATTTTTTAATCAAATAAAATACAAAACTATTTAAATTAAACACAATATTTTAAATTAAACACAATAATTTAAATAAAAATATTCCATTAAAAATAAAAATTACAACAATTCCTAAAAATAAAAATTACCACAATTCCTAAAAATAAAAATTACAAGAAATCCTAAAAATTTAAAAGTACGATAATTTAAAAACTACTAGAATTATAGATAATCTAATCGGAGCTCGACTCGTCGGTTTCGTTCGCGTTTTCTTGCTCGTCTTCGTCCGATTCGTTGTTGGCATATTTGTCTTGGTAAAGTGTCACGACTTCTTTCCTCGCGTTTTTAAGCATTTTAATTTCTTTTTTAGACGCTTTCTTCGGAAGTTTTTTACACAAAAAACTCAACGCTTTGTAGGCGGCTTTTTTCGTCGCATTTTCCTTAATCATTTTGATTGCTTCTTGTTGCGCGAGAGCGGTTTGCTTGATTGCTTCAAGTGCATCCAGTTTTTCAGATTGAACACTGCGTGAAGACGATCCGGCGGAGCTTGATGCCGTACTTTTTGCCGCCTTTCGGCCCGGAGGACGGCGGATGTAGTCATTTTGGAACAACCGTTTCATGTTCGCATCAAGAGCCGTCGCAGTCAGTTGTTCATCCGCGTCCAGATCGGTGACAAATGGTTGGAAAGAATCTTCGTTGGCCATTACGCCCGGCTCAGTAAAGAATTTTGGGAAATGTCTAAGAACATTCCAAGATGACTCGTAAATGAAGGCACGCCCAACTTGTTGCCGGAATGCATTTCGGGTGGCAATCATAATGTCATTTTCGTCGGCACCGCTTTGTGGGCGGATTTCTTTGTAGTGTTTGTAGAGAGCTTGGAATGTTTTTGAGTCGTGAGAAATCTTGTTCCATTTGCCAGAAAGTTGATTAAGGTTACGGGTTGTTGAGACACAAGAATTGTAACCTTGCATCACTTTAGCCCAAAAGGACTCGTTTGATTGATTTTTTCCTTGGACACCGTTTTCGGAACAATGTATCCACCGCTCCGCTAAAATTCTAGCCTCCTCGTCCGTCCAACGTGTTTGAGCCCGTTTAGCCCTTTCACCCTTTTGAACTCGTTTACCCCTTTTCTTGTTGGTTCGGGTATCGGGTTCGGGTTCGGATTCAGGTTCGGGTTCCGGTTCCGAGTTCGCCTCGTCGGAGCTTTCTTCCAAAGTTTGTGGTACGGTGAAATTCATTTGTTGTGCTGACCATTGTGTGTTTTGGTACCACTGTGGTTGTGACCATTGTGTGAGGTGGGGGAATTGTGATTGTGGTGGTGAAGATTGTGTGTTTGTGTACCACCCTTGGAATGCATAATTATTCCTCGGGTCGTGCGGATCAAGGGTGAACGGGCTTGCAATAGGTGGAAAGTTGGCAAACCCGGTAGGTTGAGTGTTTGGTTGAGACGAAGATCCGGAAGCTTGAGTGTTTGGTGAAGTCGGGTTTGGTAACGGGTTATTCAACAAATTTTGTCACATATCTTTGGCAATAGTTTGTAGATCCTTTTTTTTTTATTTTTGAAAGTTGATTTGTTGTTTTTGGACATTTTTTTTAAAGAGGTTTTGAGGTAAAAAGTGTGGTTTTAGAATTGTAAAAAAGTGGTGAAGATTGTTGTGTAAAAGAGTTGGTGGAATAGATAGTTTATTGTGTAAATTGTTGTGTGAAGATGAGTGTAATATGTAAGTATATTTATAGGTAAAAGTTAAAAGTTTAAAAAAGAAAAGGGGGAAAGTTTAAAAGTTTAAAAGTTTTTAAAATTTAAAGTTTTTAAAATTTTAAAAAGTTAAAAGTTTAAAAGTTTTTAATTATTTTTTTTTTCTTTTACTTCAAACGGTCACAAAGGGGAAAAAATAAACAAGCAAATGGGGCCCGCACAAAGCGACGGATTGCTTCGGTAAACCGAAGGGGGAAACCGACCGACGAAACCGACGAGGGCGTGTCATCCCTGTCGGTTCGTCGGTTAGCAACCGAAGACAACCGACGGGCTGCGTTGGGAGCACCCTGAGTCAGTTTGGTGTGTCCCTTTGCGTCACTTTCCCAACGCAAAAAATAGGGTGCGTTTGGTTACAAAAAATTTTCTTAATTTTTCTTTTTCCATTTCTGTTGAAAATGAGAAGTGTTTTACCTCTCTAGAAAAGCATGAAAAATCTAGAAAATGTGTTTAGTTGCAAGGGGTGGAGTTTTCCTTTTCCAAGGAAGAGTAAAGATGGAAAATTTAGTAAACCATCAAAAGTAGTTTTCAACTTTGTAGTTATAAAAAAGAAAACAAAGATTTTCCTTTTCTTAAAAAAGATTTTTAGAAAATTCAAATTTGAACACGTTTTCTAATTTTTCTTGTTTTCGTAGAATATTTTCATAGAAAAATGTGGAGTTTTCTAATTTTTTCGTAGAATATTCAAATTTGAACAAGGTGGACTAATATACCCTTTTATTCATTTATTCACTTGAATATTTTAGTGATATGTCGTTTAGTATTTATGGTATAGAATTGTTGATTAAGTATAGTTTAAAATGTATATATATTTTATTTTTTTGATATTCAGGATATAACTAACAATATGAAATTAATATTGAAACAAATCTAGAATTGTTGACTGATTGTACTTGCTATAAACTACAAAACTGATGTATATAAGTTAAGTTGGTCAATATAATCTAACGATTTAGTTTTTCTTTTTTTCAGTTTAATTCTATTTTTGGCATAATTCATGCGTAATTAGAAATTATCACAGTGCATTTTAACATTTACTATTTTAATACATATATGGTATGTTAACTTTCAAAAGTAAGTTTAAAATATGATTTTTCTATCCACCATGATAAATTAACACAATTTGCATGTATAAGCTATCAGTACATTATGTGGGTAGGCATCTAGTAAGCATAAAAAGGTTTGGTGTATTTATATCACACTTTTGAAACCTGGTAAGCTCAAACGTGGTGTGCATCTCTTAAACTCCTTGCCAATTAATTTGAGACGCGTACATATGTCATCCATATCATATTATATAACTTTTCATCATTTTTATTTTAGATAATCAATCAATCAATCAATATTATTCTTATAAAATTGAGTTGTTGGGTTGCTAGTTGCTACAAAAGTAATGGAAGTGTACGGACCATCTAAGAAAACAAAGAAGAAATGTCGTGTAGTTTCGCAAATAAAATATAAGGATTTAACAAATAAATGGAAGTTGTGTTTTCAGAGGTTGTCGCACAAACAATTATTTTAAAGAGATGCAAACATTAAAAACAAAAAATATCATATTTTGACTTTTTGAGTAACCGTTCTTTTTCTTTGAGCAAATTGAATAAGTGTTCAAACAGTCCACAGTAGAGGTAATATCCGTATCTATATTTTTTCAGAAAAGGGTATTTATAAGGGTGTTGATATATAAAACATACGTTTTTTATTCATACACCAAATATATTCACATTAAAGTGTTGTACAGTACTGCAATAAGATGCATAAAGGTTGGTGTATGAATCAAAGTATTTGTTGTATTTATCACTAGCCTATTTATAACTAGATTGCTCTCTCTACAACAATATTATCATCATATAATATAACTTACGAAAAATTGTTTTGATTAATATTAAATAAATGGTTTTCTTTCTTCGTTTAATCAATGTGTATTTTCTTGACAAAATAACATAATTTAGTTTGTAGTTTTACTTTTGTTGAATACATAGACGTGTGCCAATGGTTGTACCGGTTTACCAAGAGAAGTGGTGTCATTAAAGTGACAACACTAGTATGAGTGTGTTACTTTGGTATGTCGGTTTGGCGATGTAGAAATCGACGCGCCATCTTCTTATTATTGTATATTGGTAAAAATATAGGACTCAAAAATTAGAGTGACAAAGTTAGTGTTGACACCGTTATCAATTTTGTATTAGTTCAGGAAGCGATAAGGTAACGCAGAAATGTCACAAAGTGACACAAAACTGATACACCAACAAATGAAAGTGGTCTAAGTAGGGGCGTCACAAATAACCGAATCTGAATAGTTAACTCGAACTCGAACCCGAATAACTCAAATTGGAAGCTTATTCAGCCACCTGACCCGAATAACCCGAATTCAAATAACACGCGTCTTATTTGAATCGAGTTTCGAATAAATATTTAACAATTCGGCTAGCCCATATAATCATTAACAACATTATTTAATATACAAATATATATATTAAATATGTATAAGCTACTTATGATTTATATGAATACATCCATATATAATATACATATAAATTACTTATGATGATTTATATAAACTATTAGTGTCATATAGTAAACCGTAAGTTTTATTCAAAATACAATAATTAGAAATATCATCCTATTCGAGTTTAAATATTTAACTGGAACCCAACCTGATTTCAAATAACCCGAACTCGAATAAGTTGACCTTATTTTAATCGGGTTTCGAGTTATTATAAACTCAAAAAATCGAATAACCTGACCCGAATAACCCGCATAAATTATCCAATTAACACCCTTGGGTCTAAGATTACCATTAGAAGAGGAGACCCACTCGTACGGGTTTAAGATTACCATTAGAAGACGAGAGCCACTTGTA
The DNA here is from genome assembly GCA_963422505.1 of Pseudognaphalium luteoalbum. Taxonomy (NCBI): domain Eukaryota; kingdom Viridiplantae; phylum Streptophyta; class Magnoliopsida; order Asterales; family Asteraceae; genus Pseudognaphalium; species Pseudognaphalium luteoalbum. The sequence goes on from OY730194.1 coordinate 90,994,318, forward strand.
CGGGTTTATACCTTTGTGGAACTAGTATTTAACCAAGGCGTTTGCCAGCTAAGTGACTAGCTAAGTGACTGCCATAAAGCATGTCGCAATATAAACTTCAAATCATAGCCATAACAGTCATGTATATATAGAACTATATAATATTTTTGGATGCATATGTTTTTGGATGGAAACAATAATAAAATGGGTGTTCCTGTAACACCCGCCAAATTAGGACTAGTGATTAGTGCCTAATCAACTGTTAATACATGTAATTAGTTCTGTGTTAGGCTAATTAATGTATCTCAATATATATTGATGAATATATACGAACATGCGATTTGATTAAATCGTACGCAATCCCAAATCAAATGTAATTCGATTCAATTTATACGGACGTTGGTGAACAAAATTATTAAATAAGATAACATTATTTAATAACGCTATTATATCGTGTTTCGTATTTTGATGATAATTCATACGTGTTTCGTATCGTACAATTAAAAGCCTACGCGATTAGAATGTTAAACGCGCAAACAATGTTAAGTTATACTTTATAACTCAATTATTAAAGTAATTGGTGAAATATTTTAAGTAAAAATATTGGGTAATTATTCGTGCCTTAAAACGGGTGTATAACGCGCGAAATAATTATTTAAACGGTTAAACAATCGGGAAAACGAACACCGCACGGAGCGCAAACGCGAGGAACAAGTTTGGGACACACCCACATGGAGTGGGCCCCATGAAAAATCTGCCAAAAGGGGTGAGGTCACCACCTCCCCACCCCATTTTCACTTTACTCTTCTCTCTCTCTTCCTCTCTAAATCACAAACCACCACCACCTCACTAAATCCTAAAATAACACCTCCAAACGACCTCGAATCTTCACACTCGTTTGGAAGAAAATAACCACGAAGCAACGATCTACACTTCCGTCTTTTCGGAATTTTCATCCGACAAATTGTAAGTTTCCGACAAAACCCGCAACTCCTCGATTTTTAGTGTTTTCAAGCTTTAGTTGTTTCTTCAAGCTTAAAATGTCCATATAAGGGTTGGGTAAAAGGATCAAACCAAACGGAAACCGAAAAACTCGTTTTTGGCTCAAAAATCCGTCATCAGACCTAAGTGTCGCAAAGACGACCAGTATAGCGTCACTTCGTGCGTCACTTAAGTGACGCATTAAGTGTCGCATGAAACCCTAGTTTTGCCTAAGTGCCGCATAAAACCCCTTTTTTCCGACACTCCTACCGTCACTTGACTAGTGACGCACAACAACTTTAACCGACACTTCTAGCGACACTTCCTAAGTGACGCCTAGACCCATACCCGACACTTATACCGTCACTTGACTAGTGACGCCCTACCCTGCGTCACTTCCCTTAAGTGACGCATATGCTCAGATTTACTATTTTTAGCGACACTTCCCAAGTGTCGCCCAAGCCCCTAAGTGACGCATAAACAGAAGGTTTTAAACTAATTTTACACTAAGTTTTGAGACCTAAATTTGACGCCCCATTTCACCCAAATTCAAGTCCAGATGCGTTTTTCACCAAAGAACTATAGTAGAAATAAAAATTTTCCAAGCTGGCCTGGCAGCTCGACCCCAGCCAGGGGCTCTGCCCCTTGGACCCCGCTACCAGGGGCGCTGCCCCCGGACCCCCGTCATTAACGGGCTTCGCCCTTACCCTAGGTTCCCGAGTAACCGTGTTACATCTAAACTTTCACACAACGTGTTAAATTTGTATAACATCAAACACGAATGTGACACAACTTCTAAAACACATTGGAACTTACTTTAGGTATAACACTTCAAAATCATCAAAACAATAACGTGGGATTATTATTACAAACAATCACCAACGGGCCGTACACATTTTCAAACACTTAAACAATCAACCAAATTGTAATCATTTGGACATTCTAGTTGGACAAACAACTACAAGGTAGTCTTATGAGATGCCTTCATATGTTTATAACCATCGCGTGTCGTGGACACCCTCAGGTTACAAGTCTTTGGACTTCGATTCTTGGCTAATCAATCTCAGTTTATTTAGATAAACTCTCCAGGCTCAGGAGAGTCTCATGACCCCTCTTTTTACTGTTTTACTAGGGGTGTGATACATTGCTCTGTTTTTAACACATGAACGCGAGTACATATTTCAATATACTACATGAGTTGTTCTCAACTAATCAAACCAAAGTCCTCCGTCAGTATAGTCTGGTAATACGAAAGTAGCGTGAATATTAGTATATGGTACCATATAGGATTGACCCTCCTCGTCCGGGTTAGCAAGCACTAACCGGGTAAACGGACGTACTAATATTTGGGAAGACGAGAGTAGATTAGGCTCTCGTGGAGGCACCTCGCTCGGAATTTTCTATATGGGACCCGACCCTCGAGTTAAGCTCAGACTATGCGCTCATGGTTGTATACATTATCTGTAACTTTATTCGCTGGATGCAAATCAATACTTAAATCTTGCGGTTCATAGAATATTAATTGATACTCAAACCTGTGAGCTCACCAGCGTTAGCTGACCCATTTTAGCATGTATCACAGGTATTCAGCAGTAGATTTGGACTGCCCATCAGGATGCATCTTAGCTCGAGTCTTCATGCAAACTTCAGAGATTTCATTGCATTATTAGATTTTGTATAAATAATTATGTACTTAAATCTCTCATATTACGAACACGAGCTATGTATGAGTTCAAACTGTTGTAAACCATTTAATATTAATATATTTTGTTAAAACGATGCATATAGAGTCGTTTGCTATATATCTGTGTGCTTTGATTATTGATTAGTAACACCCAAAGTATGCTTCCACGAATCATTAAATTTGGGGGTGTTACAGATTGGTATCAGAGCCTAAGGTTATAGTGAACTAGGTAGCATTTAGTGGGCCTAGACTATGACCGTTAGGCAGTATTCCTTATTAAGTATGATTAGGTTCAATGACTACATGGTGTTGGTTTAATTTAACATAGCCTGGTCAACTATGTATAATTAAAAGAATATGATGTGGAATCTGAAAGGAATCATGACTGAAAAGGATACACTAGTTAACTCTGACCACGAGAGAAACCGGGACCCAAACATGTATGTGTTAGATACCGTAGGCTATTATGTAATATATATGTATATACATAGATAGGCCTCACTCTTTTTAACGCTTTGTCTCAGAATGGCAAACACACCACCCAATTCGTCACGCTCTCAATCCGGGTCGCAGAACCCGAGGGTAGCTAGGAGGAACGCCAGGTTGCCTCGAGCTGGCCCGTATCCTACCCACTTCACTCTGCCGGCCTTGGCCGCTAGGCTGGACCGTCACGAGCAACGACTTCGTACCATGGATGTCGCTTTGCAAGAAACCAATGAAAATTGGAGACTCACAGCGCTTGAGCGTATCAACCAAGTCTCCGAGGACCACGAAAACACCGTTAACAACATGAACATACTCCACGACCGAGTGGTGGAATCAGGAATAGAAGTCAAACTTTTGCGACTCAGGTTGGAACAATGCGAGCAGCGCCTGCAAGAGGCTGAAGAATACTCAAGAATGCTGGTACAACGACTAGCATTGGCAGAAGACAACGCCCGACAAACCAGCAGACTCGCAGCCACCGTTGATCGACTCGTCACACTAATGGAAAGGATCAACTTGCATTAGAACTAGTGTGGCTGTCATCTTGTAATCTATATCTAACTATGTAGGACTTTCACTATTCTAACCGGATGTAACAATTCCCGGTACCTTTTGTACTCCCCGTATTATGTAATCTTTTGAAAAACTCATGTCATGTACCAAACTTGGTTATTTAAATGAAATATAATTATCACTTTCTATCGTATATTCCATCATATACACATGTGATACATCCGAATTTCACACAAGAATCTCATTGTCTTTTCTTGATCTTGTTCAGCAAGATGCCACCGAAGCGATTCACCTTCAGCGAAACTGAAATCGCCCAACTCATAGCCCAAAGCGTGGCTCAAGCTATGGCTACCCGACAACCCAGTTCGGGCAGCGAAGACACAGCTGCCAACGGGCCTCAATCCAAGCCTTGTTCATACAAGGACTTCCTGAGCTGCAAACCCTTGAACTTCAAAGGAACTGAAGGAGCCATCGGACTGATCAGATGGTTCGAGAAAATGGAGTCCGTCTTCCACATCAGTAAGTGTGCGGAAGAGGACAGAGTCAAGTACTCCACCTGCACCCTCGAGGATGGTGCACTCTCATGGTGGAATTCATATGCCCAATCCGTGGGTATCGATACCGCCTACCTACTCCCTTGGGAGGAACTGAAGACAATGCTTACTGCTAAGTATTGCCCCATCGAACAACTCCAAAAGCTAGAGGAAGAGTTCTGGCACCTAAAGGTGCAGGGAACTGACATTGACGGATATACCGTCAGATTCCAACAGCTTGCCATCCTTCGCCCAGCAATGGTGAGCACCGAACCCGATAAAATCCGAAGGTACATCCGCGGTCTTCCGGAGCCTGTCCGGGGGAACGTCACCTCCTCAAACCATACCACCATTGATGGTGCTATCCGATTGGCCCATGAACTCATGGCCATGAACGAGGACTCAAAACCACCCATTTCTTCCTCCAACCACCTCAAAAGGAAATGGTCTGACAACCACAGCAACAACCAAAACAAGAAACCCGACACTATCAAAGCCTACAACTCAACCACCGAACCCAGGCGTGGTTACACCGGGAACAAGCCCTACTGTTCCAAGTGCAACCGCCACCATGAAGGTCCTTGTGGTCCTTATTGCAACAACTGCAAGAGGTACGGACACCTCACCAAGGACTGTAGATCCCCCACCAACAACAACAACTCCAACTACAACCCTAAGGCACCCAAGTCATGTTTCGGGTGTGGAAACATCGGGCACTTCAAGAATGATTGCCCAAACCTGAAGAAAAAGGGCAACAACAGCAACAGCAACAACAACAACAACAACAACGCAAAAGGTAGAGCGTTCGTACTCAACTCTGGGGACGCCCGGCAGGACCCGAATGTGGTCTCGGGTATGTTCCTCCTCAACAACTTAACTGCTTTTGTTCTATTTGATACTGGAGCTTTATTTCTGATGAGTTTTACCCCTTACTTGACATCACTCCTGTTGCCTTAGAGGTTAAGTACACTGTAGAGCTAGCAAACGGTAAACTCATAGAAACCAATAGTGTGATACCTAATTGCACTTTAAACCTAGCCGATGAAACCTTTTCGATCGACCTTATGCCTGTTGAAATTGGGAGTTTCGACGTCATCATTGGAATGGACTGGTTGTCCAAACATCGAGCCGAAATCGTCTGTTACGATAAAATCGTCCGCATCCCTCTCGCCGTCGGTAGAACCTTGATCATACAGGGGGAGACTGGCAGGGCGAGACTAAACATCATCTCTTGTTTGAAAACCCGAAAATTTCTGAGAAAGGGTTATCCAGCAATCCTCGCGCACATCACGGAGAAAAAGTCGGAGGAGAAGCGACTTGAGGATGTGCCAATCGTTAGAGACTTTCCCGAAGTCTTTCCGGAAGAACTACCTGGCTTACCCCCACATAGACAGGTTGAGTTCTCAATCGATCTCGTGCCGGGTGCCGCACCGGTAGCCCGAGCACCATACCGCCTAGCCCCATCCGAACTTCAGGAGTTGTCCACCCAGTTACAGGAACTTCTGGACAGAGGATTTATTAGACCAAGTTCTTCACCATGGGGAGCTCCGGTCTTATTCGTGAAAAAGAAAGACGGTTCTTTCCGAATGTGTATCGACTATCGAGAGTTGAACAAGTTGACCGTCAAGAACCGGTATCCACTTCCTCGCATCGATGACCTGTTTGACCAACTACAAGGGTCGAGTATTTATTCAAAGATCGATCTTCGTTCGGGTTATCATCAACTTCGAGTTCGCGACACCGACATTCCGAAGACTGCTTTCCGAACTCGTTACGGGCATTATGAATTTCAGGTGATGCCCTTCGGTTTAACAAACGCACCAGCTGTATTCATGGACCTTATGAATCGGGTGTGCAAACCTTATCTCGACAAGTTTGTCATTGTCTTTATCGATGACATCCTCATCTATTCGCGCAACGAACGAGAACACGCACAACACCTCAAAACCATCCTAGAGCTACTTAAACACGAGGAGTTATATGCCAAATTCTCCAAGTGTGAGTTCTGGATACAATCCGTTCAATTCCTTGGACATGTTGTTAATAGTCAAGGAATTCACGTCGACCCATCGAAAATCGAGGCTATCAAAGACTGGCAAGCGCCAACTACTCCGACCGAGGTACGCCAATTTCTAGGGTTGGCCGGTTATTATCGTCGTTTCATCGAAAATTTCTCCAAAATAGCTCAACCACTCACGACACTGACACAGAAGGAAAAGAAGTTCGATTGGACTGATAAACAGGAGTCAGCATTTTAGCTATTAAAACTCAAGCTTTGCAGTGCTCCTATTCTATCCTTACCCGAAGGCACCGACGACTTCGTGGTATACTGCGATGCTTCCCACCAAGGTCTCGGTTGCGTGTTGATGCAACGAGATAAGGTCATTGCTTACGCTTCCCAACAACTCAAAGTTCATGAGAAGAACTACACGACTCATGACCTCGAGCTAGGGGCTGTGGTGTTCGCCCTCAAAATCTGGAGACACTACCTTTATGGTACCAGAAGTACCGTATTCACCGATCATAAAAGTCTCCAGCACATCTTCGACCAAAAAGACCTTAATATGCGACAACATCATTGGGTCGAGTTGCTCACCGATTATGACTGCGAAATCAAATACCACCCAGGCAAGGCAAATGTTGTTGCCGATGCCCTCAGTCGAAAGGAACGGCCGAAACCACTTCGAGTTCGAGCCCTCAGTATGACCATTCATAATGATCTCACCATTCAGATTCATACCGCTTAACTCGAAGCTTTGAAACCCAAAAATGTCAAAAGCAAAGCCTTACGAGGCATCGATAAGCAATTCGAAATCAGACCTAATGGTGTTAGGTACTTCTCAAATCGAATCTGGTTGCCTAGTTTTGGGAACCTGCGAGACTTGATGATGGATGAAGCTCACAAGTCTAAATATTCTATCCACCCTGGATCCGACAAAATGTATTACGGCATCAAAGAATTCTATTGGTGGCCGAACATGAAAGCCGAAATCGCCACATATGTCAGCAAGTGCCTTACTTGCTCGAAAGTCAAAACCGAACATCAAAAACCTTCTGGTTTACTCCAACAACCCAACATTCCGGAATGGAAATGGGAACAAATCGCCATGGATTTCATAACCAAATTACCCAAGTCATCAAGCGGTTGCGATACCATTTGGGTGATCGTTGACCGACTCACCAAATCTGCTCATTTCCTGGCGATCAAGGAAACCGATAAAATGGAACGCCTCTCACAAATTTACATCAAAGAAATTATTTCCAGACACGGTGTCCCAACCTCGATTATCTCTGACAAAGACGCTCGTTTCACATCTCACTTTTAGCAATCACTCCAAAAATCATTAGGTACCCGACTTGATATGAGTACCGCATACCATCCTCAAACCGATGGCCAAAGTGAACGAACCATTCAGACACTGGAAGACATGCTACGAGCTTGCGTAGTTGAATTTGGTGCAAACTGGGAAAGACACTTGCCATTGTGCGAGTTTTCCTACAATAACAGTTATCATGCTAGCATTAAGGCTGCACCATTCGAGGCACTGTACGGTCGTAAGTGCCGATCACCGATCTGTTGGACCGAAGTGGGAGACAGTCAACTCACTGGTCCTGAACTCATACACGAAACCACTGAGAAAATCTTCGAAATCCAAAACCGACTTAAAGCCGCACGTGATCGTCAGAAAAGTTATGCTGACGTGAGACGCAAACCACTCGAGTTCCAAGTTGGGGATCGAGTACTCCTGAAAGTATCACCTTGGAAAGGTGTAATCCGATTCGGCAAACGCGGGAAGTTAAACCCCAGGTACATTGGGCCCTTTGAGATCCTTGAGAGGATTGGCCCCGTGGCATATCGATTGCAGCTGCCAGCCGAACTCAGCAGTGTGCACCCCACCTTTCACATTTCTAACCTAAAGAAATGCCTGTCTCACGAGACACTTATCATCCCACTCGGCGAAATTCGCATTGATAACAAACTTCATTTTGTCGAGGAACCTGCGGAAATCATGGACCGTGAGGTCAAACAACTCAAGCAAAGTCGTATCCCCATCGTTAAGGTCAGGTGGAATTCGCGGCGTGGTCCGGAATTCACTTGGGAACGGGAAGACCAAATGTGACTCAAGTATCCTCAGCTATTCCCTGACTCTACATCAAACACGACCACGAGCTAAATTTCGGGACGAAATTCTCCTAACAGGGGGAGAATGTAACACCCGCCAAATTAGGACTAGTGATTAGTGCCTAATCAACTGTTAATACATGTAATTAGTTCTGTGTTAGGCTAATTAATGTATCTCAATATATATTGATGAATATATACGAACATGCGATTTGATTAAATCGTACGCAATCCCAAATCAAATGTAATTCGATTCAATTTATACGGACGTTGGTGAACAAAATTATTAAATAAGATAACATTATTTAATAACGCTATTATATCTAAAATAGTATTTTGATGATAATTCATACGTGTTTCGTATCGTACAATTAAAAGCTTACGCGATTAGAATGTTAAACGCGCAAACAATGTTAAGTTATACTTTATAACTCAATTATTAAAGTAATTGGTGAAATATTTTAAGTAAAAATATTGGGTAATTATTCGTGCCTTAAAACGAGTGTATAACGCGCGAAATAATTATTTAAACGGTTAAACAATCGGGAAAACGAACACCGCACGGAGCGCAAACGCGAGGAACAAGTTTGGGACACACCCACATGGAGTGGGCCCCACGAAAAATCTGCCAAAAGGGGTGAGGTCACCACCTCCCCACCCCATTTTCACTTTACTCTTCTCTCTCTCTTCCTCTCTTTTCTCTCTAAATCACAAACCACCACCACCTCACTAAATCCTAAAATAACACCTCCAAACGACCTCGAATCTTCACACTCGTTTGGAAGAAAATAACCACGAAGCAACGATCTACACTTCCGTCTTTTCGGAATTTTCATCCGACAAATTGTAAGTTTCCGACAAAACCCGCAACTCCTCGATTTTTAGTGTTTTCAAGATTTAGTTGTTTCTTCAAGCTTAAAATGTCCATATAAGGGTTGGGTAAAAGGATCAAACCAAACGGAAACCGAAAAACTCGTTTTTAGCTCAAAAATCCGTCATCAGACCTAAGTGTCGCAAAGACGACCAGTATAGCGTCACTTCGTGCGTCACTTCGTGCGTCACTTAAGTGACGCATTGAGTGTCGCATGAAACCCTAATTTTGCCTAAGTGCCGCATAAAACCCCTTTTTCCCGACACTCCTACCGTCACTTGACTAGTGACGCACAACAACTTTAACCGACACTTCTAGCGACACTTCCTAAGTGACGCCTAGACCCATACCCGACACTTATAGCGACACTTCCTAAGTGACGCCTAGACCCATACCCGACACTTATACCGTCACTTGACTAGTGACGCCCTAGGGAAGTGACGCATATGCTCAGATTTACTATTTTTAGCGACACTTTCCAAGTGTCGCCCAAGCCCCTAAGTGACGCATAAACAAAAGGTTTTAAACTAATTTTACACTAAGTTTTGAGACCTAAATTTGACGCCCCATTTCACCCAAATTCAAGTCCAGATGCCTTTTTCACCAAAGCAATATAGTAGAAATAAAAATTTTCCAAGCTAACCTGGCAGCTCGACCCCAACCAGTGGCTCTGCCCCTTGGACCCCGCTACCAGGGGCGCTGCCCCCGGACCCCCGTCATTAACGGGCTTCGCCCTTAACCTAGGTTCCCGAGTAACCGTGTTACATCTAAACTTTCACACAACGTGTTAAATTTGTATAACATCAAACACGAATGTGACACAACTTCTAAAACACATTGGAACTTACTTTAGGTATAACACTTCAAAATCATCAAAACAATAACGTGGGATTATTATTACAAACAATCACCAATGGGTCGTACACATTTTCAAACACTTAAACAATCAACCAAATTGTAATCATTTGGACATTCTAGTTGGACAAACAACTACAAGGTAGTCTTATGAGATGCCTTCATATGTTTATAACCATCGCGTGTCGTGGACACCCTCAGGTTACAAGTCTTTGGACTTCGATTCTTGGCTAATCAATCTCAGTTTATTTAGATAAACTCTCCAGGCTCAGGTGAGTCTCATGGCCCCTCTTTTTACTGTTTTACTAGGGGTGTGATACATTGCTCTGTTTTTAACACATGAACGCGAGTACATATTTCAATATACTACATGAGTTGTTCTCAACTAATCAAACCAAAGTCCTCCGTCAGTATAGTCTGGTAATACGAAAGTAGCGTGAATATTAGTATATGGTACCATATAGGATTGACCCTCCTCGTCCGGGTTAGCAAGCACTAACCGGGTAAACGGACGTACTAATATTTGGGAAGACGAGAGTAGATTAGGCTCTCGTGGAGGCACCTCGCTCGGAATTCTCTATATAGGACCCGACCCTCGAGTTAAGCTCAGACTATGCGCTCATGGTTGTATACATTATCTGTAACTTTATTCGCTGGATGCAAATCAATACTTAAATCTTGCGGTTCATAGAATATTAATTGATACTCAAACCTGTGAGCTCACCAGCGTTAGCTGACCCATTTTAGCATGTATCACAGGTACTCAGCAGTAGATTTGGACTGCCCATCAGGATGCATCTTAGCTCGAGTCTTCATGCAAACTTCAGAGATTTCATTGCATTATTAGATTTTGTATAACTAATTATGTACTTAAATCTCTCATATTACGAACACGAGCTATGTATGAGTTCAAACTGTTGTAAACCATTTAATATTAGTATATTTTATTAAAACGATGCATATAGAGTCGTTTGCTATATATCTGTGTGCTTTGATTATTGATTAGTAACACCCAAAGTATGCTTCCGCGAATCATTAAATTTGGGGGTGTTACAGTTCCATCCCTTTCTTTCATCCCGTCCTTCATTTATACCTTCTCGCCAGCCTGCCTTCATGTCTTCCTTTTATCCCTCCTGCTTGTGTGTTTTCCTTCCTTCTTTCATTCTTGACTCACTAAGCACCAGCCTACCTTCCTGCTTTCCTAGCTTCATTCTTGCCTCCCTGCCAGCCTTAATTTGATCCCTCCTACGTGTGTGTCAAAATTTAACAAAGAATGCTATTAAAACCTTAATTGAAATCTTTTATTGTTTTAATATAATAAATAGGAGGCTTTATGCACCAAAAATACATATAAGATAATCTTTAAAGTGTTTGCTACATTCCGATTTGAGTTAAAATCTTTAATCGAACCATTACAGATAATCACAAGCAATATGCAACCATAACTACATGGGTGGAAACTCCAATATTTAGCTAAGATAATTCAAAACCTTGAGAGAATTTCTACAACTAATCATAAAGAACTTATAGGCTAACCATTCTCGTGAGTGAGCACACCTGTTATCAAAATTGGCAACTTTGTAACTGATTTTAACCAACTAGTGTGTCGGGTAAACCATACCCATTTCAACACATACTTATATTTCGAGCACTTTCAACCAAAACCCCTTCGACCCATTACCCAATCTGCCCATTTTGCCAAATGTACTATTTACCTTTACTTTCTCAACCAAATAGAATGGCCCATCAAAAATACATGATCTACACAGAATGAATTTTCATAGACACAAAAACGAAAGACAGCCATAAGCTTCAACTCGTAGATTAGACTATGTGATCTTGGTAGTCAAAAACTATAAATGTTAAAAAAGTAGAGACACAAAGATTAAGGTTATAGGGGTATAGATGTTGAACTAACACGACCAATTTAAAATTTCTTCCGTCATACTTATATTCATTTGAAATTTCTTCGGTCATAGTTGAATATGAATTCTACACCTGGTTTTTGATGCTTCACAATGAAATTTCTTCAGTCATAGTTGAATCAAATTAGAATAAGACAAAGAAACATATCAGGAAATTCAAATTGATAATTGGAAGCAACAAAAACCTTAAAATAAAAAGACCTACTTAAAAGAGAAATTCACAAAATCAGTAACCTCTTGTGATTAAGAATTGCATCACTTTTGATTGACTCAAGAATGGCAAAAGAAAATACCCAAGTTCCCTCCAAATCTTTGCGGCTACTTGAATCTACTGAAAAAGACCGTATACTTAATAACTCATCAGTTCGTCCTTTACCTTCTTCTTTAGTACATTCAGGAGCCTCAGCTACATCATTGCTCCTATTGTCAAGTTTGACTTTTATAACTACCATAGTTGAATCATTAGTTAGCAAACTTTGGTGTTGGTTTGCTAAACCCAAACAGTGTTACATTCAAAATGATTTTAGCATATAGGAACCCAAGCAAGCAAAGTTTATTGCTTCCATTGACTCGAACCATAATTTACGGGCACAACAGTGTAGCATGAACCCTTGCAAGCTAAATTCATATCCCATTCAGAACAACCCGATCATTTATGTACTTGAGGCGTCACATTGCCCTTTTCAAACTTCTAAAACCTGCCGAATAGCATAAAAAAATTAGTCTAAAACTCATACCGAAACCTATTATGCTACACATATTAAAATGTAGCTTCCTTCAATGTATTTTATGCCAAAGAGAAAAATCATTTAAAATGAGAGATTACAAGACCAACAAAAATAATCAGGAATTTAAGTTAATAAAACAAACTAAAAGGTAATTTAATGAATATTTAAGATCCATCATTAGTTTTTCACTAAAAGCACATCACATAATGCCCATATCACTGAATTTGCTACTTAGGTCTGCACATATTTAATCAATCAGATAACAGCCTCGAATAGTATAGAAGTGGTCATGGGCTGAACTTGAACTACCTGGCACTAATCCAAGCTCGTGATATCATTCTTGTGGCACTTTCTAGTAGCTAAAGCAGTCTAGTTTAGTTGTTTAGGTGCTGCACCTTTGTAGCATACAATTAATCTTTAACCTCGCTATTTAGGTCTGCACAAATTTGGTAAACAGGATATAACAAAAACTTAAGGTAGAAATGGGAAAATGATAAATGGGTCAAAAGGGGCAGCTCTAATGTGAGAAACCTATCCAAATGGGTCGGTTTAAGTGAGTTGAACCATTAACATCTTTGTTAACCTGTTTTAAATTTATAAACAAAACAATTGATACGATAAACATGAGTTAAATGCCATTATTATAGTTATTAAAAAAACCAAATATAATAAACAGATGGGAAGATTTTAAGCATCTAAAAATGAACTTGATTATGTCGACCTGTAGTATGCATTTTCATTTTAGCCAAGTTTCTAACGTTCACCCACTTTATCCATTGCAAATAAAATCACACAATATGACCCACATACCCACGTACCTGATAGTAGATAATAGCATGCACCACAACCCAACACTCAAGACATGAGTTTGTGGAAAGGTAAAATTAAAAAAAGATGACAACAAAAATAAGAAAATAGATGTGTACCATGAGGTAAGCTGTAATTTTTAGGCACATGTCATGGAGCTCACTATCATCTCAGGTTACCATTATTGATCTTCAAGTCTGAGACACCAAAGTCCCAACCATAATGCAAATCATCATTCTGTGCAAAGGCATGTTATGTGCAATATTTAGGACAAAAAAAGTGTACATGGACAGGATCACAGGAAAGCTCAACCTGACCCATTAAAACCATACAAATATAAAACATTTTGAAGTCAACCCATTTGCCACCTCTAATTAGTTAGTGACCACTAAACAATACACAATAATAAAAGAAGAAGACACATAAAGGAAAGCATAAGATGGATGACCACAACAATTCCATTATGTAGAAGAGTTGATCACAACCATATATTTCTGCTTCATGATTACATTAATGATCTGATAAGCAACTATCTTTACATGAAATTTGGGAGAGCAATTGAGGTTTAACAGGGCATTTATACGTAAAAATATGATGAGAATAGAGAGAAAGTTCAACCTCGTAGGTTTGCACGAAATGAGTAGCCACAAGCATTCGACCTTGTATCATTAGCTTCATATCCGATTCAAAAGAGCCTGACCACCTTCCTCACTGACGGGTATGTAACATTGCCTTTTGCAGACTTCTCAAACTTTGATGATCTTCCAACACGGAGTTACATTATGAATTAGCCTCATACAGTTACACATTCACATATTTTCCCATCAAATGAAAATGTTTGATGACCAGAAAACAAATGTCCATGTGAAAATGTCAAAAGCGATGATTACATATATAAATCTGAGCCGACTGTCTTGATTAGCAAAAGAACTCGTTAATAATGAAAATAGCCAAATTTAAATAGTGAAAATAAACGTGGAACATTGGTACTTCGTTGTCTAGATGTAATCTATCTTTCCTTACGCTTTCGTACATGATTTTCCACATCTGGCTCCTTTTCTGATGATTTAGCACAAAAAATACAAAAGAATTAGGCTTGAATACAACCACTCTTTTTCCAAGGTTTGACACCGATATGTTACTACAACCTGTTATATACAATGAAAAAACAAAGCCAATAAAAGAAGTAGAACCAAAAACTTGTGATAAAAAAATAATGTTTAGTAATGCAACCTATCAAAACAAAATTAATGGAAATGGCATTACCTTTTTGGAGCATTCTTTAGGCGATGGCCAATGACTAAGATGACATATTTCTAGATACAATGTGTGCAGTTGAGCAACTTACTATAAAGGTCGTATGTAAACTTAATACTGATTATACCGAAAAGCGATGACTCAAAATAGTTAAAAGAATTAAAAATTTGAACAGTTAGACGATTAATGGAAAGTCAAAAATATTATTTCAGAGCAAATGAGAACCAACCAAAAAGTACAATTTGATGAACACGATGAGAATTCATTTGACTAATCACCACAGCTTTAGGTAAATCATCAGATGAGTGATATCTTTCTTCGAAATCTCACCTGCTCACAAACAATCAAATCACATAAGAACATATCATAAAACCATAATAATTGACCATATATTCATATGTCCATGGGCCATGACTGAAAGCTTCATCCATTTCCATGTTAATCGAGTCAGATACACTGATCGCAAATATCAATCTTAGCAAACTTTCATGAATAATCTGTATATAAATAGATTCTTAACATCTTAAAAAAAATCGGTTACCAAATCGTTACACATAATCAAATTAAACATCTTACCAAAAGTTTCAACAATAATATGTACCACAACAAATTAAACAGAAAAATTGCATGGTTTGAGGCTTACCCATGTTAAAACTCAAACCACCTTGAGTGCCATGAAAATTGGAAGAAAACGTCAAGGGCGAATTAGGGAAGAACAATCACCATGAATTAGGGCAAAACAATCATCATGAATTAGGACAAAACAATCACCATGAATTAGGGCAAACAATAGCAGAGGGATGATGGTATAGCAGAAATAAACGAAAGGGTGAAAAAATTAGAGATATTAACATTGCTTCCTTGAAAAAGGGATGAGCAGTTGAGTAAGATCGTGGGGGGAGCGGTTCACACAGAGCAAAATAACTGAAATAATGGAATAAAAGACGGTCCAGATCTAAAGTCAATGGGATCCTACGGTTGAGAATGTAAGTCAATGCAAAAAAAACTTCCCAGACGGTTGTACTACCCTAGAGCCATATATATGGCAAATTCATAAGTTTTTAATCAAAGTAACCAACAGGCATATATATAGTTCACAGTTAATATTTAGTAATAGTGATTTAGGTACATAGTAGAGTTTTAATGCAATCTCTACCTTTTTATCCACATCAAACTTTGACACATGTGGCTTGCCAAGTTGGCATTAAGTCAATATTTCTATTATGTATAAACAAACATCATAGATATGGTCTCTGAAGATTTTCAAAATTAAACAGTGATGACAGCCCACCTTGTTAGCCCATGGTTTCTGAATGGACGACTTGCCAAATCTGGATAAAGTTGCCAACAAATTGCCACACACACACACGCACACACGCACGGACCGCACGCACGCACGCACACACATACACAATTATATGGGACTAAATATTGGCAAAAAATATAGAAAGACAACTTAAAAGACAATATAGTACATGTTGTAAAGAAGGTAGTTGTTCCAATAGTGCTTCACTTTCTAGATCCTTTTGCTTTAAGCTTGAAAGTTGAGCAATACTGACAAAACAAAATTCAGAAAACAATTTACCTGATATTGGAATACATGAATGTTATATATGCAACCTACTGAAAAGAAAAGTAAAGCACCATCAACAACTAAAAACTGACATATCATAAAATACAAGTTCATTCAAGAATATTGTCAAGCACATAGTGATCATATTGATCAAAAGTAATACTGAGCATACATTGGAGAGAAGACTTGTGAGAGAATTGCAAATTCGTTCCCTATCTTCCGTTACAAAAATATATAGAACAAAATAGAGTACCTGATCCAATTACAATAGTCGAGTGTTTGTGTATAACTACGATGATATATGTAAGGAATAAAGCTGGAAACAGTTCGTAAGACTGCAAATTGCAAAAAAGCTTCACCTTATTTAACCGCTTGTGTGATGGATATCTCCTGTACATCTTTAGAGAAGAAGTTTCATGAGTGGACTGTGGGAAAGTTCTGCATCGAGAGCTTTATGAATACAAATCAGCCTTTAAGATAGGACAATAAAGAAAAATCCAGAAGTGAGATGACTCCAACCCGAGGATTAACTACCAGGTGCATATACAACGTCTGCCTCCTTATTACCTCTTATTTTGGTTTTGTTTCCAACTTGGAGGAACAAAGCTACCAGTAATCACCTGGAATTGAAATGAAGACACATATCTGAACACAAGTTATTATGTCAATCTAATGTATAATATTAGCATTATTGAGCCATATAGTAATTTCATACTAAGAGGTGACAAAAATTGACAAGTTAAGTAACATATCAAAATTGGTTTATGTCAAAGGGGTAAAACAAACAAAGATGTTTCCAATACGATATATTTGAGAACAAATTAAATGACTAAATTTAGCTTTCACTTAACGGTGAAAATAAATAAACCATAAATTGGCAGTAGTTTGGCCTAGTACTTCTCCAAAATTTGTCTTCCAAATTCTTGCCATTTCTGACTATATAAAATCAAAAACCCAACTCCAAAATTTCCTGTAGAAACAAACAGATGAAATAAAAGCACAACCACAACACCAACTATATTATAAACGATTTTCAACAAAAATGCTCTAGCGAACAGAAAGATTAGACTCTCTAGCAATTTAAAGATAAATTAATAGTCAATAAGATACCTCATGATAGTCTGTTGGCTAGAAGTAGCTAGACTGAGATTTTGTGCGCTAGTTAAGTCGGGCACCTGATCATATCTAGCTTCAACCATAACAACCTGAAGAAGAAACGATCAAATGTAATAGATTGTAGTAAAAAGCTAGTACATGTTTTTGCATCGATAACAAAAGAAGCCATTCTAGATACATAACTCGAAAACAATTACATGCCAATATCATCCCATTTAAGTAAAATGAGTCAAGTTGGTAATATTTGTTAATCGGATACAGAAAGCACAAAACCTTTGATATGCATAAAATAAATATAGAGATTTATGTTTGTTTCATGAACTTTTTTTGAATAAACTTGATCATTTAGTCTGATGTACATGTATGAAGAATATGAGAGTAGTTACCAAATCGAAAGCCATCAAAATAAAATGAAGTGAAGTTGTTCTTCCCGGGACCATTGACAACCTTAAGCTATATATTACGGGTTCGGGCTGCAAGAATATTTGAGAAAATAAGTGTTATAAAATTGTTAAATAGGTTAATGAAAGTAACATGTGTTTAGCGTTATCGGTCAAATTTGACATACTTGTATGTTTGGGATCATATATATCTTACCAGCTCCAATAATACTCAATTATGTCTACTTTCCCAACCAACCCGCCCATTTTGTCACCTCCGCGCCTAGTTATCCAGCAAATCAATCCACCAAGAGAAAACAAATACATACCACTTTATGATACTATAAGCTAATTATGAATTTAATTAAAGGAAAAAAATACAAATACCGAAGCTGGCAATATATAGCAACTTTTAAGATTTCAGTTTCAACTAAGCGTTTTGGTCATTACACAACGAAAAAATGCAAATCAACACTAAGAGCACATCAAAAAGTTATCCAGGACTATATAAAAAATCATAAGTTTTTAATCAAAGTAACCAACAGGCATATATATAGTTCACAGTTAACATTTAGTAATAGTGATTTAGGTACATAGTAGAGTTTTAATGCAATCTCTACCTATTTATCCACATCAAACTTTGACACCTGTGCTTGCCAAGTTGGCATTAAGTCAATATTTCTATTATGTATAAACAAACATCATAGATATGGTCTCTGAAGATAGTAACAAAGCTATAAACTTAAACAAAGATTTTCAAAATAAGGAACACTATTAAATACATGTTTGTGGTCATAAGCTCCCAACCTCATGAATAATCCCATATGAAGCATGGTCATACTATATATATATATATATATATATATATATATATATATATATATATAATAAGTACGATACTCATATTCATATACAAAATCTTATACAGTGATGACAGCCCACCTTGTTAGCCCATGGTTTCTGAATGGAGGACTTGCCAAATCTGGATAAAGTTGCCAACAAATAGGGAATAAGCATTAAATTATAATCTACTGGCTGACCTCGAAGCATCAAAACTAAATGACCCATCAAGCCTAAACAATCATTGGTGAATATTCCCATTTAAAACTTCTTTTGTAAGTTAAAAGCTTTACCAATTAAACAATTCATGCAATTCCTACTAATGAATCAAGGGTCTGCAAGTTATAAATCAGTTTTTAAGCCATATATGATGCTTACATGAGTTTCTCCGCAATCTCTTCTTCATACCAGCACCTTGAAAACGTATCAAATTTCATGTTCAGATCTGTGAATCAAATGGGCCAACACACAATCAAAATAATAGCACCAATACTGAAAACATAAAAATACCAGCTTAAGCATTCACCAATATAAAACTATAAGTTCATGACACCTTGTGTGCCTACTTTGAGACCGTCTCCATTCAAAAGCAGTTCAGCATGAAGAAATATTTTCTGTTAAGAATAAAAGTTAGTAATCAATTTCAGTTTCAATTTCAATATCACGAATCAAAAATTGAAATAGAGAACTAAGTATCAATAACAGGCATTAAAAATTGATGATCAAAATGACATAGAACTTATAGAACTACAAAGGAAATTTCATTAAGACATTTCATCAAACAGTTGGCACTCATCAAAGAACATCAAAGAAATTTCACGAAGACTTCATCCCAAATGTTCAAAATCAACTGTTATGAACAAATTTTTGAAACTCATAGTCATGAAACATTATACAGAGTTATAAAATGCATACATATTTTGAATCTAATCACGTCTTCATTTAAGAATAATGGCAGCTCCAATGCATTTTTTTTCCTCCTCTTCTCCATCAGAATGGCATAATAATATAAACGAACCAAAATAATAAAAAAAATTAAGGAAACAATTTTAGATACATAAATCTGTATTAGAAACTACTTAGTTCATCAATTTGATGTGGATTTGAGGAATTGCATATAAAAATCGGGAAAATGGCTAAGAGGAATTTCAGAGTCCAAAAAGAATTTCAAAGACCATTCTGATCATCAAATGAGCATGGAGAAGACTTCAAGACCCGCATTTAGTTACTGATTTCAGAATGCTTTACCCTAGATTTTGAATCCTCAATCAAATCTTCGATTTCTGCTTTGTGACGAAGATTAAAGAAGAAAACCTAAAACAAAATTAATATGAATTTTGCACAAAACTCATCGTTTTGGTGTAGAAAACGGAATAACAACCATAAATTAGGGTAAACAATCCCAGAAGGATGAAGAATGTGATGATGGATGAACAGAAATAAACAAAAAATGGTTAAAACAAATATATCGCTCCCTGAAATATCGGAGGTGGAAGAACGTGGGCAGGAGACGGTTTGGCCCAAAATAACAGAAATTATTGATTAAAGGGCGGTCCAGATTTAAAGTCAATAGCATCCAAGGGTCTACATTCAAAGTCAATGAAAAAATAAAATAGCATCCAAGGGTCTACATTCAAAGTCAATGAAAAAATAAACTGCCTAAACAGTTAGACTCCTCTGGAGCCATATATATGGCAAATTATTTTGACAATTTATTTTATAAAACCTCATTTGGTACGGCTTGATCATCAATATGAACAGTAACTTTTTATATTTTAGCGAACTTAAGATATAGATATAGAATTTTATATCTATGTGACACATGTGGATAATAAGAACAAATATCCTTCTATCCTGAATGGTTTGGAACTTTGGATGCCTTTATGTTCGAGCCTGGTAAAAACAATTATTCTATTTTTAGTTCTAAGACTCCCGGAAGGCCAATGGTAGGCCCAACGGCCCAACCCAAACTTACAAACTTATCGTATACGGTAGAGGTTCGAAAAAATAGGTTTTTTCCGGTTTTCGGTTTTCTAAAAACCGGTTTTTAAAAAACCGGCTTTTTATCGGTTTCGGTTTTTTTTTGTTTCGGTTTTTCGGAATCGATTTTTTTCGGTTTTAAATGTTCGGAATCGATTTTTTCGGTTTTGAACCGGTTTTAATCGGTTATTTTTTACGGTTTTTTTCCGCATTTGAATTCGGTATAATTGTATAATAAAATTTAAATCATACAAATGAAAATAAAATATACAAACATAACTTTTATTTGAATAATGCAATTACAACTAAAAATATAAAATATAAACATAACTTTTATTTGAATAATGCAATTACAACTAAAAATATAAAATACAAATACAAATACATTTCGAGCTTCGGCATGGCCATCACCCGAAAATGTAATCGTGTAGCAAAGTATATCGAGCTTCGGCATGGCCATCACCCGGATACACTTAACTACTTATGTCGTCCCAAACTTCATCTTCATCCACGGATTCAACTTCAAGTTCTTCAAATTCACCTTCATCTAATTCGGTCGGAGGTGATATCCCTAATGTGACTTCTTCATCTTCGATAATCTCTTCAACGTTACCTAATAGTGGGCCTTCCAACGTTGTTACATTTTGTATCCTATCTACCTCATCCAAATAATCTTTCAAACATACACATACTTCCACATATTCAACAGTTAGTCTTGACCTTCTTTCCGATATGATTCTACCGCTAGTAGAAAATGCCGATTCGAAAGCTACCGTCGAAGCTTGGACGACAAATAAATTACGAGCCATAGCGGATAAAATTGGAAATTGTACTTCTCTTTCCTTTCACCAACTCAAAATGTCAAAATTACGAAATTCATCAACACTTAAAGTGGTTAAAAAGTTTGTAGACTTATAGTGTCCCAACTTGCTTGTTGGAGCCGATGTTCGTTGACGCTTTGTAGCGTCTTCAAGTAAAGCATTATAGAGGTTTATGCTTATGTCACTCGATGATGCTCGAGATGTTCCCGCCCGCATGGAATCAACAATTGGGTTTGGTTGGTAACCAATTTTTGTTGCATAAATCTCAAATAATTGTGCAAAACCATTTTCAAATTTGGAAATTTCATTTGTAATATAGTTCGTGTCGTCGGTTAAGTTTAAGTCTAAATTTTCCAAAATAGTTGTGAGTATACGTTGTACGCCGCCAACATTTATAGTTAGGTTTAGTGCAGCGGCACAAGTAAAAACCAAAGGCATGCTACCAAAATATTTTACCAATTTCTTTTTAATAGCTCTAACCATTTTTCTAATAATTGGAAATGACGAAAATTCAAATTGTTTTAATTTTTCGGTCATGACGTAAACTTGGTTTAGAACTAAAGGGCTAGTTGGGTAATATACACCCGAAAGCATAGTAGTAGCATCTTTAAAAACTACTAAAAAAGAAGTTAAATCATAAAGTAGATCCCATTCATAATCAGTTATAGCTACGGACTTATTTTTATCAACTAACAATTCATTAAAAGCATTTAAAGTATCACGTTGTCTTAAAATATTTTCAAACATAGCGTGAGTAGAATTCCACCTAGTATTATTATCATAGCATGGTCCTAGGGGAGGTTCACCACATTGTACACGAAAACGTCTATAGTTAGCTGGACGTTCGTTACTAGAACTATATATAGTTACTAATAAACCCTTAAATTTTTGACGTAAAGTATCACATATTTTTAATGCCGCTTGCATGGACAAATTTATAATATGAGCAACACAACGAGAATGAAAAAGGCACCATTTAAAATTGGTTTTACACGTAATTTTAGTAAATTCATAGCTCTCGTATTATTTGACGCATTATCTAGTGAAATTGTAAAAACTTTATCGTCTAAATTATATTCAATTAAAGTGTCATTTAAAATTTTTCGCAAGTTACATCCCGTATGCGGTTAACCAAACAATTTAAAAGCAATTGTATGTTTCATCAATAACCAAGACTTGGGATGAAACCAATGGGTCGTAACGGCTAAATAAGAATTTGTCGTACCATGTGGTGCGGTCCAAACATCACAAGTAATAGAAACCCCATGTTTATAGTTTAGAAAACCATCAATTATATATATTTTTAGCATTTTTTCATAATTTAAACGTATCGTTTCTAAGGGTAGTACGACTTACTTGTTGGTATCGCGGTTGTAGTCTCTTTTTGATGATACTCGTAAGCCGTTGGTTGTCGAAGTGGTTGAATGGAAGCGCCTCTTGGATGACAAACTTCGTAAAATCTTCTCAAAGAGCATCCTCGTCGTATATAAATACCCCCCCCCATCTGAACCAAGTGTCGATTGTGAGGGATCTCCACTAATCGCTCTACAAGACGAGTTCATGTGAGCTCGTAATGTGGAGTTTGATGTGGAGTTATAAAAATGCTCACATCTCTTTCAACGAGCCTTTTTCGCCCCATCATTCATAACACACAATTCATAATTCACCCAAATATCCGGGTTCCGCTTCGTTGTTATAATTTGCACGATATCATCGTTTGTGTAAACTTTGTTTCGTACATTTCTACTAGCGGATAGGGAACCGGAAGCTTGAGATTGTATATTTTCCATTTCGCAAACGAAAAGTATATATATATATAGAGAGAGAGAGAGAAAGAGAGAGTTTTTGAGAGAATATGTAAGAAATTGATAGAATATGAGAGAAATAGATAGAAATTGGTGTGTTTTGAAACTAAACTAGCCCCATGTATTTATAGTGTCATTGAGGGGGCAAAAGCACCCAAAAAAGTCCAAAAAAATTTAAAACCCGCTCCTCCAACGGCTAGGAGCCGTTTTTTGAATTTTTTGAAAAAAACCCAATTAAAACCGGTTTTTTAAATAACCGGTTGAAACCGGTTTTTTAAATAACCGGTTGAAACTGGTTTTTAAACCGGAAAAAAACCGATCCATTCGAAAACTAAAAACCGGTAAAACCGGTTCGGGTATGGAAAACCGGTTTCGGTTTTAACAAAACCAGTTTTTATAAAAACCGGTTTCGGTTTTGCTTTCGGTTTAGAAAAAAACCAGTTTCGGTTTTGCACCCCTAGTATACGGAACAGAGATATAATAGCAATAAAAATATAAAATATAATAATTATATACTATGTATAATTTTAGCACAAAAATATAAATTTATTATATTTTTTGTTAATTATATTTTCTGTTAAGAGGAAAGTTCAAAAGAGAATGGTAAAAAAAGGGAGAATATAGGAACCAATAGGATTGCTCCATTTCAAATACCTATTTTCACATATTTTTTTCTAAAATCTAAATATCTCACAAACCGTATGTCTACAAATTATAAAAATTACATATTCGGAATTAGCGTCTTTTTCTCTTCGATTCTAGATCCAACAACATATACTTTCGACGAAGTTTTCCCCCCCCATTTTTTGGGGTTTTAGAAACTTTTAATGTGAAATCACATGTGATTTAACACTAAAAAATAATCACACCCGCTTATATTTCCGATTAAACTTAAATTAAATCATTGATAATGTAAACATATTAAGACATGAAAAATTAAGGTGTAATCACATGCGATTGAATATCAAATTATCAATCACGTGTGTTTAAAGAGTAATAAAATATAGATTTTCAAATCATTGACTAACAATTATACAATCAAGTAAAAATCAAGTTGAAATCATACATGAATTATCATATATCAGTAAATTTCTCATCAAATATCATTTTTTTAAATAAAAATCATATGTGATTATATGCAAAATCATATGTGATTAAGTGTACAAATAACAATCACATGTGATTTTTAATGAAAACTATTACAATTTTTAATTTTTTATTTATAACTATTAATGTGGGTGAATATTAAGTTATAATCACGTGTTAAGTAGCAAATACCATGAATAAATAATCATGAACAAATTTTAATTTTTTATCATAAATCACATGTGATTATATTGTGAAATCCGGTAAATAAAAGCGAAGAAAAAAAATTCGTCGAAAATATATCTTATGACATCTCTAATCAAAGAGAAAAACGCGTTGATTCCGAATATGTAATTTTTATAATTTATGAACTTACGGTTTATGAGATAATTAACCAAGGGGGTGGAAAAAAGAAGTGGATTTTGTAGAGAAATAAAAGAATCATACTGGTTCTCTGATTCTCTACCTTTTTAACATTCTTAAAAGAATTCACCTCTTTAAGATTGTAGGGAAACTACAGAAAACTTATTTATCAGATGGAAAGATTAAGTACATACACATAAGAGACCATGAGTATGACCAGTCGCTTAAAGCACAACCTCTAGATACATCACCTATAATTTAAAACTGATATAATTATATAAGTGATGAACCTAGTAAAAATATAAAACAGTTTTATTAAATTTTATACAAATCTTCCATTGTAATATACTGTAAGTAACTTATTTTTTAAAGTAACCATGCTTTTTATATGTAGTATTTAAACACATACAATCACCAAAGGTGATTTTAACTATTCCTAACCTATTGCAAACTCATTAATATTATATATTATTTTCATAAAATAAATATCTCATGTATATGCATTATTAATATTTGTTTCATTCTAAATATTATTTATATAACTCATTTATGCACCTAAC
Organism: Pseudognaphalium luteoalbum; assembly: GCA_963422505.1. Classification (NCBI taxonomy): domain Eukaryota; kingdom Viridiplantae; phylum Streptophyta; class Magnoliopsida; order Asterales; family Asteraceae; genus Pseudognaphalium; species Pseudognaphalium luteoalbum. Next base: position 91,019,584 of record OY730194.1, read on the forward strand.
TTCTTTATCAAAGAACAATCTAAGAAATATATATACTTTATTATTATGTAATCTGCAAAAGGTGTAATTTGACGGGATCACCTAGATCCTGTGTGCCTTTTGGCACCAGTCATTGTCCACCTCACAAGGATGGCTCCGGACAACTAACATAGCACAGTGAAGGCGTCTGAAGTTGGAATGAACCCTTATCTGCAAGTTCCCCCAGGACCCCATGTGTTTTACAGGTATGGGTCCCTAACATGCTAAATGTTTATCCAGGGAAAGATTCGAACTCCTAACCTCAAGATAACCGTGAGAACTTCTTACCATTATGCCATTTATGCAAGTGGTTTTATGATTATGTAATGTATATAGTAGGATATAAGTAATTATTGAGTATATATATATATATATATATATATATATATATAGAGAGAGAGAGAGAAGTTCAAAAAATAATGGTAAAAAATGAAGAATAGAGGAACCAATATGATTGCTCCATTTAAAAAATCCATTTCATTTTTTTTTTCAAAGTTAAAAATATCTCGCAAACCGTATGTCTATAAATTATAAAAATTACATATTCGGAATCAGCGTCTTTTTCGCTTCGATTCTAAATCCAACAAGATATACGTTCGACAAAGTTTTTTGTCCATTTTTATTAGGTTTTAAAAATTTGTAATATGAAAACACATGTGATTTAACGCAAAAAATAATTACACCCACTTATATCTCCGATTAAACTTTAAATTCAAATAATTGATGATTTAAAGCGATTAAAATATGGAAAACTCAGTTGTAATCACATGCGATTGATATTATAGTATCAATCAAATGTTATTAAAGAGTAATTAAATACGGATTTTCAAATTATTGATTATAATTATATATTACGAGTAAGTAAGTAAAAATCAAGTTGAAATCATACATGAATTAACATATATCAGTAAATTTCTCATCAAATATCAATTTTTATATGAAAATCATATGTGATTTTATAACATATAACTTGTGATTAAAAGTACAATTAGCAATCACACGTGATGTTTAATGAAAACTAATGTAATTTTTATTTTTTTATTTATAACTATGTTGTAATAACATGTTAAGTAACATATACCATAAATAAATAATTGTGAACAGATTTTAATTTTTTTTTTTATCAAAAATCACATGTGATTATATAATAGAATTCGGTAAAAAACGAAAAAAATCCATCGAAAGTATAGCTTATGACATCTCTAATCAAAGAGAAAAAGACGTCGGTTCCGAATATGTAATTTTTATAATTTATTAACTTACGGTTTGTGAGATAATTAACCATGGGGATAAAAATATAATTGGGTTTTGTAGAGAAATGAAACGATCCTATTAGTTCTTTCATTCTCTACTTTTTTGCATTCTTATAATGTCACACCCCGCCAAACGGTAATTACGATTAGTTTAATGTTTTGCGGAAGCTTAGTGACGTGGCGGGGCTGCGAACAGTAACACGATCCAACAGATACATTCATACATCAGAGCATAGGGTTATCGCAGAACGGTAATTATTAAGATGCCAACCATATCAAGTTTTACAAAAGGTTACAACTCGTAAAGTTGTAACAGTAATAGTAGTGTTGAAAACAGTATTTCATAAAATACATAACAGCAAAAGTAGATTTCATAGGTATGACCGCAGTAATTGCGGTTATACGGAGGAAATCCAAGTGTCCCAAAAGTAGTGGCATCCTAAACAAGTCCAGGGTAGTCCGTCCTGATATGCATGCAGATCTTACTTACGCTGCTAATTCCCTGAAAAACATAGAATAAAACGTCAACATGATTGTTGAGTGAATTCACAAGTTTATGTATAGTGTAGGAAACACAAGTTAATAAATAACATTTCCCAATTCAAGTTTTGTAAGCAGGAAACACAGGTTAACTTATATAAGGATTAACATTTCCAAGCAGTTCAGTAGGAATACCCTTCCTAAATAGTAGTTTCGTAAGTGGGAATATTTAGACGGTGATCCCTCAAAAGGTGAGCTAAACCTGTCGAGTAAGGTAACGCAACCTAACCCTATAACCAATCCACGACCCAAATCTGTTGTTGTTGCCAATAGGACTAGTAAGTATACGCTCCCAAATCCGTAGGAGGGTCGTCACGGCGATAGTACTATCCGTATACTCAGTGGCTAGAGTCACCTAGCTAATGGTTATAGTCTGTAGCCATAAGGACTTTTATGCACTACATCGTAAGCCTAGGTCCTTACCAAGATCAGTTTGTCTAATTCCCAAAACAGTATGAAAACAGTTTCATGAACAGCAGTTCAAGTAGTTGTATGAAATACCCTTTCATAAACAGTTCAGTAAATACATACAGTATTTAAATCAGTTCAGTATTTGCATGCAGTAGCAAACCGTTTCTATGTTCTCACCCCGGGTTTTAAAAGCAATAAAACAGTGAAAAGGGGTTTGTGAACTCACGTAGTAGTAGTGGCGGATGTGAAAGCTAGCAAGTAGTGTCGAGTAGCCCAACGAGTCAACCTATACACAATATTGTATTAACAATCAGTGATCGATAGCTTCGAATCACGTTAATAGTTTGTTGTTGAATTTGTTGGTGACGTTGTTTTGGTGTTATCGTTTGTACATATATTCTTGTCATATATATATGTATTTGTTCAATATACTCGCTGTATATTAATAATAAAGTGTACGTTTGTTAAACGTATGTCTCAGTTTTGTTTGTATAAATATACATTTTACAAATTGTCGTATACTTATATATATTTGTCTCACATACATTGAGTTTGAATACGTGGTTTTCGTATTAAAACTTATAGTTTTCATATGTTAGGAATTGTCGCGCAATTTAGTCGTGTCCTTATTAATGACTTTGGTTCGCAATTTACGTTATTATAACGTATTACTTGAAAATATATATATAGGTTTTATATATATATTTTTATGTTTAAGCGCGTTCATTGCATATAAAAACTAGTACGTGTAACTTAATCCCGTAATGAATTGTGAACATTCGTTTTCGTTTTTCCTTATACCCAAATGTTTGTCTCGTCCTATTTATAAAAGTTTATACACGTTTAAAATGTATTAAAACTTCCGTTTCGTTATCAAAATATATTTTCATAAATTGTCCCAATCGTTGTATTCGTCGTCATTCTAATGTTTAACATTTGTCGGTTTACGTTTATCGTCCGTGTCTCGTCTATATTGACTTGGTCAAACGTGCTCGGTTTGACCCGAAACTTTTACACAAGTCTTAGAATGGTTAATATAGCCTAGAAAAATTTTCGGTTCGTTTAGTGGTTGACCCGAAGTGTCGTTTTCACAAAAACATCAAAACAGTCCCCGGTTTGAGTTTTCCAGATTTTGCTCCAACGAAACCCTCGTTTTCTCTAACATCTAGTCCGAATCAAGTCCCACAAAAATTACCAAATGTTCTCCTATGTCTCTAGATCATTTCTTTATTTTTCCGAGACTTTTAGTGTTCATCTTCCATTTTTAACAAAAATCAAGAAATGTTATATACAGATTCCGGCCAAAACAGTGATATGTTCACAAATCGCGTTTTCTGGGAAAACCGGTGTACTTCTGGTCCAAGTGCTCAACACGAAAGTTGTAGATCACGAAATTTCCAAGATTTCATGTTTAGAAAGTTTACGCTAGTTTCGAGTGTATGATTTTATAAAAATTCGAGAAAGTGACTGTTTTCAGTGGCAGATTTTGTATATATATGTATGTGTATTAAAAACGAGTTTTAACACATGGTTGGGACATTACTTTGTTAAATAAGCAACTAAACATGTTAATAAACATTATGTAAGTAAAATACTTGAGTTGTGAAGTTCTTACAATAGTCGGTTTGAAAAACCGAGAAGATGAAAACGTAGCTAACGATGAGGTGAGCGTTTTTGTCCAAACGAGCCTAGCGATCCAAGGACTTTTGATGGTGTTTTTATGGTGTTCTTGAGGGTGTTTGGGGCTGGTTTTCCAGCTTTTTAGAGAGAGAGAGAGGTGAGATAGAGAGAGAGAGGAGAGGTGAGGGAGATGGAGTAAAGAGTGATGGTGGTAATTGTGTGTGTAAGTTATCAAAGGAAGAAAAGGAAAAACATGTTTCCCCCTCCCCATTTTTCTGCAGATTTCGTGGGTCCCATGCCCCAATGGGTGTGTAAAACTTGTTCCCAAAGTTGCGTTACGCCTCGTGTTCGTTTACCCGGTCGTTTAACGTTTTAATTAGTCGTTATACGTTTTAATATGTATGTTTCGTTAACGATTTAAAATGCGACATTTTAAGTGAAAGTTTGTTCAAATAACATATTTTAGGTATCTAAAATAATATTTGAGTTGTCGTTTGGTCACGATCGCGAATCGTGCATTTATCCGAATTGCGTAACGTTTTAAAAACGTTATTTTCGTACGCGTGTAATCGCGATGTTTTAACTTGAAGTATTTTATCAAAATACTTAATAATGAGTTATAAAAATATAACTTGAGTTTATTTCACGTGTCGGGCGCGTTTCACGCGTTTTTGTCGCGTACCGAGTGTTTTATAACATTTTAAATACGCGTAATATATTCTCGTAATATATTAAAGTAAATAATGTTTGTTTGGATAATTCCACATTTTGTTTTATGGTAATGGGCTTTGCTAGACTTACATCACATCCTAGGTTTAGATTAAAACAATCGCAGGGAATTAGCGTAAGAAATGCATGTTAGTAGTATAAATATATACCTAATTTGGAGAGTTGTCACATATAAGAACCCACATCTATATATATATATTGTAATGGACTAGAAGTAACTTATTTTTCAAAGTAACCATGCTTATATGTAGTATTTAAACATATACAATCATCAAATGTGATTTTAACTATTCCTAACCTATTACAAACTCAATATACTATTGTAAACTCATTAATATTATATATTATTTTATATTATCAAATAAATATTTCATGAATATGCATTATTAGTATTAGTTTCTGTTGGGTCACTGACTCTGCCTCTATAATTTATGTATGAGAGACTAGTTCTTGGACGCTGATACGTACTCAGTGTCCCTTACCTTTGTGGCCTCGCTACATGTGTAGCAGCGTCCCTTATAACTTGCAAGCTTTCATCAGCGTGTCTTCAACACTGATTATACCTTGAAGACTTGGCAAGTTATCCATAGATGCTGAAAGACACTGACACCTATATCTGAAGTCAAAGACTAAAGATATAGATAGAATATATCTGATTGAATTGGAAGATCAATAGTTATCCTAACTACTCCAGCAACTATTCACTATGAAAGCGCATGGGTCTGACAGATACATGTGTACTTGAGAAGGCGTATTCTACAAGGTGGATAATAGCCGTATAACCGGTGTACAATAATGCACGAAGTCAACAAACCTTCATTTACAGAAAAAGTACCATGCTTTTTCTGTAAAAATGTATTATTATATTTTAAACACCTTCCCCATGAATAAGTCATTAAAGATTTGATACTTTCCAACCATATCCATCAAAATCTTTAAAGATTATTCAAACGGTTAAAAATGTTATCTCTAAGATAATATTGAGGATTTATGCTTATAAATACTCAAACCAACAACCGTATTAAATACACCTTTAACCGCATTAAATATAAACTTTGATCTATTGCAGTCACTCCTGTTAGTCAACAAGCTTTGTGCCAACACTTGGGTGTTGAGATCACTGATAGTCATCAGCGTCTCTGGCTAAGTGACTTATTATATTTAAATCTGTCATCAAGTTACAATTACTTAGATTAGTGTGTCTTTTCTCTTCCGCAAGTAATTGTTGTAAAGTATTATTTTGATTCAATCAATAAATCTACTTTAAACTTGAAAATTTGTATTCACCCCCAAACCCTCTACAATTAATTGTGTTAATTAATTGTGTTAAGTAGTTATATACTTATCTTGTCAAACGGGACCAACAATTTCATACTAAGTTGTATTTATATAACTCATTTATGCAACCCAACTTCTTTAGCGAAGAATTATTAAACCCAACTTGTTTATCAAAGAACAATCTAAGTAATATATATACTTTTATTATTATGTAATGTATATCGTAGGATATTAGTATTATTGAGTAGTATAAATATTATTATGATTATATGCATATGTACGTATTAAGCTCATAATGTTTTTACACAAATTAAAAATGTTATGTTTTTTAATTAAAAATGCTAAAACTGATTATTCCTTTTAATTACACTTAAATGAATGATACGTATTTAATGACCATAATAACAAGTACTTATTTAATATTTTGAGAACACATATAGGCGAATTAGTAGGGTGTCACAACTTCGGTTGACGAGACATTATCGTAAATATGTGCAGATAATGGAAAAAAGTAAATATATCTTATTTAGAGTTTTTCTTTTTTCCTCATTTGTGAAGAAGTAGACAGTGTTATTACCAAAACAAAACCAATAATACAGATGTACAATGGAAACAACAAAATGACTCTAACCCAAATTACAAGCAGTAATTGGAGTCAACAACAAAACAAACAAAGCATGTCCAAAACCACACCAAAACTACATAAACAAACAAATTAGAATTTCTCAAATTATTAATAGTGTTATTGAAATATTTGCATTGTAGAACTTTCGATCTCTAATCGATATTGAAATAGAATTATTTGTTGTTGTGTATATTTATACGTTCGAATTTTTACATTGTGACACTTAAGTATTAGTTTATTCATCCCAAAAAGTCCCATTTAAATGAGTAGCTTTTTTATTAAATAAATCAATTAAAAGTGTTAAATACTCTAAAATAAAAGTTCAATATTACAATTATGATTATAAGGTATGTTGAAAGCATCAAATTGATAATCTATCTATCTTATACATTAAAAGAAAAATCATGAAAGAATAATAGCCATTAGATGGAGATCAACAACTAAGATCAAACCATTAATTTATTTAATGACATCATTAATCCTATTTTTATATGACTAAAAGACTAATATACCCTTCAATATTTACAATATAGACCCTTCAATATTTACAATATAAATCCTCTATTTTTCTTTAATTGTATATAATCCTCCAAATATTTTATGGAAATTTTAATTTAATAAATACTTAATTATTTATTTCATAATTCAAACTCTTTCTACAATCTTCTTTATTATATTTTTTCTGAAAAAAGCTCAATAAGTTATTTTCAATTCTAAATAATTTAGACTTCATTCCATCGCCCATTGATTTAAATTCTTATACGAACATCTTTTTTTAATTCTTTTATGAATTTCTAATTTGCAATTCTAGGATTATAGATGCCGACGGGTCGGGTTCTGGCGGGTTTTAGTATATATGTACCCATACCATTGCCTTTTTAATTCTTTTATCAGTTAGTTTCTAATTTTCATGTTTTAACATCCTATTTTTTGGGCTTAGAAACAAATAGTAATTTATTAATTTTAAAATGGTTATTTAAAATAATGGAAAATAATTTATTTGATTTCTTGAAAATAAATAGGTAAAAGTGTCACATGACTTATTGTGATTGATAAAATATTAATTGTTTTAAATTAACAGAGTTGACGGTAAAATAAAATATTTAGTCTCGCGAATATTTTTAGGTTCCGGACAATAGATTAGAAAGGGGATAAAATTTACACAGATTTATTAAGGTCAATTGTGAGCATGACCGACTCATTTCTCACTCTCACCTAATCTTTCTTAAACTCATTTTCTTTCATTATTGAGAAGTTTTCAAACAATACTAATACACAAATTATAAGTTGATTTGCTCTTGTGAATTGGAAATTAAACAATCATCATCATCTTCATCTTGAATTCCATCTTCTTCTTAAATTGTAAGTAGGGTTTATTGATGTATTTTATTAACATGATGATTTTGAGTTAGTTAGCTTTGATAATGATGCATGTATGTAAATTGAAGTGGATTAAGTGAATATGATGTTTGTTGATGATTGTATGATGATAATAAACCTAATACTTAATGTTCTTCTCGTTTAGTTTGGGTAAATGGTAGAAATTTAGGTTATTGTATATGAGCTAGAAATTGAAAGATGAAACTTCTTGTTGATGTTATATGATGATTTTAGAGGTTATTTGATGCGTTAGATTGAGTAGAAACTTAGTTTATTGTTGTTTTGGTTATGAACTTCGGGTTAGAATTTGTGCAGGCCTGATACTCTGTTTTTAAACATGGAAACGCGATCCAGCTTCATTACCCGGATTGCGTTACTATGTGTTATTTGGCTACAGTCTGAATTGAACTGTGAAACGCGATCCTAGATATTGTGCCCGGATCGCGTTTGCATGTTTAAATTTGATAAATATGATAACTCGTGGACTTGTATACTTGTTATGATTAGAGGTATCATTAATACATAGTACCTACTAGTTGGATACAATATTTATAAGTAAAATAATGATCATTTATAAATGAGTTTCAAACTTATATTTCGGGTTGTGTTCTCAGATTTACAGAAGACTCGGTAATATTAGAGCACTGAGTAGAGACTGGGTATATCAGGTGAGTGGTTACTATCATCCTCTGTTCAATTCAGTTGTAACAGGTTTGATTACAACGGGTGAACATACTTGTTTGGGTTATTGACTGTTTAGTATATGAGCTATTGTTATTGTTAATTGGTAGTTTATATTTCATGACGGCATGACTATTATGCATAATGTGATATTAGGGCCTTTGGGAATTGTGATTATTCAGAGGTCAACACTAGTTAAGCTTGTTGCTATTGTTTGGCCTGTAGGGTTTCCGATACATATCGTTGAAGGATGAACCTATATCGGTGAAGATAGCTTCAAGTTATCGGTAAATCACTGTTTTGGCCGACGGTTGTTTAAGGGTTCTTTGATTGGCTAATCAGGAACCGCCGATCCTCTTTGACGTTATGTGATATGTTTACTTTTTGTAAGATTTGTTATTTCTGGATTGAACTGTCGGTTACAGTTCCATTCACTTAGCTGTGAGCTAATCCCACCATGTGATATCACTCATTTTGTACATGTTTATCTCTCGCGATATCATCATTTTTTGTACTTGTTTCTGTCAATTTCATGAACTTTCGGTACTTATTCAGTTTGAAATTGATTTTGTGTGTTAAGGTTAATGATCGAGGAAGAAAAGATGAAAAGATGGAGGATTTTGCTGATTTGGCTATGCTGCATCGTTTTGGCCATATCTCCCTCATACGAACTAGGATTAAGGTGATTCAGGTGCTCAAACGTTCGTATTTCAGAGCACTACCAATTTCCAAAAGATGTTCTGCTGGAATTTGAGGAGAATCAGCCGGGTTCTTGAAGGAACAGCCGGGTTCTTTTCAAAAAAACGTCAACAGAAAGAAACGTCCATTTGAAGCCTTGAGGAGTAGCCTGATTCTCAAAGAATCAGCCGGGTTCTTCTATAAGCAGCCTGATTCTCAAAGAATCATCCGGGTTCTATGTTCTTTTGAGAAGCAGCCGGGTTCTAATACAATCAGCCGGGTTCTTTGGGCGGCCAGCAAGTTTTTAGGATTATAAAAACACTTTTTCTTCTTCATTTTAACCTATATTTCATACACCCAAACCAGCAACCCCCATGGGCGATTTTTAGGGGTTTTGAGATATTTTTCAACCTCTTAAAAGTCTCTCATCATCCTAACTCATTTGGACACGAAGAATCATCATCCAAACATTATAATCACTCGGTTTGCATTTTTATTCAAATATAACTATGTTTCCTTTTGTTTCAATAATTATATGTGTTTGTTTTGATATGATTATGATTAGTGGCTAAATCATTTATATTCTTGCTTGGATGAGATAGCTAAAGATTAGGGGTGTAATATTTTGAGTTTTTATGCTTGAGTTTACAATTCCTCCATGAAACTTGAATATTTTAGCTCAACCAACTTGTGGAATTATCTGGTGTTTTTAACTCGTAATTATAGCAAATGTTTGTTATCAGTTATAATACTTGTCATTTGTATGTCGATGTATTGATGAGATATTGTTTGCGGTTGTGAAATTTGGTATGAGTTACACAAATGAGCTAAAAAGTGTGAGTTGATGAATATGACGAACGTCTTTCATTTTGGATGAATTATAAACTTGTGAAACTCGAACTTAATGTTTAATCGTGAACCTGGTGTAATTGAGCTTTAAAGAGTTTCTTTGCTTATTTGGTAAATGACTAGTGAATATAGCGAACGTTTTTCATTGGTAATTTACTATCAATTATTTATCCATAAATGATTGAACAAACATTGCGAACGTAGATTTGAAATAGGTTAGAAACCTAAGCTTAATTGTGAAAGACGGTAACCATGGCGAACGTCCTTTACTAGATTAAATCATAGGTTTGTAAATTGAAGTTGAAACATTAGGAGATGGCGAACGTTAATCCTATGTTAAATGGAAATTTACTTTTTCATAATATAAACTGGTTATAACTTTGCACCCCGAAATCACTAGTGACATACTCCAAGAGTGTATTGTTTTCATTATACGAAAGTTACTACAAATCACTTTGACTCTTCCTGAGTCCACTATTTCCTAGTTTTAGTTAAAAAGTAGTTTTTAAGCATCGTGACAACTCGGTCATATAACCCCACATTTACTTTTCTGTATAAATTACTTGCACTTGAATATAACTTCTTAACTCACATTCCCTGTGTTCGAACCCGAACTTACCCAACTATACTACTATACGCTAGGGTCCACTGCCCGGTTGTGTAATAGTCTTAGCAAGGTATTTTCTAGTTCATTTACAACGATAAATTTTAAGACTAGATTTAGCACATTAAGTTTTTGGCGCCGCTGCCGCGGAGTGTGATTGATTAAGAGTTTTATTTGAGTGTAATTAATTGATCCTTTCTTGAAATTTAGTTCCTAGAAAGTTACTTAAAACAGCTTTTAGTTATTGTTCTTGTATATATTTTTAGTGTTTGTTTATTTTGTATTGAGTGGTTACATTTTACCATGTTTAGTTTTCATGTTGTAGTAATTTTGTCTTAACTTCAATGTCGTATTACTTGAATTGTAAAGGTTACAAACCTTTATATTATGAGAGTAATAATGATAATGTGCCAATGAGTTTACAAGAAAGGTATTCACCACCGGGATGCTACCAAGATAGTAGGAGTTATTCCTATCAATCAAGGTCTTGGAATGAAGAACCTTCAGTCACCAAAGAGATGGAACAACTTGAAATGTCGAATCTTGAAAGGTTGTTGAAAGAGGCTAAAGAGCAAACAGAGAGACATAGTAGAGAATTGGATGAAATCTTCGATTGGAAATTTGAACCTAACTATGAGAAGTCATATGATACATTTTCCAATGCAAACGAGCATTTGGATGATATTGAGGCTATCGGGGTTTATGATCTTGATTCTAACCTTTATGTTCCATATTCCTCTACCTTTGTTTTTCAGGATAATAGTGACGATGAAATGGATGAGGATGAAAAAGATGATGTATTCACTAATTGCCCTCGTGAAATTTCGCAAGTTGCTTTGCAGGAATTACAGAACTTTGAACCCGAATTGAAGAAATATGCAGATTTTAAAATTTTAGATTTTGAAAACTCGAATGAAGAGTTGGAGAATGAAGAAGACAGTGTAGTTGAAGAGGTTGTGGGAATTTCTGTCACACCTATTTTTGCAGTTGTTAGTGTGTCGTTTAAATCAAATACAATGAATGAAGAGCTGGAAATTAAGGTGGAAAACAAGCTCAAGGAAGCACCCATAATGCTTCAAAATGACAAGAATGTTGATGTGTTAGAAAATCAAGTTTCTCAAAAGCTTGATTTTCTAGATTTGGATAAAGAGCTATATGCATTGCTTGGTTTAGATAATGGGGAGCTTCAAGAGCTAAGAAATAATGAAGACGAGATGATGACTGAAGCTGAGCTATTAGAGATCATAGGGTTACAAGTTGAAGAATCTCCTCCTTTACAAGAAGAATTTGGAAAGACAAAAGAAGATAATTTGGTGTGTATCGAGAGATCATTCAAGAAATCTCTAGCAGATTTGAAGCATAATACTCTTCCATGTGAGAGTGAGTTTGTGCTTGTAAAAGAGCTAAAACCACCTGACTCTCTTATTCCAGCTTCTAAAAATTTGACACTATTAAAAGATGTTGATGAGTTGAAAATTGATTCGAATAGAGGCATTCGGTGCAATTGGGTATCGAATGAATGCATAACAACTCATATGGGTTCTGACATCCATGGTCTTTTAGATGATTCCGGTGATATAGAGATGGTTATATCTTTTTCTTTGGATATTGCATGTGGTGGAAATTTGATGAGAAATTGTGGAATAATTCGGTTAATAGACCAGCCACCGCAAATCAATTTGAGAGTTGATACTGCTATTCGGGAGATGTTTTATAAGAATGATATAAAACTTGATAAAATCCTCCTATGCGAGTATGATGAAAAAGGAGGTGGTTGTATGATGTAAGATTGGTCATGAGGAAGCAAGGGTCGAGTCTAGCTTTTAGACTCGTTAAATAAATCAAGCAGCTCGCGATGATCATGCAAGAATGGATGGGTTGAAGGTTTATCCGGAATATGAACAAGCAAAAACCTCCAGGGAAGTACTCATTCCCTTTTACCTTCACACATGTGTTTATTTAATATCTTTGTTTTGTTGCATTGAGGACAATGCAAATGTTAAGTGTGGGGAGGTTATCATTCACGTGAATTGGTTTGTCCTTATAAGATTAGTTGCTTTATAATGTATTTGTTAAAATTTCTTGAAAGTAATTCAATCTTACCTCTTACATGATAAAATTTGTCATTAAGCAACCTCATTGGGTGAATTGCATAACTAGCACACTTGTAGCCCCATTATAAATTGTGAGAAATTCTTGAGCCTTAATTGAAAAACACTTATCTTTAGTGTTTATATACTTCGTTTGCTATGAGTGTGCCGGTGTTTGTAGTTTATTCTAGAACTTGCCTTAGTGATGTATTTTGAGACTGCTGTGAGATCACATAAATGTGATATAAGTGAAGTAGTATGATGAGGAGGTATTCTTTAGGATTATATATTGTTGACCCTACCTTTGAGACTTTCTAACCAATTATTGAGTTTGTGTTTGATCTTTAATGGATTATACGAACTTACTAATCGGTCAAGGTACTTTAATGGATTCAAGTTTTATTTTAACACCAATTATATCCAGTCCACCCAGGTCGTTAGCATTCATTTATAATGCTAAGAAACCCATAGACACTTTCACATACATTTCCATCACAACCTTTACCTTAGCCTTATTTTTGTGTAGTCAATTACTCATAATGGTACATTGTAAACTTGAGAGTCATTTATTAAAATGTGATTTCAAAAACCTTGTGGAGATAATATATGCGGAATATTTGTTCAAAGAAGCTAGAAGAAAGGTGAATGCTTAAACCCGTAAACAAGCAAATTGAGATTCCACTGAAGTCATTTATTAAGTTGCTGAAATTTACCTAAGGAGGCAAAAATTAAAGAAATATTGTTAGATGATCAAATTTGAAGCTTAAGGATAATTGAAGTCACATTTTCATTTTAGTTTCAAGGTAACACCTCATACAAATTTTTGACTACCATTTTCAACAATTCATAAATGTGTCTATCCTATCATAACTACACCCTCACTTATATGTTTACAACATACTTTTAGAATACCTCTTTTGAGACTTTACTTGGTGCTCACCCCAAATCGGTGGAGATTTGATCTTTTGACAAGCCTATGGTAATAACGCATCACGACTTGGCTTGATTGAGTGTTACATCTATTCCATTCCCAATCCTGATCAAATTGAGAGTTGAGTGATAGAAACACATTTCCTATTGAGAGGTGCTAAGTTGTGCATCCGAGCTCGACATACAAATCATTTAAGTTTTTATGGAAATGACATATTTAATACTAACATTATTACTTGTGTATTGTTGGTATACTTTAAAAAGAACTTAACCATCATTTGTGGAAATTGCAAGAGGAGTTGTTTTGGAATGTAAATCATAGTTTGCTTGAGGACGAGCAAAGTTTAAGTGTGGGGATATTTGATATCGCTCATTTTATACATGTTTATCTTTCACGATATCATCATTTTTTGCACTTGATTCTATCAATTTCATGAACTTTTGGTACTTATTTAGTTTGAAATTGATTTTGTGTGTTAAGGTTAATGATCGAGGAAGAAAAGATGAAAAGATGGAGGATTTTGCTGATTTGGCTATGCTGCACCGTTTTGGCCATATCTCCCTCATACGAACTCGGATTGAGGTGATTCAGGCGCCCAAACGTTCGTATTTCAGAGCAATACATATTTATTAAAGATGGTCTACTGTAATTTGAGGAGAATCAGCCGGGTTCTTGATTGAACAGCCGGGTTCTTTTAAAAAAAAACGTCGACAGAAAGAAACGTTCATTTGAAGCCTTGAGGAGCAGCCTGATTCTCAAATAATCAGTCGGGTTCTATGTTATTTTGAAAAGCAGCCGGGTTCTAATACAATCAGCCGGGTTCTTTGGGCGGCCAACAAATTTTTGGGATTATAAAAACACTTTTTCTTCTTCAGTTTAACCTAACTTTCATACACTCGAACCAGCAGCCCCCATGGGCGATTTTTAGGGGTTTTGAGTTATTTTTCATCCTCTTAAAAGTCTCTCATCATCCTAACTCATTTGGACACGAAGAATCATCATCCAAACATTGTAATCACTCGGTTTGCATTTTTATTCAAATATAACTATGTTTCCTTTTGTTTCAATAATTATATGTGTTTGTTTTGATATGATTATGATTAGTGGCTAAATCTTTTATATTCTTGCTTGGATGAGATAGCTAGAGATTAGGGGTGTAATATTTTGAGTTTTTATGATTGAGTTTACAATTCCTCCATGAAACTTGAATATTTGAGCTCAACCAACTTGTGAAACTATTTGGTGTTTTTAACTTGTAATTATAGCGAATGTTTGTTATCAGTTATAATACTTGTCATTTGTATGTCGATGTATTAATGAGACATTGTTTGCGGGTGTGAAATTTGGTATGTGTTACACAAATGAGCTAAAATGTATGAGTTGATGAATATGGCGAACGTCTTTCATTTTGGATGAATTACAAACTTGTGAAACTCGAACTTTATGTTTAACCGTGACCCTTGTGTAATTGAGCTTTAAAGAGTTTCTTTGCTTTTTTGGTAAATGACTAGTGAATATAGCGAACGTTTTCCATTGGTAATTAACTATCAATTATTTATCCATAAATGATTGAACAAACATTGCGAACGTAGATTTGGAGTAGGTTAGAAACCTAAGCTTAATTGTTCAAGACGGTAACCATGACGAACGTCCGTTACTAGATTAAATCATAGGTTTGTAAATTGAAGTTAAAACATTAGGAGATGGCGAACGTTAATCCTATGTTAAATGGAAATTTACTTTTGCATAATATAAAATGGTTATAACTTTGCACCCCGAAATCACTAGTGACATAATCCAAGCAAGTATTGTTTTCATTATACGAAAGTTACTACAAATCACTTTGACTCTTCCTGAGTCCACTATTTCCTAGATTTAGTTATAAAGTAGTTTTTAAGCATCGTGACAACTCGGTCATAAAACCCCACATTTACTTTTCTGTATAAACTACTTGCATTTGAATATAACTTCTTAAACTCACATTCCCTGTGTTCAAACCCGAACCTACCCAACTATACTACTACACGATAGGGTCCACTGTCCGGTTGTGTAATTGTCTTAGCAAGGTATTTTCTAGTTCATTTACAATGATAAATTTTAAGACTATATTTAGCACATCACCATGTTTAATATTTTTGCAGGTTTTGGTTATGATTATAGTATGAACACGGGATAGGACACTGGAAGAATGTTTGACTATTACCGCGACTACTCTGATTATCTTTTAGAAATTAAAGTTTATTGTTTTATAGTTTACATAACACCCAGTCTTTGAAATATGTTTGTAATATCGTAACTTTTAATATGTAATCTTTTAAGTGACTTGAACACTTTATATATGTAATTATGGTTAAATAATTTTTGGGACTTGCGCTTCCTACGTTTTAAATATAAAATATGATATTTAAATAAGTATAGACCTCTATTTATACTAAAACCCTAAACCTAACTTCGCAGGTCTTGGACTTCTGCGAACTGGGCTTCTACGAACTGACTCGGTCCGTAATTCACATTGGCCCAACGAACCGACTCGGTTCGCTTCGCACCTTGCGAACTCAGATCTCATCTCGCATCGCAATTGCCTGCGACCTGAGAACACGATTAACGTATTCTTTAATCTTCTAGGCTCATTCCTGAATTGTATAGAGATGGTCACCATAACATGTCCTAACATTTTCAAAGGGGAACGCGATCCCACCCTTCAAGCCCGGATCGCGTTTGCATGTTTAAATTTGACAAATATAATAACTTGTGGACTTCTGTACTTGTTATGATTAGAGGTATCATTAATAAATAGTACCTACTAGTTGGATACAATATTTATAAGTAAAATTATGATCATTTATAAATGAGTTTCTAACTTATGTTTCGGGTTGTGTTCTCAGATTTACAAAAGACTCAGTAATATTAGACCGCTGAGTGGAGATTGGGTATATCAGGTGAGTGGTTAATGTAATCCTCTGTTCAATTCAGTTGTAACAGGTTTGGTTACAACGGGTGAACATACTTGTTTGGATTATTGACTGTTTAGTATATGAGATATTGTTATTGTTAATTGGTAGTTTATATTTCATGACGGCATGACTATTATGCATAATGTGATATTTAGGCCTTTGGGCATTGTGATTATTCAGAGATCAACACTGGTTGGGTTTGTTGCTATTGTTTGGCCGGTAGGTGTAACATCCTCGATTTGGGTCTAGTAGAAATACGGTATTTTCATTACTTTCTTGTATTTAAATTGTATTAAGAAATAATTGGTATTATTTGGATAATTTAAATTAATAGGTCAAATGATCAAATGATTTATTGTGTTAGATGAATTATTAATTGTTTTAAATTAATTTAGTTGACGGTATAATAAAATGTATTTCTCGCAAATAGTTTTTGAGTTCCAGACAATAGATTTGGAACGGGTATATGATTACACTGCATGTTAATTGGACTGGATTGAAATGTCGACCATTTTCCATTTCACTGATCTTATTCTCTCTCACACTCTCTCTCAAGAACACATGCACCAAAAAGCAATTCTCAATCTGATTTTCATCTTGTTGAAGCTGTGATTTTGTGTCACAACTGAATCTATCATCATCTCCTTCATCTTGTTCATTTACTTCCCTCTTCTAGTTGTAAGTTTGAGTTATTTAGAGCTCTTAAGGTTTACTTGATGAATTAGGTTACAAATTGATGCATAAATGAAATGTAATACTTGAATGATTAAATGTTACTGAAATTTCTTAACTCTCATCATTGTCATCTTGTGTGTATCTGAATTTTAGGGTTTATTGTACTCCATTTTCATGTTATGAATGAGTTGGTCAATTAGGTTGAAAACATGATGCATGTACCTAATTTGAAGTTTGATGATGCTATTTGTTGTTGTGTTATGTTTATAGATGTTACTTGAGGTCAATTACTAGAGGATTTCGTGTTTGGTAATTGAATTGTGTGAAATTGGAGTTTTTGGTTCGTGCTGTGTAATTGCAGGTCTGAGACCCTGGTTTAAAACGTGCGAACGCGATCCAGCTACCTCGCCCGGATCGCGTTCCACAGTTAAAATTGGTCACAAGTACGTTTTGTTCTTAGAAACGCGATCCTGACCCCTAACCCGGATCGCGTTAATACGTGTATTTTGCCACAATTTGATTTTGTTCTATGAAACGCGATCCAGCTCCATATCCCGGATCGCATTTGTAAGTGAAAATTTGTAACAGAATGTTTTGTACTGTGGAACGCGATCCAGCCACTCCCAACCCGGATCGCGTTTGCTAGTTATAATCTGACGAATTTGACAACTTGTGACTTATGTACCTATGTTATTTAACTAGTAATGAAAGTATAGTATAATCGATTAATTGACATTATATGCATGGTTAGATTGTAATAAACTTGATACAAGAATCTAATTCGGGTTTTGATTTTGTTCTCAGATAAACCGAAGACTCAATAAGATAAGACCTTTGAGTGGAGACGGTGATCGTCAAGGGTGAGTGGATCTTGGACTCTCGGTCTAAGTTAGTTGTGACAACATGGTTACAACGGGTAAACTGGATATATAGCAGTGATTGCTTAGATAATATATTGCCCTGATGGTTATCCCTTGAATGATTATTTGGTGTCCTATATGTTATGATAAATGAGGACTATTGGAATTGTCGGGGGGTCAACTAATGTGTTGGGTTTTGGTACTATTACTTCGGACAACGTAAGTGCTTTGTACATGTGTTGAACACTGAAATTATGTTGTATGTAGTAATAGTACCAAACTATCGGTTTAACCTCTGATTTGGCCTTCAGTTGGTTTTAAGTGTTACTTGAGGAACCACCACGTCATGAGGGTACCTCAAGGACCACCGATCCTTCTTGATTTGTGTGTAATGCTTGCTGTAGACATTTGCTAAGCTAAATTAGATTGATAGTTTTGGATCTATTCACTTAGCTTCGTGCTAATCCCACCTGACTACTTCTTGCAGGGATAGCTTTTGATTGTGGGTAGCTTGAAGTATGGGATGAATGGGATGTTTGACAAGCCTACTCTGATTTAGATATGTTTGGATTAAACATTTTGTATCAGATTTTAATATAACACCTAAGTATGTATTTAGCAAATTATGATAATTTGGTATTAAAGGTTGTTTGTATTTTGGGTTGCACTATGGAAATGTATTACACGCATCCTATGATGTATTTTTAAATGTTCGCTTTCGTAATGAAAAAAAAATGTGTCTTGAAAATTTGGAAGGGTGTTATAAGTTGGTATCAGAGCCTAGGTTTGGGTGAATTGGACAATATTAAATGTTCAATCCCAAATCTATTGTTTCAGTCAAACATTCAACGGTGTGGGATTTAGCTATGATAGGATAATTGCTTAGTATGTAGGTACTAACGATTAACGAGTTGTGAGATGTGTTGTAATGCAGGGATATGGCAGATAATGAGAACTTGACCGTTACTTTCATCAATGTTCCGGTATCCGATATCTCTCCTCCTGAAACCCAAAATGTTAGTCAAGGACGAACCGGTACTTCCTTCACGACCGAGGATATGAGCCAAGAGGATTATATGTTGCACTTAGAGGGGGAAAATGTGAGACTTAAAGCTATCGAGCAACAGTTTTTAGAACAACAAACCCGGTTATCTCAGCAGTTTCCTCAGACTTCACCACCAGTTTATAGCACTGTACCACCTACTCTAGTGTCATCTCAGACTCCTTCATCATTACCGCACTACCACCAGCAGCCTCATGGAAATGTCTTTCAGACATCGGCCCCATTTGAATCTTCTGGGCCATCGAGATTTCAGTTTCCGGTATTTCCTCCGCCATTTCACCATAAAGTTTGTTCTTTTAAGACATTTAAATCTAGTGGACCATCAGATTATTATGGAAGTTCAAATCCCTCCGTAACTTTGGATTGGTTGAGGGATGTTGAAAGGAAGTTTAAGGTATGTAGGTGTGAAGAGGAAGTCAAAGTTCCATATGCGGTTCAGCTTCTCAAGGGTCCGGCAATGGGGTGGTGGGATTCCATTACCTCCCATTTGACTCCTCAACAAAGGGCATCCATTGGATGGTCCGATTTTTATAATGAGGTTTGAAAAAAGTATTGCTCGGGATATGATATGACCCGTATTCGACGTGAGTTTTTGGATATGCAATTGACGGATAATATAACAATGGATGACCTTATTGTCCAATTCTCTGAAAAGCTGAGGTTTGTGCACCAATGGGTGCCGGATGAGAGGACCAAAATTGATCACTTTGTTGGTATGTTGCCCGATACTTATCGGACAACTGTTAGACTTGCGGGTACTCTTAACCAAGCTTTCGAGTTAGCCCATTCTGTGGATGGTGATGTTAGGGCTTAAGGATTAGAGGTGAAGGACAAGTCCCCAGTGAAATCCAAGGGGGAGTCTTCGGGTAGTCCGGGGAAGAAAAAGTGGCATGGTTCTTTCCGTGGTAAAGGACAAGGTTCGAGTAGTGGTGCTATAGCGGATAAATCTAGCTGGTGCACTAATTGCAAATCAAAACATACGGGTCCTTGCACTCCACAAACGGTTAGGTGCATCAAGTGTGGGCAGTTTGGCCATGATATCAAAGATTGCACTTTCCCTAAGCCTGTGTGTTGGAATTGTCACAAGGAAGGTCACCGTTCGGGTTTGTGTCCGGAGGCGGGGAGACAAAAAATGGGTACGGTTGGAGGTTCTTCATCTTCTGGCCAGAAAAGAAAGAATCCTCCTTTGGCAACGGGCAGGGCTTTCCAAATGATAGCCGATGAAGCTGTCAGGACAGAGGACGTCATCACTGGTACTTTTCTTGTAAATTCTGTACCGGCATGTCTTATTTGATTCTGGAGCTAATTGTTCGTTCATATCCAAGTCCTTTTGTGATAAATTGAAATTGACTCCCTCTGTTATTACAAATCCTATTGAGGTTGAAGTAGCGGATGGTAAAATAGTTCCGGTTACCACATCGGTGACTGGAGCTAGTATTTTAATTGAAGTCCATAGTTTTCCTGTCTCTTTTCTTTTGATGCCCATTCCTGGATTTGATGTGGTATTGGGAATGAATTGGTTGAGCCAAAATAAGGCCAACATTGATTGCCATAGAAAGCTAATAAAACTTCCTACCTCGGATGAGTCATATGCCGTGGCTCGGGGTGAGTGGGTAAGTGGTAGTATTCCCTTGATTTCAATGATGAAAGCTAGAAAATCTTTAGCTAAGGGGTGTGAATCATACTTAGCCTATGTTGTTAATGCTAAATTAGAAAAGAAAAAGGTCACAGACGTCCGAGTGGTATCAGAATAGTCGGATGTCTTTCCCGATGAATTGCCCGGCTTGCCTTCTATTAGAGATGTAGAGTATAGAATTGAATTGATTCCCAGTTCTACTCCTATAGCGAAAGCTCCTTATAGATTAGCTCCCTTCGAAATTCGTGAAATGATGAGTCAAATTCAAGAGTTGCTAGATAAAGGTTTTGTTAGACCTAGTTCCTCTCCTTGGGGTGCACCCGTGTTATTTGTGAAAAAGAAGGATGACACCTTTCGGATGTGTATTGACTATAGGGAGTTGAATAAAAGAACCGTAAAGAATAAGTACCCTTTTCCCCGAATTGATGAGCTTTTTGACCAATTGCAAGGGCCCTCATGTTTTTCAAAAATTGATTTGAGATCGGGTTATCACCAAGTGCGGGTTTGTGAGGAGGATATTCCTAAGACAGCTTTCCGCACTAGATACGGTCATTACGAGTTTCTTGTTATGCCTTTTGGGTTGACTAATGCTCCGGCAATCTTCATGGATTTGATGAATAGAGTTTGTCGACCTTTTCTTGATAAGTTTGTTATAGTATTCATTGATGATATATTAGTGTATTCTAAATCTGAGACTGATCATGAGATGCATTTGCGATTGATTCTTGATACTTTGAGAAAGGAGCAATTGTATGCTCAATTTTCGAAATGCGAGTTTTGGTTGCATGAGGTACAGTTTTTGGGTCACATCATTTGTGAGGATGGAGTTAAAGTGGATCCATCTAAAATTGAGGCCATCATGAATTGGCAAGCGCCTAAGTCACCTTCTGAAATTAAGAGTTTCCTTGGATTAGCGGGGTATTACCGGAAGTTCATAAAGGATTTTTCTAAGATTGCGGGTCCTTTGACTAAATTAACTAGAAAGAATATAAAGTTTCAGTGGACTGAGCAGCAGGAATCGGCTTTTCAGATTTTGAAACAGTCTTTTTGTCAAGCTCCGGTTTTAGCATTGCCTGACGGGTTCGATGATTTTATTGTGTATTGTGACGCATCTTCTGCAGGTTTGGGTTGTGTTTTAATGCAACGAGACCGTGTTATTGCCTATGCTTCGCGTCAATTGAAACCTCATGAGATTAATTATCCTACCCATGACTTGGAACTAGCGGCCGTGGTTTTCGCCTTGAAAATTTGGAGGCACTACCTTTATGGCACGAAATGTGTCATTTGTACGGATCACAAAAGTCTTCAGTATATGTTCGCTCAGAAAGAGCTCAATATGCGACAAAGGCGATGGTTAGAACTGATCAAAGACTATGATTTTGAGATTCGTTACCACCCGGGTAAGGCCAATGTTGTGGCGGATGCGTTAAGTCGGAAAGGAAAATCAGAAAAGGTTTGTTTTATGCGTTTGGAGGTTTCTTCGGATTTGATTGATCAATTGAAAGTGGCTCAAATAGAGGCATTGAGGGATAATAACTTGAAATCTGAGGTTATGTTAAAAAGGAAGGATTTATTAATTGATGATTCTCGGGGTTTGAAGACCTTTCAATCCCGAGTTTGGGTTCCCTTGCTTGGAGGACTTCGAGATGTGATCTTGTTGGAGGCACATAAATCTAAGTTGTCGGTTCATCCCGGAAGTACTAAGATGTATTATGATTTGAAACCGTTGTATTGGTGGCCTACTTTGAAATTGGACGTAGCTCGGTTTGTGGAATCTTGTCATATTTGCTCGCAGGTAAAAGCCGAACATCAAAAACCATATGGAGCTTTGAAACAACTTGAGATTCCCGAGTGGAAATGGGAGCATATTACCATGGATTTTGTAACCAATTTGCCTCGAACTGTTAAGGGTAACGATATGATTTGGGTAATTGTTGACAGATTAACCAAGAGTGCTCACTTTCTTGCTACTTGTGAGACGGCATCTTTGAGCAAGTTAGCACAGTTGTATATTACTGAGGTGGTTTCTAGACATGGAATTCCGTTGTCCATTGTTTCCGACAGAGATTCTCGGTTTGCATCGGGGTTTTGGCAAAGTTTACAGTGGGAATTGGGTTCTAGAGTAAATTTGAGTACGGCTTATCATCCTCAGACTGATGGTCAGTCTGAGCGGACTATTCAGACCTTAGAGGACATGTTGCGGGCATGTGTTTTAGAATTTGGCGGGTCGTGGGATTCTTACTTACCTTTGGTTGAATTCGCCTATAATAATTCTTTTCACTCTAATATAGGAATGCCACCTTATGAAATGTTGTATGGTCGTCGATGTAGAACACCCACTTGTTGGTTAGAGGCGGGTGAGAAACAATTTGCGGGTCCAGACTTAGTGCAAATTACTGCCGACAAAGTAGCCATAGCCCGTGATAAATTGAAGGCGGCCCGTGATAGGCAAAGGCAATATGCCGATCCGCGTCGTCGACCCGTGTCGTTTGTAGAGGGTGAATTGGTTTATTTGAAAGTTTCACCTTGGAAGGGTGTTATTCGGTTTGGGAAACGTGTTAAGTTAGCCCCTAGATATATTGGACCGTTTAAAATTCGACATGTCGTCAATGATCAAACGGTGTCGTTAGATCTTCCTTCTGAATTGGCGGGTATTCATGATACCTTTAATGTGTGTTACTTAAGGAAATGCAATGTGGATGACCAATCTCAAGTTCTTCCATTGCGAGACTTGCGTGTAGACTTAAGCCAGAGACTTGTAGAAGAACCCCTAGAGTTGTTAGACCG
Organism: Pseudognaphalium luteoalbum; assembly: GCA_963422505.1. Classification (NCBI taxonomy): domain Eukaryota; kingdom Viridiplantae; phylum Streptophyta; class Magnoliopsida; order Asterales; family Asteraceae; genus Pseudognaphalium; species Pseudognaphalium luteoalbum. Next base: position 91,043,246 of record OY730194.1, read on the forward strand.
TAAGGTGACTAAACTTCGAAAGAAGGATATCCCAATGGTGTTGGTTAAGTGGAATCATAGTTTGGGTCCAAACCTTACATGGGAGACCGAGTCTAGCATGAGGACGCGTTATCCTAGTCTTTTTGAGCATGGCGAGATTTCGGGGACGAAATCTCCTTAAGGAGGGAAGATTTGTAACATCCTCAATTTGGGTCTAGTAGAAATACGGTATTTTCATTACTTTCTTGTATTTAATTGTATTTAGAAATAATTGGTATTATTTGGATAATTTAAATTAATAGGTCAAATGATCAAATGATTTATTGTGTTAGATGAATTATTAATTGTTTTAAATTAATTTAGTTGACGGTATAATAAAATGTATTTCTCGCAAATAGTTTTTGGGTTCCAGACAATAGATTTGGAACGGGTATATGATTACACTGCATGTTAATTGGACTGGATTGAAATGTCGACCATTTTCCATTTCACTGATCTTATTCTCTCTCACACTCTCTCTCAAGAACACATGCACCAAAAAGCAATTCTCAATCTGATTTTCATCTTGTTGAAGCTGTGATTTTGTGTCACAACTGAATCTATCATCATCTCCTTCATCTTGTTCATTTACTTCCCTCTTCTAATTGTAAGTTTGAGTTATTTAGAGCTCTTAAGGTTTACTTGATGAATTAGGTTACAAATTGATGCATAAATGAAATGTAATACTTGAATGATTAAATGTTACTGAAATTTCTTAACTCTCATCATTGTCATCTTGTGTGTATCTGAATTTTAGGGTTTATTGTACTCCATTTTCATGTTATGAATGAGTTGGTCAATTAGGTTGAAAACATGATGCATGTACCTAATTTGAAGTTTGATGATGCTATTTGTTGTTGTGTTATGTTTATAGATGTTACTTGAGGTCAATTACTAGAGGATTTCGTGTTTGGTAATTGAATTGTGTGAAATTGGAGTTTTTGGTTCGTGCTGTGTAATTGCAGGTCTGAGACCCTGGTTTAAAACGTGCGAACGCGATCCAGCTACCTCGCCCGGATCGCGTTCCACAGTTAAAATTGGTCACAAGTACGTTTTGTTCTTAGAAACGCGATCCTGACCCCTAACCCGGATCGCGTTAATACGTGTATTTTGCCACAATTTGATTTTGTTCTATGAAACGCGATCCAGCTCCATATCCCGGATCGCATTTGTAAGTGAAAATTTGTAACAGAATGTTTTGTACTGTGGAACGCGATCCAGCCACTCCCAACCCGGATCGCGTTTGCTAGTTATAATCTGACGAATTTGACAACTTGTGACTTATGTACCTATGTTATTTAACTAGTAATGAAAGTATAGTATAATCGATTAATTGACATTATATGCATGGTTAGATTGTAATAAACTTGATACAAGAATCTAATTCGGGTTTTGATTTTGTTCTCAGATAAACCGAAGACTCAATAAGATAAGACCTTTGAGTGGAGACGGTGATCGTCAAGGGTGAGTGGATCTTGGACTCTCGGTCTAAGTTAGTTGTGACAACATGGTTACAACGGGTAAACTGGATATATAGCAGTGATTGCTTAGATAATATATTGCCCTGATGGTTATCCCTTGAATGATTATTTGGTGTCCTATATGTTATGATAAATGAGGACTATTGGAATTGTCGGGGGGTCAACTAATGTGTTAGGTTTTGGTACTATTACTTCGGACAACGTAAGTGCTTTGTACATGTGTTGAACACTGAATTTATGTTGTATGTAGTAATAGTACCAAACTATCAGTTTAACCTCTGATTTGGCCTTCAGTTGGTTTTAAGTGTTACTTGAGGAACCACCGCGTCATGAGGGTACCTCAAGGACCACCGATCCTTCTTGATTTGTGTGTAATGCTTGCTGTAGACATTTGCTAAGCTAAATTAGATTGATAGTTTTGGATCTATTCACTTAGCTTCGTGCTAATCCCACCTCACTACTTCTTGCAGGGATAGCTTTTGATTGTGGGTAGCTTGAAGTATGGGATGAATGGGATGTTTGACAAGCCTACTCTGATTTAGATATGTTTGGATTAAACATTTTGTATCAGATTTTAATATAACACCTAAGTATGTATTTAGCAAATTATGATAATTTGGTATTAAAGGTTGTTTGTATTTTGGGTTGCACTATGGAAATGTATTACACGCATCCTATGATGTATTTTTAAATGTTCGCTTCCGTAATGAAAAAAAAAATGTGTCTTGAAAATTTGGAAGGGTGTTATAGTAGGGTTTCCGATATATATCGTTGAAGGATGAACCTATATTGGTGAAGATAGCTTCAAGCTATCGGTAAATCACTGTTTTAGCCGACAGTGGTTCAAGGGTTCTTTGATTGGCTAATCAGGAACCGCCGATCATCTTTGACGCTATGTGATATGTTTATTTGTTGTAAGATTTATTATTTCTGGATTGAACTGTCGGTTACAGTTCCATTCACTTAGCTGTGAAATAATCCCACCATGTTTAATATTTTTGCAGGTTTTGGTTATGATTAGAGTATGAACATGGGATAGGACACTGGATGAATGTTTGACTATTACCGCGACTACTCTAACTATCTTTTGGAAATTAAAGTTTATGGTTTTATAGTTTACATAACACCCAGTCTTTGGAATATGTTTGTAATATCGTAACTTTTAATATGTAATCTTTTAAGTAACTTGAACACTTTATATATGTAATTATGGTTAAATACTTTGTGGGACTTGCGCTTCCTACGTTTTAAATATAAAATATGATTTTTAAATATGGGGTGTTATACATGCTTAGATTAGAGATGTCAATGGGTCAGGTTCCGCCGGGTTTTAGTGTATCCGTATCAATATGCGTTTAGAATATTCGTACCCATACCTGACTCAATACCCACTAGGTACCCAATCAAGATTACCTATCGATTTTTCATATTTATTCGTGGGTTTCGGTTATCCCAATGTACGTCACTTAGGCCAAACAAATTTTTTTTAAAAAAATATGACACAATTTTAAAATGTGTAAAAAAAACGAAACTAAGATACCATAAACTATAGTATATTCAAGATTTTATATCTTAAAGCTAACAATTATACTTTTAAATTAGCTAATTCAAAGTTTCGGTACGTTCAAGATAACAAACAATTTCATGTTTTCATATTATACAAAACTAAAATATAATACTCATGAAAATTCAAATATAATAGCGTATGGTATAAGGTTCACCATTTGATATATATATTATCTTATTATATATATAAAAAATTCTATATATATTATATAAAACTCAAGATATAAATAACAATTATACGTTAATAGATTACTTAAGTATTTTTCATGAATGATTCCGCGAATTTTGCGGGTCGTAAACTAGTAGTAGTAATAATAATAATAATAATAGTAATAATAATAATAATAATAATAATAATAATAATAATAATAATAATAATAATAATAATAATAATAATAATAATTATTATTATTATTATTATTATTATTATTATTATTATTATTATTATTATTATTATAGTTATTATAATTATTATAATTATTATTTTTATTATTATTATTATTATTATTATTGATAATGCTTATTGTTTTAACTAAAAAAGGAGAGTTCTTACAATTTTGAAATTGAGTTCTTGAAGCTCTATAATTACGACATATGGAATGTATTTTATTCAAGTTTATTAAAGCAACCTAATCACTTAAAATAATTTTATAGACCGAAGAAAGCTAAAAACGATTAAAAGTATGATACAAATCTAAATTGGCTATGTAATTGGATACAATACCTTTAACAAAAAGAACAATTTAATTTCATCGATTTGAGAAAATCGAAAACTACTTTGATAAACTCTCCCTATTACGGTACCCATAAAATGATGTTGTTATACGTTTGAAGTTACGATTAAAAGTATGATACAAATCTAAATTGGCTATGTAATTGGATACAATACCTTTAACAAAAAGAACAATTTAATTTCATCGATTTGAGAAAATCGAAAACTACTTTGAAAAACATGAAGAAGAATTAATTTTGTGCATCTAAAATTACAGATTTTTTACATCCCATCATAACGTGCGGGTGAATCAAACTCGTTATTTACATTAAATATGTTTCATATTACAATAGTGTACATCGTAATTGCTATAAAATGGATCAAAGTATATGTTTGTTATATTTGAGCAACAGTTTTGATACCTGCAGCGAAGCGCGGTATCAACTTCCTTGTTTTTTTCAATCACGAAGCAAAGTACAAGAGTTGCGCCATAAAGTACAACTTACTATGTATTGACCACGACAATGCACTTTCACCTTATTCATTATACGAGTATTATATTTGTCACAATAAGTTCATTTTAGACAACATAGAGTATCATAACTAAATGATGAAATCTAGTTTTATATATAAATTTTTTCACTACATAGTGTGAATAACCAGTTACTATAGATACACGGAGTATTAATTAGTTAACTGTTAATGTATATAAAAGCATATTGTTTAACGTAATTTGTTATCACGGACAATTTTACAGTAACTTACACAAATTTTGCAATATATCCAGCCTTAACTTCTTGATGGGTTATGTTTATCATCAAAATCAAACAATTTATGTCACTTGTGCTATTTAACAGCATATTATATATATATATATATATATATATATATATATATATATATATATATATATATATATATATATTATGTCACCTTTGAATTGTTAACAGTATGCTATTATTGTAAGTATGATGGCAAATGAATTTTGTTGTATTTTAGATTTTTAATGAAAAGTCTCTGTTTAAGAAGCTAGATTTTCATTAACAATGGTTGAATACATAAAATATAAGAATTTTCTTTTTGCAGAAAATATATTCAATTAATTTTTTCAAATAAGTGTATTTTCCATTTAATTGAAACGTATATCATATCATAACTCTCTAAACCAAAATGTGAAAGATACCTATGATTAGCGGCGGAGCTATGTAGAATATAGGGGTATCAGTTGCTACGGGTTCATTCTCAATATGCCGTGTAAATTCTAATGAAAAATAGTATTTTTAGTTGCATTTCTTGTTTATGCTACGGGTTTAGAAAAAAAATGGGATACCATTGCTACGGGTCACTCAAAATCCTGTATCCGCCACTGCCTATGATGTCATTGACCAAATGTATATGGGTGGTGATATTCCTACCAACGATTTTGATAAATTCACCATACATGTGTATAGAAAGTTTGTAAGGTACAAGCTGGTGATGCATAATTATGATGGATTTATCAAAATCTTCGGTGGATTTATCATCACCTATTGTAAATATACTCACTCCGTCCTATATTTATAGTCCACTAATTCTTTTAAGGATGTCCCACATTTATTGTCCACTTTCATAAGTATATAAGAATAATTAGATAAAATTCTTTTTTACTTTACTTGTATATATGTAAGACAAAAAAATAAATAAAAAGTATTTGGTAAATGGCGGACCTAGAATATATAGTCACTGGTGTCACAAAATTTTAGAAACTCCTCCGACTTGGTAGTTTATTAAGTTTATTTAAAATGAGGTGCACCGCCTAAATATGAATGATAGCACTCTTCAAAAAACAATAACTTTCAACTAGAATTACACTAAGTCAACTTAATTGACTGATGTCATGTGCCACCGCTGACTATAACGTGGGTCCGCCCATCTTACCAAAAAATAAAAGAGATGATTATGTATTTTAAACTACGTGTCTTTTATCTGGTGACAATAAAATTGGAACAAAGGGATTATTAATTTACGGCATTTGTTTTTTTGCTATAAATCGCAAGTTTTTATTCTATGTATGCATGTCTATAATAATAGAGAAGATCATACATGTCCTAAAATAATTGGACGCAGCTTCTTCTTGATTACGTAGTATATCATTTCATTTCATTAACTTTTATATAAGAAGAACATGAATTTTAAGAATCCATCTTAACTTGACACCTAAGCACTTCATGATTTGCCAAGTGTAAATTAAAGCTAATTAAATAAAATTATAAAATTTAAACTAATTCCATTTATTAAATGCTTATAAACACAACACTCATTATTTCACTTATGTATAATGTATATAGAAAACAACTTATATTAGAAAATCAACATGGACAATTTTTATATGAACACATAAATATCTAAAAATTAGCAAATCATTATCATTAACTTTTATATAAGAAGAACATGAATTTTAAGAATCCATCTTAACTTGACACCTAAGCACTTCATGATTTGCCAAGTGTAAATTATAGCTAATTAAATAAACTTATAAAATTTAAACTAATTCCATTTATTAAATGCTTTAAAAACACAACACTCATTATTTCACTAAGGTATAATGTATATAGAAAACATCTTATATTAGAAAATCAACATGGACAATTTTTATATGAACACGTAAATATCTAAAAATTAACAAAGGTATCATAAAGAAATAAAGACCCACTACTTTCATTAAAAAAATTATAAGTATAAATAAAACAAGTAGATTATAAGTATTATATAAATTAAACATGACTCTTAGGTATTCATCTATTTAGAAAATATGTACCATTTGCTTAGATACTTTGCAAATTGTGAAGTTCCTTTTAATTAAATATGTACCATTTACTTATAATATAACTTGACTTATGTAGCATTTACCTATGAAATAATAATAACTTAATATACATTTGTAAATATTACATAAGAAGAAAATGAAGTTATATTAGAAAACAAGTGCTTGTAAAACATAATAGTTACATGTTTTCAAGGATTAAGGCTTAAAATTTACTATCTACTACATCGATCTTAGTTGAACTTATAGACTTACAAATTTAAAAATAACATGTAGAGCTAAAATTGTAGACTTAAATCTATATTAAAAAAATGTGATTAGCAAATATTAAAAATTGATTGAATGAGATTAAGAATGTATAGATTAATAAAGTATCAAGAATATATCGTTTAAACAAACATATATAGTATACCTTTGAAAATATTCTCTTACTGCAAATGTTATATCATCATTAAAAACTACTTTCATTAAAATAGAATTTTTTTTCTTTAAGATACTATACATAAATATTAAAAAATAATTAACATTAGACTTTATAAGCTTGGACCGTGCATTGCACGGCCTATAATACTAACTAGTAGTTATATACATTCTACATTTTCCTCTTACATAATATACCCCATTATATTATAAGTTCACCCCTCAAGAATGTAGTTCGTGTTTACTCGGATCCAAATTTTCAATATATTACATATTTGCACTTTCTTCATTTCCTACCCTTAAAACTAATTATCGATATAGTTATGCATAAACATGCTTTTAATTTTTAAAATTAAACTCATTAAATATATATATTCTTATATATATTTGTATCAAATATATATACCATCACCATGCCATATTAAACGTTGATCATGCGACGTTTTGCTTTTTTTTTTTGCATGCAACGTCTACTTCAAAAAAAAAAATTGAAAAACTTTAAAATCTAGTTGTTTATATCCGTTTATTGTCAAATTTTTTTACTTTTTTTAAAAAACAAACTTAACAATTATACACTATAAATATACCCTTAATTCTCTTCAATTTTTTCACACCTCAAAACACTTATACTTCATATTATTTTTACAATTCTTCCAAATTATACTTCCAAAAATGTCTCAAAACCTGGATGCACTTGTACAAATTGCACATTACCGGTGGTGAAAAAGTCCATCAATGCGAGCGATGTTTAAAATTAAAACTTATTTAGAGGCTGTGAAAACACCGCTTTTAATAATATTGATTTATTGCGGTTCTAAACTATTACGGGCGGTTTATGTTTGTTTTATTGCATGTCATTTAATGGTGGGTATTTTATGTAATTAAAGGCGATGTGTTTTACAAGGTTGGAGCCAGATTTTAAATGTACAATTAGACGGTTTATGTTGTAGATCATGGATGTCATATTTTATATTTATTTATAAATATTTTTTATTTTACTTAATTGATAAGGCGGTATATGAGAATCGCTTTTAGTATTAAAAAATTCGATTAAATAATAATTTTTTTAAAATGGAATATATTTTTTAGTTTATTTTGGCGGGAACCGATAACCGCTTAAAGTCCCTGAATATAGTAATAAAATACTCCCGTAGTTATATATCGATTTCATTTTTTGCAATTTTCATATTTCACAAGCCAAATAACGACCATATTAATATTGATTTCAAGCACAACAAATGATCAACAACATATATATATATATACTAGCACATTACCCGTGCAATGCGGCGGTTACAATTAATATATCTATTTTGTTAGTTCGTTAAATACAAAGTCATTTTATAATGGTAATATATTATTTTTTCATCGTTGTTTAACGGTTAATTATTTCAATTAGTTAAAATACCATGTCATATGTTTTTACAAATAAGTATAGATATGTTCTCACTAATTATACTTAATATAGTGATATTTTAGTGAGATTATATCCTAACAACATATGTTGCACATTCGGGTCACTCTGAACCCTTTTAAACTCAGTTTGTATTAAAGCATACCCATCTATGATATAAACCCAACTCTCACTTAATATTACCCAATAAATCCCTGATTTATTCACGTTGTATTATACATTTGGTTTAGCGGTATTTCCAAAGCTTCGAAATCAGACCATGCATAGATAGCACGGATAATTAATTACCCTCGGAACAAGGTTCTCGACTTCTTGTCTTTTAGGGTTTTAACCACGTTTATTGGAGGAAAGACGATAGTTTGGTGAAAAGTTTATAATCATAGATGAAAAGTTAAATAGACATAGTTTTCAGTTATATATTTAAGTTAACATCATCCCCCATTATAACGGCTTACTACATCACAACAAACATACAAGTTAACTACTCACTAATCATGGCAACGAATCCTAAATCTAGCATAATAACAATAGCATGCATTATAACTGATAAAGAAAGAGATAACTGTGATAAATGCGTAGTTGAATATAAGCTGAAAGATTACAACGAGCAGAGCCTCGAATATTACAAAAGCACCCCTCCAAGTATCTCTAACAAATATTACAAGTAGCCCCTCTGTTAGTCCCGTTAAATATTAACGAGAAACTAAGTACTAACTAACTAACTTAAACTAGAGAGAAAGTGTGTGTGTGTGAAAGTGGTGAATGCATTGATGGATTGATGGATGATTGATTGTTGAAATGAGGAGGTGAGAGCCTCTATTTATAGGCTTACAAGTTACAATTTTACACTCAACACCCTCGCTCCCAATTTAACACTGAAATACACCCCCGAGCTATGAAATTCGACACCAAAGAGGGCGTATTCGACACTAAATAGGGCGTATTCGGAAGCAAATAGGGCGTATTCGGTAGCAAACGGGGCGTATCCGGCCCCAAAGAGGGGGTATACGGCCCCATAAGGGGGGTATACGGCCCTCTAAGGGGTGTATACGGCCCCTGTGGGGTTGTATCCCCTTGGTCTGTGATCTTGTGTGCTGGATCATAAGTCTTGTGCACTGGTCGAACTTTGTTTGGCCATAACTTCTTCATTCTTGATCCGTTTTCAGCGTTCTTTATATCCACGTGCTCGTAATTACCTGAAGATCATAATGAACTAATCAAAGAATAATTTCAAGGTAATATGCTAAAAAATGCTCGTAGAACGTGACCGTATCGTTTATGCTTTTTTGTACGTTATTTAGCCATTTTACTTGATTTTTGAAGCAATGCCTTATTTTTTAGTCTTAATAATGAATTATGGTGAAAAAATATTGATATTGAATGATTTCATCCATTTTGGGGCTAAAAAGGTGAGAATTATGTACGCAAAAACATGACTTTTTACGTCAAATCATTATGCTTTGGTGTATTTGTACAATATGCTTTAACTGTTGTACAATATGTTGTATAAAACAATATTGTTGTTGTATTGTATTTTTCAATTCCTTTTTTTTCTGCTTCTGCTCTTTTGTTTAAGCGACGATACTTTTGGCTTTGTTAGAGAATGAGCACGAAAAGTCATGTCCAAACATGGAGCTCAAAATTCTCATGTCATCCTCTTCCTCCTCAAAATTCTCATGTCATCCTCTTCCTCATCCAAGAGAGCATGGAGTAAGGCCCGACAACATCATCAAAAGGATAATCGCCGTTCAAGGAAAAGGGTATAATCATATTCCTATGAATTCTATGGAGTGTAATGAATGAAGATTTAGGACACAGAGATATATTAGAAAAGTGTGAATCACTTGTCAAGAATGCTAAAGAAAGCGTTAAACGGGATGAAGATTGCATACGATTTCATGTTAAATGCATAGATGATAAAAAAAAATGATTGCGGATGGTGAGGAAAAGATAACGGAAGACCATTTTCCACCCAAACCTTCAAATCGTTTACATTTTTTAAATGTTTATTAATTGATAAATGCAGTAGAATAAATGTTATTATGTTAATGCTACAAATTCTGTAATATATAATTAATATTAATATTAATTAATATTATGTATTCTTAATTATATATGGTACTTTTCTTACAACTATATTTCAATCACTTAATAATTTATTTACTTGTATTTTCAAACAATATAATAATATTAATTATTTTTGTTTCGAAAATGCAAAAACTCAAAAGATTACATCGTTTTGATAAAACCGCCTATAAAATACATACTTACGGGGGTGATAAAAGCACCGCCTAAAGTAACTAAGGCATGGTAAGCTTAACCGCTACCTTTTTAGTTTGTGTAAGGCGTGTTACAAAAACCCGTTTTATTAATTATGATATCGAAACCCGCCATATAACCCATTTTGACCCCACAATTTTAATTGAGCACCGGGTTTCCTTCTAGGACTGTCTTTTTGTAGCAACTTAAATGCTCACTTTTGTAGTAGTGACAGTCCGTACAACCTCCAATCGCAATGGAATCCCTTTTCGCCAAACTACAACCCGCAAACACCACAATCTTCTCCATACAACCCGTATCCAACACAAGCTTCTAATTCACAAATGCTGGGTTTTGGTCAAACTTACAACATACCACAAACACAACTTCCATCCACCCAATACCCTCAATCATCATCACAATTCCCGCAAATGACACCCGAGACTTACCATGAATTTATGTTATGGAAGCAAAATCAATTGCCACCATTGGAGCATTCGGTTGAAGCCGAAACACCGATGTCGTCTCAGAAAAAACAAAAGCCAAACAACGCGGCGAGCCAAAAAAGAAAAAAGTAATAAACGTCCGCAATCTTTGGACATCCAAAGAAGAGCTTCTTTTAACTCAATGTTAGATTTGTATTTCCGAATGCCCGAACCAAGGCATCAACCAAAAAGGAGAATCATTTTGGTACTTGGTGGTGGACGAGTACAACAAGCATGCGGAAATTGAAAAAGTCATCAACGGAGCAAAGACGTATTTTCATCTAAGTAGACATATTTGCACAATCGGTGTCAAAAGTATCAAGGAATCCATGCTAGGTTGGGAAGACAAATGCATAGTGGTGAAAAAGATGATGTTTAGGTTGCGGTATTTGGAGACGTACAAGTTTGAGGCGAAATCGGCTTTTCACCACGAAGTCGCTTGGGATTATTTGAAAGATAAACAAAAATGGTTGGTGCCCGACTCGGTTGCAGTCAGCCATAGGAACAAGCGGAGGGAGACGGTGGACTTGGAAAATATAGATTTGGATTTGGGGCATGATGAGGAGGATGAAGAAAATCCGAACGCCGCCCTATTTGGTGAAGATGTACACCCGCGGCCACCTAAAAAATTAAGGCGTTCTAAAAGTGCCAAAACGTCTTCCGAAATTTCTACTAAAAGTAGCACGCATTCTTTTGATGAGTCGATCACAACAAACTTTCAACAATTGACTCAATCCAAAGCGAGTGTCTATCGTGCCTGATACATCGCCGAAGCAATGTGTGTTTTGAAGATGTCAACGGATGGCTTGTTGGAAGATGACACGTGATTTCTTAACATGGAAAAAGAGAAGATTCGGGAAAAGTTCGGGTGGAAGCGACCGGGTTCAGGTGGTGGATCGGCTTTGGAAGAGGTTTAAGTATGTAGTTTTAATTATTGTGTTTAATTTATTGTCTCTTAATTTTCGTATTTTTAATTATGTATTTTCAGGAACTTTAATTATTGTATGAACGTATTTTTTTAATTTAATGTAATTTGTTTCTATTTAGTGTTATTTGTTTATATTTAATTTGTTTTTACTATATTTTTCTTTTATAAAATAATTAAAAGAACACTAAACTTCAAGATTAACCATTACCTCAATCAACCACTCTTCGTGCTCTAACAAATGTAATTCAACGTAAATAAGGTAAATATCAAGCACTCGAAGGTAAAGGTGAAATCTAATATATTACGATAAAAATAAATATTGATAATTACATTACTGTGTGAGACATATCAAGGTTTGTGAATTTATTTACGAAAATAAACCATATATATCTTGTCGATGAATTTCTTCATGATTGTAAATGCCCCTTGAAGCGGGCCAACAACCCTTGTTATCGTGAAACAACCAGAAAAGTCACTTTCGTAACGAATGAAAAACATTTCCTGTTTTTTTAAGTAATAAGTTTATGATTGATGATCATAGGGGAAGGGGATACTGTATATAATAAAAGAAAAGTTGGAAAATTTTAGGAAAAAAAGTTTTAAGAAAAAATTTGAAAAAAAATTCCAGCGGCGACGAGTGGTGGCAGGCGGTGGCTAGCAGTAGCCAGCAGGTGAGAGGGTGGTGGTGAGGTGGTGGTAGGTGGGGTTTGAGGAAGAAGAAGGTAAGGGGAGGAAAAAAGAAAGTGAAATGACTAAATAGTAAAAATCTAATAAGTGGAAGGGGTGGAGGGTGATATTTAATGTTATATTTTTTTTAATAATAACCCTTATTTTTAAAATTAATTACGAAATTGTCATCTCTTATAACCAATTGATCTAACTTAAAAGATTATTCAATGACCACAAATAAATTTTCATCTATTTCTCCTTAAATGTTTTATTCTCCTATGATCATCAATCTTACTTTATTGCAAAATAAAAAACTCGTAGAAATATTGTACGTTTGACAATTCTCTACATCACAACAAGGAAGCCTTGCTTTCCGCACAAATCTCCAATATAAAGGTCACTTTCGTAATAACAGAAAAAAGCTGTTTGTTTTCGATAATGGCGTGATACTAAAAATGTTCGATTTTTGGAATCGTAAATGACAAAATAAAAAATCACCGAATCAAACAACATCATATAACCTATAAATCAAACTACATCATTTACTACCAATCTTCAATCTTTAAACCAATATAAGTTCAAAGCCATGATTGGTGCCAAATCACACACGGGATTACGGTGTTCCCGTCAATTTACACCTTCTTGCTGGATTATAGCTTTTGCTATAAAGTTTTCTAATATACATACCTTTGATTACTGTAAATTTTTTTAGATTAAGAACTGTTATTCTTGAAGAAGCGTTCAAATATATTAAAACAAATCGGGAACTTATTTAAATTCATATGTTCTGGTTTGAAAAGATGCTGGTAATATTTTAGATGTCGATTGAACGAGTCCATGTTTTTTCACATGTGTAATATTAATAATATAATATTATTTAATTAACATTAAATATCCATATTTAATGGTAGGATCATACATTATGATTATAATTTGAAAATTATGATTATAGTTTGAAAGTTGATGCATAATTTTTCTGGAGCATGAGAGTGATTAAGTAAATTAGGAAGCATTAACGTACTTACTACATGGACAAGTTGGGGATTAAGATCAAATGTAGAATATTGGTTAGATTAATACATTGAGGGTGCGTTTGGTAACAAGTAGCTGGAGCTGGAGATTATGGCAGGAGCTAGAGATGAAGATTGTGGCTGGAGCTAGAGCTGAGAATTATTTTTTAAGCTACTTGAAAAAGCTTCTTAGAAAATGATTTAAGGGGTTGTTAAGGATTCTTTTTTCAATAATCCCTTCTATATTTTTGTTGCCAAACAAGGATAGAGATTAAGAGTGCTAAAAACTGAAAGCTCAATCCCTTAAAATCCCCTAAAATCTTTTTGCCAAACACACCCTGAATGGTCTAGATTTAATTAAGGGGGGTTAAACTTGGATTGTCTACTAATTTTAGCTTTTGTTAGGGATAGGGATTTTATATAGTACAAATAAATTTGCTGTTTTTATACTCCCTCCGTCCATTGTCATCAGGAAAAAAATATGCACTTTAAGAAAATTTCAACTTCTCTCTTATTTTTTGATAAGATGATAGTTTTACTATTTACTTTTTGCCTACTTTTTTATCTTATATATATAAATTAGGGGTGTAAAAGAATTTTATCTTATATTTTTCTCTATTTATGGAAATGGACAATTAACTTGGGATAGTTCAAAATGGAATATTGGAAAATAAATTAGGGACGTACGGAGTATTTAAGTAACATTGAGATACACAAAGACGGAGTAAAATATTAACGTATTATTCACGACTTATGGTTTTGGGTAACTTTTATTAAAATTTGTTGTTTTGTTGTTGTTGTTATTTTCGGATATCTGGCTTTTTTTTTTTTACATATAAAATGGGATACGTGTCTTATACTCCCTACATGTTTGTTTGTTTATTTACTTTTATCTTTTATTAAAGATTGTAATTTCGGTATATATATATATAGTAAAAATACAAATGTCGATTAAGTGGGGGGTTAAAACTTGTGGCTATGATGAGACGGCGACGTGTGGCCATTATAATGTACATCACATGGGTCTTCATTTAGCATTTAGCTATAAAAACATGTGTATTCTTTGTCGACACGAGAAATTTATTTGTGAATCTTTGTTTTAGAGTGTGTTATTAAAGCTTAAACTTATACTTCTCATTAGTTTACGTTTCTACCCTTATTTGATAAACAAAACTTAACGAGCTTATTGAAAAAATAAATCTTAAACTTATGAAATAAGAAATTACATCAATACCCCTTAAATCATTATATATTATACTCCCTTCATCCCAAATTTATAGTTCAGTATTCCATTTTGGGCTGTCCCAAATTAATTGTCCACTTCCATGAATAGATAAAAATGATGAGATAAAATACTTGATACCCCTAATTTATATATATATATATATATATATATATATATATAAAAGATAAAAAAGCAGGTAAAAAGTAAAGAGTAAAACTGTCATCTTATCAAAAAGTAAGAGAGAAGTTGATATTTTCTTAAACTGCGTGTTTTTTGTCTGTGGAGAATTAAATGTTGGGTTTTCTATTCCCTAACTAGATTAATATGCACAGCGGAATTATAACAAAAATTAATCTAAGGCAATTAGGAAACTAAACCCTAAGGGATCTTAACTTGAATAAATAAAAGCAATAAAATAACCAAGATAAATAGGAAAATACTAACCTTCGAGAAAACCAATTTCTCACGCGTAGACGATCTCGTAGAGCTTCCTTACTTGGAGGCGAGTGCCCAAACCAGAACACCTCTAATGGCTCACACCCAAGAACTAAGAGAAATTCCCAAACTCCTAGGGTCCCGACTCTAAGTCGTGTAAACTCTTACAAGGAGTAGGAATGAGAAAGAGAGAAAGAAATGAACTCTATTCAATTCTGGGATACCTAAAAGCATAGGGGAGGTCCCTATTTATAGGGGAGGAGGAGGCCCAGGGTTTCATCCCCTGGTCGATGTGGGACAGAATCCCAACCGGCGGTTGGACCTTCCAACCGGCGGTTGGACCCACATGTTCAACCGGTTTAACCCCTTGGACTCCAGCCGCCGGTTGAACCTTCCAACCGGCGGTTGGATCCTTGCTTCCAGAATCTTCTTTTTCTTTTAGTTTCTAATTAATATTCAATTAATAAACTAATCATAATATTAATTCCAATTAATATTATCTCTCTGTTTATTTCTCTTACTGTTCATTGAGGGCGACCCAAAAAGGACTCCACTTTTAATGATGTACTTACCAATTAGTTATGATATTGGACACTATTTCAACAGTCTCCCACTTGGACAATTCATCAACTATTATTGGTCTAAGCTTATCCATTAACTAAGCAGAGTTGGCCATCCAAGCAACTGCCGAACTCTGATTCTTATCTTAGAGTTAGCCTTTTAGATAAGTGATCAACTATTCCTTTGTTCTACTGATATCATATGAATCGAGACATGGATTTTAATCAATCTCAAGATTCATGATTAAATTTTATGATTTCCGATTACATTGAATTTATGAGACTATTGAACCATCAACTTAGTCTCGGTCAGGCCTAGCACTTTAGAGTCAATCTTTAATCATCAAAGGGCCCAAGATATCGCTTTTCCCATTTAGGCAAAAAGAAACAAATAAATTTTGATTACATAGTACTAGTCAACTCATCATGTCATACCTAGCATACCCTTTATGACTGGCAGTTACGCACAGCGTTTGAATAGACTAAAGTATAACAGACTTGAAAAACTAGAAACTCAATGTATCTCCATTTTAAGAATAGAGGATATTATCATCTCAGAGTTACTCGTGATTTCAATCCATGAAGTAACTTCCATGAGTGCGGGTCTCTCCTATACTTAAATCCCCATAAAGTACCCATGAGTGTTGCAGCATTCTCTATGCCATGTCTAATCTCCATAGACAATCTACTAACACTCCATGACAGTCTTGATTCACCACTTACTTCCAGGAGTGTGAACGACTGAGGAGGTTTGAATAAAAAAAACTGTTTTACTCGGGAAGTGGTGTCTAAACATGCAAAACTGAAACACAATGACAAACAATAGTAAATGGCAGAACTCCTTCCAATAAATAAATCTCCATTATTTAATCACCAAGTCTATTACAATTTCCATCATTGTTTACAATGTTTCAAAATCAAACTAACAACTAAAACTTTACATTATCTCTTAAGCCTATGCTCCTAGCATGCTCAACATGTTTGGACTTTCCAAGTGGCTTTGTGAACGGATCAGCCGGATTATCTTCTGATCTTATACTCTTCACAATCACGTGTCCTTCTTCTACTTTCCTTCGAACAAAATGGTATTTTCTCTCAATGTGCTTTGACTTTCCGTGATCCTTGGGTTCTCTACTCAAGGCGATCGCACTTTCGTTATCACAGAATATTTCAATGGGGTCTTGAACCGTTGGAACAACTTCAAGATCTCCAATAAAATTCTTAATCCAGATGGCTTCCTTTGAAGCCTCGCAAGCCGCTATGTACTCAGACTCGCACGTTGAGTCTGCCACCGTATCTTGCTTGGAACTTTTCCATGTCACCGCTCCCCCATTCAGTAAGTATACCCAACCAGACTGTGAACGGCTATCATCTCTATCTGTTTGGAAACTTGCATCACTATAACCCGTTACTCTAAGTTCCTCTTCTCCACCATAAACTAAGAACCTGTCTTTAGTATTTCTCAAATACTTAAGAATATTCTTTACAGCTGTCCAATGACCTTCACCAGGATTCTGCTGATGTCGACTCACTAAGCTCAAAACAAATGAGACATCAGGCCTTGTACACGTAATGGCATACATGATCGATCCTATAACCGAAGCATATGGGACTCGACTCATTCTATCCGATTCTTCCTTAGATTTCGGACAAAGATCCTTACCAATCTTTATGCCATGATGTAAGGGTAGATTCCCTTTCTTAGAGTTCTCCATTTTGAATCTTTTCAAAATTTTATCTAAGTATGTGTCCTGGCTAAGTCCTATGAGACGTCTCGACCTATCTCTATAAATCTTTATACCAAGAATATATGCTGCATCTCCCAAGTCTTTCATAGAGAAACATTTTCCCAACCAATCCTTTACACTTTGTAATGTTGGGACATCGTTTCCTATAAGTAATATATCATCCACATATAATACTAGGAAGACTACGACACTCCCACTGAACTTGACATATATACAGGACTCATCTTCGCTTCTAGAAAATCCAAACTCTGTGACTTTTTCATGGAAGCAGAAATTCCAGCTACGAGAGGCTTGTTTAAGTCCATAAATAGCCTTTTGAAGCTTGCACACTCTATTAGGATACTTTGCATTTTCAAAACCCTCCGGTTGTGCCATGAACACATCCTCTGTCAGTTTCCCGTTAAGGAAGGCGGTTTTGACATCCATCTGCCAAATTTCATAATCATGAAACGCAGCTATGGCTAGCATAATCCTAATTGACTTTATCTTAGCCACTGGCGAGAAGGTTTCCTCATAATCAATCCCGTGAGTTTGAGTATAGCCCTTTGCTACCAACCTAGCTTTATAAGTGTGTACTTTCCCATCCATGTCGGTCTTCTTCTTGAAGATCCACTTACAACCCACCGTCTTAAGACCGGGTGTAGTGTCAACCAAATTCCAAACTTGGTTGTCATACATGGACTGAATTTCGCTTTTCATAGCTTCCTTCCACTTGGCAGCCTCAGGGCCTGCCATCGCTTCCTTGTAGTTAGCAGGTTCATCTAAGTCATTTAGTGTACCATCACTAATTTTATCCTCTTCTTCTACATGGTAACCATAATAGAACTGAGGAGGCTTGATAACTCTACAAGATCTGCGAACGGGTAAGGATATGTCTTCAGGTTCAACAAGTGTTTCCACCTCTTGTTGAACGTCAGTGTTTACTGTAGGTTCTTCATCGGTCGACTCTTGAATTTCTTCAAGATCTATCTTACTCCCACTGTCCTCTTTAGATATCATTTCTTTCTCAAGGAACACTCCTCTTCGAGCTACAAAGACCACATTATCCGCGGGTATGTAGAACAGATATCCAAATGACTCTTGTGGATAACCGACAAAAAGACACTTTTCAGATCTGGAGTCTAGTTTGTCCTGAGTTTCTCATCTAACGAAAACTTCACAACCCCAGATTTTGATGTGACCAAGAGAAGGACGTCTTCTCTTCCACATCTCATAAGGTGTCTTTGAAACCTTCTTGGTGGGTAAAAGATTTAAGATGCGAGCGGCTGTTTCTAATGCATAACCCCAAAAACTTATCGGAAGTGTAGCCCGACTCATCATAGACCGAACCATGTCCAACAAGGTTCTATTTCTCCTCTCAGTAACTCCATTAAGTTGTGGTGTTCTAGGAGGAGTCAATTGTGAAACTATTCCACAATCTCTAAGATGATCGAGAAACTCGATACTAAGGTATTCTCCTCC
Organism: Pseudognaphalium luteoalbum; assembly: GCA_963422505.1. Classification (NCBI taxonomy): domain Eukaryota; kingdom Viridiplantae; phylum Streptophyta; class Magnoliopsida; order Asterales; family Asteraceae; genus Pseudognaphalium; species Pseudognaphalium luteoalbum. The sequence continues at coordinate 91,062,440 of OY730194.1, forward strand.
CCTATCGGATCGGAGAACCTTTATCATTCTGCCCAGTTGATTCTCTACTTCGCTTTGGTATCTTTTGAATACCTCAAAATTATCTGACTTATGCTTAATCAAATAGACATGTCCAAATCTACTGTAGTCATCAGTAAATGTAACATAATACCGATTTCCATCTTTTGTGGTGCATCGGAATGGTCCACAAACATCCGTGTGTACCAAGTCCAAGAGTCCTTCACCTCTTTCACACGACCCTGTGAATGGTGATTTTGTCATCTTGCCCAATAAGCAAGATTCGCATACATCATCCGATTTGAGGTCGAATGATTCCAACACTCCATCCTTTTGGAGTTAGCCGATGCGTTTCTTGTTTACGTGCCCAAGATGATAATGTCACAATTTGAATTTATCAAGCTCATTAGACGAATCAACATTTAAAATCAAATTGCTAACACATTCAACATTTTCCATATATGCCATTGTAAGGAGAAGCTTTGAAAATAAAACAACCATTTAAATAAACCAAAGTATCACCATTCTCATTATCAAATGAAAATCGATAACCATCCTTAAACAAAGCATAAAATGAAATAATGTTTCTAGTCATTTCTGACGAATAACAGCAATTATTCAAATCTATCCTAACTCCAGAATTCAGCACGAGCTCATACTTTCCAATCTCGGTAACAGACATGATTCCTCTGTTTCCCATGACTAGATTAAGCTCCCCATGCTTCAACTTTCTACTTTCATTTAGACCATGCAATACAGTGCAAATGTGAGTACCACACCCTGTATCCAGAACCCACGAATTAGAAGTTGTAGTATTATGGAGTTCGATCATGAACATACCTGAGTGAACACTCTTTTCAACCTTGCCATCTTCAAGGTCTTTCAGGTATTTTGGGCAGCTATGTTTCCAGTGCCCCTTAGTGTTGCAGTAAAAGCACACTGCTTCCTTCGGATCATTTACTGGTGCAATATCAGAATCAGTCTTTCTTTTGGACCCACGATTGGACTTTCCATTCGTAGTCTTTACTTTCCAATTTGACCTCTTTCTTTTCTTTGCAGTTTGACCAATTGCCAACACAGGAGCTGCTGAGTTAGAGGACACATCATCCTTTTTGATTCCTTGCTCAGCAGTTTGTAGCAAATTATGGAGTTCCATTATTGAGCCTTCTCTCTCATTCATATTCATTTGATATGATATTACAAACTGATTGTAGACAGCTGGCAGACAAGACAAAATTATGGCAATGGAAAACTCTGTGTCAAACATCATATTCAATGATTCCAACCTATCAAAGTACCCTTTCATCTCCAAGACGAAAGCACAGATAGATGCTCCAGGTTTGGGTTTGCAAGCCATGAGTGACTTAACCACATCAAGGCGTTCTTTGCTCGCCTTTGCTTGTAACATTTCCTTAAGCTATTGGTTCATTTCATAAGCCCAAGTATTCTCAAAAGTCTTTTGCAACTCGGGGCTCATGGAGGATGCCATGATACAAGACACTTTATTCGCATCATCATAATGTTTCCTGTGTGCCTCAATCTCCTCTTGGGTTGAATCTTCATCAATCACGGGAATCTGCTCATCGAGAACATACTCCTTTTTCTCGTACCTCAAGGTAAACCTTAGGTTACGCATCCAATCCATATAGTTTGGACCAGTCAGTCTTTCCCTTCCAAGAACTGAGAGAAGTGAGAAGTTCGAGTTGTGTGCGGAATTGGGGACGGGAGGATTATTACCATTTGTAGAAGACATCTATAAGATAAACAGTTTTAGTTAGTTTGAATATTCCTTAATTAATTACCCAATTACAAAATTAAGGATAGGATCCATATACTAGATTCGTTTTATGAAAAGGTTTGCCGTAATCATATTGCGAATTTATTTTAGGTAGACAATGCCTTTGTCAATTTCATTCTCTATGAAACTCCTAGTTCTTTTGAGATTCATTGATTCTTATCAACGGCATGTTAATCTCGGATATGCTCATCTACCATTCATGACTGGTATGCCGAGGATCATGAACAAGATGGTGAACTTAACCATGCAAAACCCGCGTGGTTCTCGGCCCGAGTACGCTCGAGAATCACGAGTTCCACATCACCTATCAATATGATCTCATATTAATGTGCCGGTAAACCACACACGCTCCATTAACAGACCATACGAAAGATGTGCGGTTTTCATGGGTTAGCATACTATTCACATTTTAGTATCTAGAACGGGATTTTGTTTTAGTACTTTTAGGTCATACTTTTGATCTTCATATCATCCTATCAAAAGTCCTCGGTAACTCCATTGAACGCACAAAGAAGCGGAGAAGCAGGTCAGCGCGAAACCTATTAAAAACATGACTTCTTTAGGGAAGCTGAGCTACCCGCCTTATACCTCTCTTATAGTTTGTTCACTATGGATGAGCCGATTTATCAATTGATTGACGATATATTTACATTTAATGATACATATAACTGTAGCTCATAATATATGTAATGTCTCCATTTAAACTCTTAAAGTCTATGGTTCTATTTTAAAACATTTTAAAATTTGAGGGTATATTTTAAAACAATTCAAAATATAGGGTCTAAAGTGTAAATTCTGTTTATCAATTTAGATAATCTATTTCCTACATACTATTGCAGATAATTAAATGCTAGTATTTATCAAGCTAAGGCTCTGATACCACTGTTGGGTTTTCTATTCCCTAACTAGATTAATATGCACAGCGGAATTATAACAAAAATTAATCTAAGGCAATTAGGAAACTAAACCCTAAGGGATCTTAACTTGAATAAATAAAAGCAATAAAATAACCAAGATAAATAGGAAAATACTAACCTTCGAGAAAACCAATTTCTCACGCGTAGACGATCTCGTAGAGCTTCCTTACTTGGAGGCGAGTGCCCAAACCAGAACACCTCTAATGGCTCACACCCAAGAACTAAGAGAAATTCCCAAACTCCTAGGGTCCCGACTCTAAGTCGTGTAAACTCTTACAAGGAGTAGGAATGAGAAAGAGAGAAAGAAATGAACTCTATTCAATTCTGGGATACCTAAAAGCATAGGGGAGGTCCCTATTTATAGGGGAGGAGGAGGCCCAGAGTTTCATCCCCTGGTCGATGTGGGACAGAATCTCAACCGGCGGTTGGACCTTCCAACCGGCGGTTGGACCTACATGTTCAACCGGTTTAACCCCTTGGACTCTAGCCGCCGGTTGAACCTTCCAACCGGCGGTTGGATCCTTGCTTCCAGAATCTTCTTTTTCTTTTAGTTTCTAATTAATATTCAATTAATAAACTAATCATAATATTAATTCCAATTAATATTATCTCTCTGTTTATTTCTCTTACTGTTCATTGAGGGCGACCCAAAAAGGACTCCACTTTTAATGATGTACTTACCAATTAGTTATGATATTGGACATTATTCCAACATTAAATTGGGACGGAGGGAGTATATTTTTTGTTATTTTATATCAATTTACATCTTTAAGCTCCAGCTAGTTTTACTAAACACTTATAAAAAATAAGCTTCAACCTCTAACTTAAAATATAAGTTTCAGTTACAAGCCTTCAACTCCAGCTACTAGCTAATTTTGTCAAATACACCCTTAAACAAAATATTAAATATTAATTACGGAATGTTAACATATATATTTTTTGCCTGGTTATAGTATTATTAGTCTACTTTAAATGGTTTAATTACATATCTACCCACCTTAAACACTACAAATATCATATATATACCCAACTCAATTTAAAAATTACACATATACCCCAAATCCCAATTTAATTATAACTAAATTTCTAAGAATCAAAAGTAATTATTTATTAAATCAATAATGACTATTATACCTTTCTTACTATTTATCTCTCTTTTATTGAAATCCTACTCTTCTGTTACACAAATAAATCAAAAAATTTGTTAATTAGTGTGTGATAAACTACCGGGATAAATAAATTATACAATAGTTAAACGGCAACCTTTTTTAGCTAGTGTTTGACATTAACTTATTACGTGATCAAATAGTAGCATCTCCATTTTCTTGGTTTGACTTCTGATACTTCCTTCTGCATATAGACTATAGAGCGATGTCAATTAGATGTAGGTGAAGTTTATATATACATGTATATTAAATTAATCATGCACCGAAACAAAGTAGGTGATGGAATATTATATTATTTTGTTATGTGATGAACGTACCGATGATCGCATTCTTTTTTAGAGATTTTTAGGGTTTAGGTGAAAGAGAATATACAGGGATGAGGGTATAATAGTCATTACAGACTTCATAAATAATTTAATTTGATTTTTATTATTTTTAATTATAATTAAATTGGGTTTTTGGGTATATATGTAATTTTTAAATTGAATTGGGTATATACGATATTTGTAGTGTTTAAAGTGGGTAGATATGTAATTAACCCACTTTAAATTAAGAGATAGTACTTGTGACACCCGCTAATTTAGGACTATAATTAGTGCCTAACTACTTGTAATTACATGTATTTAGTATTATATTAATCTAAATATATGTAATTTTCTGTGTAATTACATACACGTTATATGATTTGTTTAAATCATACACACTTGAATCGGACGAGGTCCGACACTATTTACTATGGACGTTGGTGACAAACTGTTAAAAATAATGTGGATTTATCCAAACAAACATTATTTACCCTAATATATTGCGAGAATATATTACACGTATTAAATATCGTATGAAACACCCCGTACGCGACGAAAATGCGCGAAACATGCCCGACGGATGAAATAAAGTCAAAGAATATATATTAACTCATTATTAAGTATTTTGATAAAATACTTCAAGTAAAAATATCACGATTGCACGCGTACAGTTAAAACATTTAAAAACGTTATACGGTTAATTAAAACGCTAAACGAACGGGTAAACGAACACCACACGGGATACAACTTTGAGGAAATGATGTACACACCCATGGGTGGGGCCCCACCCACGAAATTTTGCAGAAAGATGGGAGCCCATACCCCATTTCCCTTGCTTGTGAACTACACCAAACACACCACCTCACTCTTTTCCCTCCATACTTCATCATATGCACTCAACCCCAATTGCTCTCTTTCCCTTTCTCCCTCCACGAAAATTCTGCCATCCCCACAGCCCCAAGTCACCACCATCATCCACCATTGGCCACCACCTCACTCTTGAAGGAAAAACGAAGCCGAATACACCAAAACGATCACCGACACGCGTACATCACTTCTACCGTCTTCATTTCTTCAAACACCATTGTGAGGCTTCATAACTCTTAAACTTTACTTACATTATGTTTATTATCATGTTATGTTGCTTATTCAACTTGTTAATGTCCAAATAAGTAATCAAAACGCAATTTAAATCTCGAAACTATGAGTTTATGTTTCCTGTCCAGATTCTGTTTCCACTTCCACGAATTTTATAAAAATCATTACAACATCAAAATGGACATTTCTTAAGCCTAAAATGTAGTACAAGAAGTCATCTTTCCAAAAAAATTAGTCTCATGACTTTTTGACTCCGTTTGCTACTCGAAAACATTTTTCTCCGGTAACATAGGTTTACTGTTCCGGCGAGCAGTAAAAACTGCCTATTTCTCGAGACCATATCTCGAGTTCTAGACCTCAAAAACGTATGAGACCACTTGGGAAATCTTGGTAATTTTGTTATATACAAAAAGTTCTTCTTTAGCTCGTTCCAGAAATACACCCATTTCTCCATAAAATTAGATTTGTGAGAAGTGGTCTAATCTCGGATTAAACTGAACCCTGACACTTTGTGAATTTTTATTAGATATCAAACGACCTCTAAAAGTCATAAAAAAATTACATAAAGTACATAACATATGTGGGAACGTTGTGTAGAAATTTCAGAACGATTCAATAAAGTTTACTATTTTAGATAAAAATCACAAAGAATCCGTGAATCACATTATCGGATGAACAGTAACTCCGTGAATCACATTGTCGGATGAACAGTAACTCCGTGAATCTATTGACGGATGAACAGTAAAAATTGACTTTCGTTGACTGTCGGACTGAGGTTTGACTCTCGGACTTTAGGGTGAGACTCGGATGCATAGTTTCGGACTTGATAACACTCGAAATCAAACCAAACCCGTTTGACCTAGTAAACGAAAATGAATACTTAAACAAAATCGGAAAAACTCTAGACCTGCGACAATACCCTCATCATTGTCGCATGAATAGTACTCCGTGAATGCTATTGTCGTATGAACAAAACTTCGTGAATCTATTATCGTATGAACAGTGGTCTGAGAATGCGATTGTCACATGAACAGTGTCCGTGAATGTCATTGTCGGAATACATATTGTCGCACGAAAACGGAAACTTTAAAATACTTTTTACACTAAGTATTGAATACATACAACAGCTATACCGTATACGACAATACACTTACTTGATATACATATTCTTTGGGAAGTATATATGAAACCACCTTACTCGACACAATTAGTACATGAAAACTACTATACTATGGAAAGTATACGACACAACTTATAAGTACGGAGGAGTTTACACTCACTTTATTATGAGATTACACTCATACATACACGAGATTACACTCAAATCTTTTGACTTAAAAAGACGAGCTTACACTCACACGAGTTTACACTCGAACAGACTTATATCCGAACAACGATTACACATCGCATTACAAATAACCAACTTATGTATATACTTACAAAGTATACAATACGATGAATTACATAATAATAACATTTGAATTATTATTATACCTCCGTCGCCAACGGGCCACACTTATTTACAAAATAATTACAAAAGTACAAACAAATACTTGGACATTTCCTAGTTGAGTGGACAACTAGCATGGGTGATCTTGCGTGACACCAACTTACTTACTTGCTTACGACCTTGTGCGTTTCAGACGCCAGAAGGTTGCAGGGTTTGGAGAACCACACCACGGAATTACATCCGACACATACTTACGGACTTACATCCGCTATACTTGTTTGCTAGACTCGGGTGAGTCTTACAGCCCCGTTTTTACTGTTTTCTACTTTGGGGTGAGATATTTGCTACCGTTTTACGTATGAACACAAGTACTGAACTGCTACACACTACTTTTACATACATTACATGAGTTACTTTTTATCCACTGAAATCCTCCTATCATAAGTTGTTAGTTATGGACTTAAGCGCGATTACTAGTAAATGGATCCATTTGGGACTGATAATCCCTGCGTGGGGTAGTAGCGCTACCACGGATTACACCGTAGAAACAGGCATATTAGTACTTGTTACATATGAGTGTCCGGATAGCACTCACGGGGGTACGTGATGCTGTACTTGACTGTACCATTCACACTACACTGTTAAGCTTCAGCTTGTGAGCTCATGGTAATTGTATTGACATACTGATTTACTGAGTTACTGATTTACTTACTATGCTCGAGGGCATTACTGGTACTTTACTTGTGGTTCATAAAGGATTACTATACTAAACCTGTGAGATTCACCAACCTTTTTGGTTGACACTTTTTAGCATTTATCTCAGGTACATTACAGCAGTAGAACTGCATCACACTCAGGACTGATAGCTCGAGTCGCATGCATACAAACTTGTGGAGATTCTTTTGCATTACTTTTTGTATATCAGTTATGTATTAGAATCTCTAGGAAATCATTTTTGAACTCGAAGCTTGTTATTATGATTCAACAATGTAATACTTTTGTACTATTGTACGACGTTGCATATAGATGTCGTTTGCTTTACTTTGATACTTGATTATTGATTAGTAACACCCAAAGCTTCTTCTGCGCAACTGTAAATTTGAGGGTGTTACAGTACTAAAGCACATCCACATAAACAACGTTAATATCTTTTGACTAAAATTAGGTTAGAATTTAAGTATAATTGTCATTAGATATGTTGAACTCATGTCTTGCGTTGTAAATTATAATCAAGTAATATATTTTTCCGGCTTTTTTATAGAATAGGAGAATATATTTAACCAATACCTCATTCAGTCACTCATAACATTTATGTTTAATAAATAGGGTTTATCTTATAGATCACCATTGTACTTTCATTTTTATCCCAATGTCACCAACGAACCACTTTTATTGCTAATGTCAACCATATACTTTCAAATTTTGTCCCGATGTCATCAAAATCTCGTTTGTAACTTGCTACAGTTAAAAGACGATTGATGTGTCAATGACACATCGGCTCATTTAATTCACGTCATAACACGTGTCATCCACGTCAGCCCCTTGCAATGATTTAACGAGTATTGGTCATGAAGTAACGAGAAGGAATCGGCTATGTACTGTCACAAATTATTCCAAATATGCAACCTACCCAATTTATTATTCATGTATGCAATAAACTGGAAGAACTTGTACGTGAGTAGGTAATATGGTAACCGCCTACCTGTTAACCCGGTAAACATCCATATTTGGTATTTTACATTTTATTAAGAAAAGTGATGTGGCTTTCTTTTAGCTTTTCTAGATATGAGGTAGCATTTTGTTTTAATTTTTTTTATGTTAAAGAGTCTTTAATAAAATAACATTTTCTTTATTTCCTTTTACTTTTTAAAATTTTCATTTCTTCATCGGATCATCCTCATCGTCATCAAGAATCAAGATCTTAATTTCATCGTATATTCATATGTCACCTTCATCAGAAGTTCGTCAAATATATATACATTGATATCAACTTAAAATTAAAAGATGCCTTTCATTAACAATCAATTAAATCAAACACCACTCAGTTTCTAACAAAATCAAAATCACAAACACAAACAAAATTTCTGGGTTTACACAAATCAATCAAAATAACATCGGATACAACTTACAAACAAAACAAAACCCAAATTTGGGTTTACACATTCAACATACAAAATCAGAAAATGAAGCCTAGATAATTTCTTAGCCACAATCCGTCACCATGTTCGCAACTACTACCTGTCGTTGTTGTCATAAAATTCAGTTGTCAAGGTGGTCTTAAACACCGGCCATCTCCGACACACAATCTTTGTCAATTTTCAAATAGGACAGTCGGGATAACCGCCATCAAAGCACCTGAATCTTATTTTAATTGCCAGCCTTTAGTCTCCGTGGTGTTTATTTTCTGATTCCACTACTAATCCGTCGTCTTTTTGGTGGCTCAGACTATTGACCCACCCTTTCCTCATCAACAACTCATTAAGCTTCCGATAAGTGCGTGTGGCAAGTCTAATCGATGGAGGATTTATAAGAATATGAATATAGTTTAGTGAAAATTAAGGTGGTTCTCGGTGATTGTAAAATCCACCACCACCGGATCTACTTCTCCGGTGGATGAGAACGCCGTCGCCGACCCAAGGGGTAGCGAGCGAAAGTGTTGTCAGAATCTGTCACTGCTACTATTTTGTTAATACATTTGGGCGTTTTTATTTAGATATTTGAGTTTCGATTACAAAAACGTTGTGTTACGAATTGATGATGGTGGTCGTGGGTATTGGTGGGTTATATGTGTTACGGTGTAAAATTAGTGTCTATGTATGTGTGATTATGTACATCTATGTTAGTGTATGTATAAGCTTTAGAACTTTTATTTATTTTAAATATTTTTTTTATAACAATTCATGCATTATATCTTAGATGGATGTCACCTGTAAATATTACATGGTAAAAATATTATTGTGGCAGCTGATGTGTAAGCTTAGTCAGCTTTATGAAATTTGAAAAGGTAATAATGAACTTTGCAAGATCCTAGTACATATTTTTCCGGTTTGTTGCATACTTGAACAATAGATTAGGTAGGTTGCATACTTGGAACAATTTGTGACAGTACATAGCCGATTTTTGCTATTTACCCTAACGAGAATGACGATCAGTTTTGGAAGCACTTCGCGATCAGTTTTGATTTGTGTATGAAATTCACAATTCTACGTGATGGAACAAATTTGAAATTGACCCGTGTATTTAAATCAAAGTTACAGGGGCTGACGTGGATGACACGTGTGCAATGTGTTATGGATGACACGTGTGCAATGTGTTATGATGGAACAAATTAATATTAATATTACTAATATAGACATGAGGTTTATGGTTTAAGGTTTGGGGTTCAAGGTTTAAGGATCAAAAAGATGGACATTCGCTAGAATGGAAATATCCGCGAGATCGGGCTCCCGGAGGTATATGTGCATCTAAAAGATCTTTCATACTGTGCCCAATCCCAAAATTAGTTCGCCACTGGAAACACCACTTCCCGTCCAACTTGCATGTGTTAAGCATGCCGCCAGCGCTCATCCTGAGCCATGTTTTTGCCAAAACCCTAAACCCTGAACCTCAAAAACCCAAAACCCAAAACCCAAAACCTTAAACCCTAAACCCCAAACACTTTACAAAACTCTAAACCTTAAATCTTACTAAACCCTAAAGCCTTTGAAACCCTAAACCTTAAATCCTACTAAACTCTAAATTCTAACTCTAAGTTAAATGTACAACCAAATACTAACACATATGTTAATAATTTATAAAATCACCAAAAAATGGAAAAAAAAATCGTCGAAAGTATGCCTCGAAGGACGGCAAATCGAAGAGTATAAAACATTGAATTTAATTGTGCAATTTTCATAATGTTTCGATTTCTCGTTTGTGAGATAATTGATGTTGTAGGTAAATGAGTTTTGTACATTTGGAACATTCTCTTTGTACATGTAAAGCATTCACATTGGTTCTTCCATACTTGCAAAAATTCTTGTACTTTCCTCGACTTTTCTCTTATATAAATTGTTGCCTTTGTTGTGTATATTCATGTAATAAGCAATTTTTTATATCATACAAATTTAAATTTAGAAAAGAACAAACAATTTATGTTTGATATTTGATATTAAGTGATATTTCTAAGATTAATGTAATTTCAAGAAAAAAGTTTATTTAAAACTCACAATTTATATGGTATATAAGATAAACATAATTTATCATTATATCCGAGAAGTAATGGATACATCAAGAATAAAGCATTATTTATATTAGCCATCAAATTTAACGTCCAATCTTATGACCACTCATCGAACTATAATTTTTGTTTTATCTTTCATTTAAAAAGTAATTTATCATTAATAGTAAATATTTTTTTTTATCATAAAAGGACAAACAACTAACTTTTCATAACTAGTTGATAATTGATATTAGGTGATAATATGTTGCATTTTGTTATCCAATGCTATTAAAAGTTTTAATTTAAGCTTAATATACGATTGAATATACAAATGAGGCATCACATGTGTTATAACTTACTAGCAGATCACGAGCATAATGCAGCGGAAAATATATTATATTTTTTCCGTTTTATTCAAATTTCACGATTTATTTTTTTGGATCGAATAAATCCGACCTATTTCATAGTGTATCGACTTAATATGATCATTGCTACCTTCGAATAAATTATCACCATGAGGTTCAATATCAACAAAATACCATAGCTACAACCTCACGATAAAAAGCCATTTCAACCACTTATTTTGCGCTTAGTGGTTCGTTGAATTTTTTCTTATAAATGTGATAATCATATGTAGGCCCATTATATTATATGTTTCATATATATAAAAAAGTAGTTGTAGTGACAATAAATATATGTACCACTATTATGTAACATATACAGATAAAGAATAGATTGCTTGAACAAAGAATGTATTCATAGTTTCATTTGCAAACTACAAGTCTCTCAAACTATAACATATATGAAATAAAGTTGGTACCATTCAAGTTTATCGATTATATCAATTTTTATGAGCTGGGCAATAAAGTTAGGATACACATTCAACAAATAGTCAAAAATAGGGCGTTGATAAATATACTGATTGTGATGTATACATCAAAAATTTCAATATTAATGCATACAATACAAATCTTTAATGCACAGTTTTGTTGTATGAAACAAAAATCATGTTTGTATTTATCACTTTCGTAAACAATAACAACGTACATTTAGATTTAGACGTCATTAACAAAAACAAAGGCATCAGATCATCTTCAATTTCATTTCCAAATACAAACTCAATCGAATTATTACCAACATCATCTTTAACACCATAAAAACCTCGACCACGACCACCACACTCCCACTCCCAGCCTCCACAGCTACCATTGCACCATTAGATCTGAAACACTTCTTCAAACTTTACCCACCACCGCAACCACTTTCAGTTTCAACTAGACCCATCAAAATTCGAAAGGTGGTCGTCACCAATGAATTAGCAGTTGGGGTGGAAGAGACGGAGGTTTGGGGTTTCATATTTGTGTTGGATCTGTAAAAAACTATAACTAATATGGTGGACATGTTTTTAGTTTACCAATAGTTAATACATATAATTTTTGAAGCTTTTCCTTTCGAAAATAAAAGTTAAAACTCCTAAAAACTTTCAAAAGCTCCTTACCGAACAGACCAAACAGATAGTGACTTGTGTTGTTTTTTTTGTATTTAATTAGATTTTGATTTTTTTTGTTTGTTTTTGTATCGCCTTACACCGATGATATTGTTCTTTGCAGATGATGATTACTACTTTGAAGGGTTTTTAATTTAATTTAGATCTTGAGTTTACATTTGAGATTTTGACAAAAGTTAGATAATTTTTAGAAACTTATCCCAAACAAAGATCAAAACCGTCACACATAGAAACTGAAATTTCAAGACAACAACCATAATATGGCTTTTCTAAGTTATAATTTAACTAATGATGACACACCTTCGTTAGTTATCAACGGCCAGATAACTAAATAGATTACCAAAGAATATATAGTTATTTTAACAATTAACAGTGAAACCATTCTGCCCACACACGTGTTACCTTAACAATCAGAAGGAAGCGACTTCAAACACATCAAACATAACATGATATTTAACATCAAATAAAAAAACATACAACAATATCAAGCATACAAATGTCCTGTAAACTAAGAGGCGGGCGGGTATCGGCAATAGGAATGAGGATGCCTTGTATTGATGTACATCTTTATCACCTCTGACTCCGGAACATGACACGAACCCTGTGACACCCGTCAAATTAGGACTAATAATTGTGCCTAATTCTCTGTAATACATGTAATTAGTTCTTTGATTAATGTATTATTATATACTTTGTATATTGTTGAATATATACACGTACGTGATTTGACTAAATCGTGCATTTCCAATATCGAATGGATTTTCAGTACAAATTAATACGGACGATGGTGGACACTATTTATTAAATAATATGAAATTATCTGATCAACACAATTGTTAATTAAATATTATGTTTAGAATATTTAACACGTTATACGTATCGTACAAATGTTATACACGCGATCAAACGCGTGAGGAGCGCCCGATAAATAAAATAAACGAAAGTTATATTTTTATAACTGATTATTAAGTATTTTGACTAAAATACTTCAAGTAAATATCGAATATTTATTCATATTTTAAACTCGTATTTAAAACGCATGTAACATTAAATAAACGTTAAAACGACCGGAGAAACGAATACCGCACGGAACGCGAATATGAGGAAACGAAAAATTTGTGAAGTCCACACTTGTGGACCCCACCTTGACCGGCCAAGATGGTGAGACATGGCCTCCCATCTCTTTTTCTCTTTTCCCTCTTACACACTCAACTTCCCTTTCCCATTACACCAACATTTTCTCCATCTCTTTCACTCTCTCTCAAACACTCTCCCTTTCTCCCTCTTGAACACCACCACCGGTCACCATCTTCCACCCAAAAACTACCACTAAAACACCTCAGATTTGCAAGCTCGTTTGGAAGAAAACGATCACCAAGCGAACCTCTATTTTTCTATCTTTTCGGTTTTTCAAACCGACTCCCGTAAGTTTCCGTCACATTAAAACTACTTATATTATGTTTACTTACTAGTCTAGTTGGTTGTATAACTAGAAAATGTCCAAACCGAGGCTTAAAACTAGTTTTTGAAACAATGTTATAAAAATGTATTTTTGATAAAATATTAAAAATCGACATCTTGGAACACCCACAAAACGAAATAACAATTTTCTAAGTGTTGTTAAACCATCTTATGACTTGTGTAAAAGTTATGGGTCCAACCGAGGTCGTTTGACCACAAACCCGACACATGTTGACCTGCACAGCCTGTTATGTTGCAGAAAGGTTGGCCTTCTGCAACACAAAGCCCTATGTCGCAAACCATTACCTATGTCGCATATAGCGACGCAAACATTTATGTCGCAACGCTTCCAGACGTCGCACATAGCGACATAACCCACTATGTCGCATTGAATTGCGAATGTCGCACAATGCGACACAACCACTCACGTCGCAATCCCGATCTGCGACACAACAGATTATGTCGCACAATCATTTCAACTCGCAATATTGCGACACAAACACCAATGTCACACTTGGTGTCGCACCCAGTGTCGCGTAAAACAGAACCTAGAAAACACAACTTTTCACTAAGTGTCAAGACTCAGAATTTTACTACTTAACGACACCTGAATCCAGATTTTTGAGGCATTTTCACTAAAGCAATGTTGTAGAAATATAAATTTTTCAAGCTAACTTGGCAGCTCAACCCCAGCCAGGGGCTCTGCCCCTTAGACCCCGCTAGGGGTTGCCACCCCTTGGACCCCGCTACCAGGGGCGCTGCCCCCAGACCCCCGTTAACCAAGACTCAAAAATACTTTCCACACTAAGTGTTGAACACTTACTACCACAAAACCTTATACGATGATACTCGTACACGATATACATATACTTTTATAAGTATACAACAATCAAAGTATAATAATGATAGTTGAGATTATTATTACAAAACCGTCACTTGTACACGTTTTCAAAAAGCAAACAAACAAGCGATTAAAAAAAATGTAATTTGGACATTACTAGTTGTGTGATCAACTAGCATAGGTCATCTCGCGAGATACCTACATATTTATTAACCATCACGCGTCGTAGACGCCCTCAAGTTAACGGTCTGCGGATATCTCCTTGCTTGGCTAAGCAACTTACGTTTATTGGTTTAAACGCAACAGACTCAAGTGAGTCTCATAGCCCCTCTTTTTATTGTTTTTCACTAGGGGGTGTGATTCATTGCTTGTTTTTAACATGTGAACGCGAGTACAAACTTTTCATATACTACATGAGTTTACACAACTAATCATTTTAAGTCCTCCACAACATAGTTTGGTAATACTTCGGTAGTGCGAATGTTAGTGTATGGTACCATATAGGATTGACAATTCTCGTCCGGGTTAGCAAGCACTAACTGGTCAAACGGACGCATTAGCATTTGAGGTTTGCGAGTGTGGATTAGGCACTCGTGGGGAGGCACCCTCGATTAGGTCCTTGAATGTGGATCCTGACACCTCAGTTAAGGCTCAGACTATGTGCTCATGGCGGTATACATTATTATTTGCTTGGTAGCAAATCGGTACTTTAAATCTTGCGGTTCATACGATATTTGATATTTAAACATGTGAGCTCACCAGCGTTAGCTGACCCATTTTAGCATGTATCATAGGTACTCAGCAGTAGGTTGGACTGCCCTCAGGATTACTGTAGCTCGAGTCAGCATGCAGACATTAGAGATTTCCTTGCATTAATATATTTTGTAAAAGTATTTATGTATTGGAATCTCTCATTTCAAGAACGCGAGCTATGTATTAGCTTCAAATGTTGTAAACATTTTTATATTAATATATTTTATCAAAACAACGCATGTAGAGTCGTTTACTATATATCTTTGTGCTGTTGATTACCCAACGAGTCGCACCCAATGTATGCTTTCGCTAATTAAGAATTTGGGGGTGCGACAGACCCGGAGTGTGCTTGACCTCGGAATACATCTGCCCCCAAGATATGTTAACCGAGGTCATCGCTTCCTTCTTCGAATTGAGTCGTGGCCGGACTCCAGTGACAGGGTCCGACGCCAGGTCAACAAAGGCTTGGCCACAACAGGAGAAGGTCACGTATGTTCTACATTCTCTCGATAAGGCATTACTGAGCCCGAAGCACGGGGCCGGAATCACAACGTAAACACTTTGTGTAACATTCCCACATCGTATGCTCCACAACAAATCCGACATTCTCTGACAATAGTACAATCGGTGATCGTTATACACATGTACTATATACATGGCTTGCCCATTAATTTGGTCGGCTCATCTGATTGGTCAACGTTAGTTTGGGCACAGAGAATGTCACTCTCGCCCACGACCAAGCATCCACGTCAGCCTAAATGCAGGGAATGTCGCCCTCACCCACAACTAAACCATCCACATCAGCTCAGGGTTTGGGAATAAATACTAGTGCATGGTTTCCATTTAAGACCAACACCTCATAAAATTTACAGAGTAATTCATCACCATTGCTCTCCAAGAATTAAGCTTTCACCACCCTCGATTGACTAAGTCTCGATACTGAGTATGTATGTTATTCGGAGTGTGACAAGCTTGATCCCCATAAACCATCATCGTTATTGTACTTAAGCGATTTTACGCTTGAACACCTTGCTAGGCCACAAAAATATCGATCGAGGAGCTAGGGAGACGAGTGTTTTTGGAATGTATTGTGGTAATTATATGTGTAGTTGGTGTTTAAATTATTTATTTATTTACTTACTTTTAATAGAAAATATACTTATTTTACATAGGCACAAAATACCCGAGGACAAGTGTTTTGGGTTGTGCATTTAATGGGAAGAACCAAAAATACCCGAGGATCGAGGATGAACCTAACCGTAACCGAAATACCCGAGGATACATCCATAGTTTTTTGGATATTTGGGACTCGGTCCGGTCCTAGACCAAACCCGAAAAAATGGGAAATGGACCGAACTGAATATTCCGTATACATTCACTAACTATAGCATTTAACTTCATATAACTTTCTTATGTATCGTCAAAAAACAAATGCTCATCCAAATTCTTTGTCACCTATGTGGGACTCGGTTAGTTAGTTAAATCATGTATATATCTTATGGCTTCATATTTTGTTCCCTTATAAATTTTATATTTGAATTATATAATGGTCAATGTAAGTGGTCTATTGGTTGACATTCTGATACCTAATTGCGAGAGGACTCAGTTTCAAACCTCTATAGCTGTACATCTTTGGATGTCAATAAAAAAGCATTGGATTGTTTTTTTAACCAAAGTGGTTTATTGTTTAAATTTATTAAACCTTTATACTTGGATTTGTTTATGCACTTACTCCAAAATGTTTAGCTCCTTTATTAAATATTTCTCAAATAAACGATTACTTAACATCGGCTAGACACAAAATAATAATAAAATTACACATAACCAAACGGGCCGGTCTTTTGGACCAAACCGAGCAGGACCATGTAGGAACCGAACCGAACCGAACCGATGATATATGGTCCGGTCCTTAGTCCAAGAATCTGTTACAATTCGAGTCTCGGAACCAAACCAAACCGAAATAGTTTAGTCCGGTTTTAGACCATGCACACCCCTAGCCACAATAATAGTTGTTTGTAAATGTGTGGGCGTATCATCCCAGAAGGAGCGTGAAATATATACTCTCTTGATTTATTTAGTTAAGATTTGACTATTTTGATATTATATATATATATATATATATATATATATATATATATATATATATATATATTTCTTGGTTACCTCTTAATTGAGCCTTGAATGCTTACAACGATATAACACATTTTGAAGGAAAATGTTAACTTTATGCCTTTAAAAGAGATACTTAATAAGTGTTTTAGATTGTTTTATTTTCAAAGGGTTAAGAGGAAATTTCACATCATTAATATAAAATTCAATCAAATGCCTCAACTAATAATAGTTGTATTCCCGTGCTATGCAGCGGTGGAATGGAAAAGAATAACGACATCGAGAAGAAAAACCTTAGCTTTGGATGGACACAAATTTGAGGCACCACCGAAGATGTTTTTTCGGAAGAAGAGAAGAATAGCAGAAAGAAATTAATAATAAATCACATTGTGTTTCAGAGTTTTGTTTACATAGATAAGCGAAAGGAATTGAGAGGAAGAATGTTTTTATGATTCTTTTCTCTTTAAAATTTTTCATCAAAAATGGGAAGAATTGAAAAGATGAAAAATCATTAAACTTATAAAATATGACTTTTTTCGTTTCTCATCAACTCGAGAACACAAGTTTTTATAACTTTCATTTCTCTTCTTCTTTCTAGTTCTTGTCAACTTGGAATTGAAGCACATATATATTCTTGACATAGCAATTGAGGCGAATTAATTAAGTACTTATAATGTATAAAGTTGAAGCTTATAGGAGAAGTTGGTAACAACTACATGCTTTTAACGATCCTACCACTGCAAGCAAAATAAATAAAGATATTAAAGCAATCAGACAAGGCAAATTACTTTAATAGTGATAGAAAATATAATAGTGGTTGACAATAATAGTCGACGTAACAATAATAATTATATTAGTATAGGTTATTACTCCAGTTTGCTTTCTTTTAGCCTATATTTCAATTTAATCTATATACTGTAGAATCATAAGATTTAATATTATTACTTTAATAGTGATAGAAAACAATTTTGATTATTTGAATTTAAATTTTTACTAAATGTACAAACAATTAAAAATTATGTTATACATCGAAATCTATTTGAACAAATTTAATCAAATGGCTGACTGTATTTTATTATGTGAAGAAAGTAGGTGTAAATTGATTTGATTATGTTGCCTTCTATATTTATCCAATTATTTAGAGGGTATAAATGTAATTTCTGATATCCCCATTTTAAACATTAAGTCAAAATGACTTTTATGCATAATAAGGGTTTAAGATTTAAGATAAGATACGAGTATAACTACAAGTGTACAACCTATATTTATTATTGTTTCGTATAATATATAGGTATGTTTATAAAACCATATCAGTTTGCTAGCTCATTTTAATAGTAAAAATAATTTCCATTCAATGAGCTCTATGTACCATCTTCATCTTGATTACATATAATATGCATCTTTCACTATATCTTAATTTGGTACTCAACACATAAAAATATAATATTATTTTTGACTTATTTCTAACATTCTCATTAATACTCATATCCCATTATCTATTACGGAGTATCTATTACTACTTATTCTCCACTAACTATACTTCCATTGATACCCCTATCCAATTATCTATTATTTTTAATTTATATATTCTCCACTAACTACATTTTTGAAACACCTCGAAAATTTTAATGGATTTTTTTTACATTCATTATAACCTTCCACGATGTAATATAACTTGTTAAATTTGATGCCATTACCTATTACCGAAAGAAATTAAGCACAAAGCAATCAACTCAAATTATACATGCATATGCGATAATGTCAAGAAGGTGAAATCGCGTTACTGAAGAAAAACGAACTGCGACTATTTTTGCCTTAGGTACGCGATTCTTACTTGGGATGGATAGCGTACTTATGAAGAATTTTCGTCTATGACTGATTTGAACTAAGATACGCGATCCTGATGAATATATGGGATGGCGTACTCAAGAAGAAAATTCAGTTGTAACCATTTTACTTAGTGGTACGCGATCCTGCCACATTGGTGCGATCGCGTACTGACCGTTTTCTGCAGCACATGACCAAAACTCATATTTTGAACTAAATTCGTTCGTGCATAACTTTTAACTCGTTAGAAGTTAAGACTTGAAATCTTATGGACACTTCCACTTTACCATAATAGATGTTTCTCTTTTTACACTTTTCTAAAATTCGTGTTTTATAAAAATCTGAACACCCCACTAAAGTATGATCATTTTTGACCATTTTCACAACACGTCAAGTTCTAAACCATACCAAATCTGATTTTCAACATTTGCAACACTTTTAGCTACATAATTTTACTCTATTACCATAAAGATATTCGACATACCATAACTTTAACTCATTTTAACTTATCAATCAATTGGTGACTCATTTGGGTACCTAAACAACCCGCAAACCATGTTAACCACTGTCTAACATACTTTCCACAGTCCAATGTAACTTATTAGTCATGTACCATTATCATGTTCATTCAAAACTTGATCTTTTGACATATCACTTTAACTTACAAACATAACACTTTACCATAATACAAATCATGGATTTCAACTAGTCACATCATCAAAACATTAATCATACACATAACCCTTCCACTAACCCATGATTAAAAACTTCTTGTGTCAAAACATACTTTTAAACTTAACAAAAGGGGTGGTATCTTCATAATTAGAGCATGATTTACAAATGGATTAAACTTGTTACCAACAATGCAATAAGCTCCTCCACTAGCTTCCTATGAGCTTTTTGCTCAAATCTCTTATTGTCCCACTTTGTTCACCTACAACATTTAAACATAACGATATAAGCAAATTTGCTCAGTAAGTAATGAAAACACACACGTACCTTAACAATTAGAAGGAAGATAATTCAAACTCATCAAACATACACATGATATTGAATATCAAATAAAAAACATACAACAAAATAAAGCATACAAATGTCCTATAAACTAAGAGGCGGGTCGGGTATCGACAATAGGAATGAGGATGCCTTGGTAGGACACGCAAGTTAATATCAATCGAGGAGCAAGGTAGACGAGTGTTATTGGAATGTATTGTGGTAATTATACGTGTAGTTAGTGCTTAATTTATTTGTTTATTTTAAGAAATTCAGACACGCATATATCATTTGTACCATAATAATAACCATTTATTCTCTGTATTTAACTTCCCCCGGCTAACTTAATGTGCCACTACTTTAAGCACTTAATTAATTCTTAAATATAGCCCTTAGAGCTACATTTAACAAAATCCTTGTTTATTTACTTACTCTGAATAGAAAATATAGTTATTTCACATATGCACAATAATAGCTGTCTGTAATGTGTTGGCGTATCATCTCAGAGCTAGGTATGATGGATGTAATATGAGCGTGAAAGACAATGAAAAAAATAAGGAGCGGTTGAAACTTTCTTATATCACCTTTTTATTAATTTGTAGTCTCAAAATAGATTACATCATACATTTTATATATATAGGGGAGGGATCAAGAGGGAAATATTTTTTGAGAAAATGAGGGAAGTGTAATATATATATATATATAGGGGATAGATCAAGAGGGAAACATTTTTTGAGGGAATGAAGGAAGTGTAATATTCATCACGGAGAATCTTAACTTTTGCTAATACAAATATCAAAGATAAATCTAATTGTACTCGTATATGATAATCAAAATCGATGCTATAAAGAATATATATTTCAAGATGAAATTCAATTTTAAGTTATAAAATTAGTTTAGGAATATTTATTTAACGAAACGTTAATATTCATCATGATGAATGTTAACTTAACATTCATCATGATTCATGATGAATGTTAAAAAATAATATCAACATAATTTTTACATTCATCGTGATGAATGTTAAGTTAATATTCACCACGACGAATATTAACAATTTTGGATATAAAATTAAGTTATAATGACAAATATCGTCACCGAAACGCTAACTTTAAGGGTGGTTTCGATTTGATATAGTGACAGATATGAACAACGTTGATTAATGGACACTGATAAAAAAGTTAATGTGTGAGTTGGGTTTAGATTTACCTTCAGTATCAACAATGAATTTGGGTCCAGAATTCTCCTTCGTCCCCTCGCTCTCTGTAAATGCACACAAGAAAACAGATATGCAAATAGCGTTGATTTATACAAATTGATAACTAATATTTGATCATAGTGATTGATCAAACTTGCTCTACAGACTTGTAAGGCGGCTTTAGGTAGTATGCCAACGGGTCATGCATCAACAACGGTTTCGTGTGTATTAATATCAGCAAGTTGTGTAGGTGATATGTCCACGCCATCTCTATCTAGCAACCTTTATTTGTAAAGGTTTTCATTATAACACTAACTAAATGAGTGACAATATGTATGCTAGAGTCGATTTATAATATCCACAGTACGTAACACTATTAAAATGATTACGCTATGCATGCAAATATATAAAGATAATTATATTAAAGGATAGGTTCGTTAATTAATGTGTTTTTAAGGAGACAATAGGTGGTGCATCAGAGTTAACATGGACTTTGCACCAGATAGTTAATATACTGCTATATTGCATGTCCCTTCTTTCACCCGAAACGTTGCCAATAAGGGAAGTAAAATTGTTAAAACTTGCCAATATCAAAATGGTTGTTGCGATTTCATATGACACTAATTAGTTTTACAGAATCTAAAAATTTTAGTCATAAAAAATTTAACCAAGATGAAACAAAATCAGAGCTCATGAGGTAATCGTGACAAAATGCATATATATGTGTATTAATAAAAGAAAAAAATCTTGTACTAATTAACCAAGTATGAGACGTTGGTGTTCGTTCTGCCGCTACCTTATGATTTTAAATAATCAAACGACTAAACATGTACGAATAATTTTATTATAATCATATAAATAAATAAATAATAATTCACAAAAACATGACAAATTAGGAACATGGCAAAAGTGGAGTTGAAACTTGAAAGCAACAAGGGACACAAAATCTGTCTATAAAAACCACATTTGCAACCCCTTAAAAAAACATAAATTAGGTACACAACTTAGTGGCATAGCATTGCAACACATAGCAATGGCCACCAAATGTTCACATGTATTCATTTTATGTCTTCTTAAAACCTTTCTCACAATATCATTTGCCATTAGACCAAAACACTTCAACATATCCACCGTTGCCACCTACTGGACCACCGGAGGTGCCACCTGGTACGGCGCTCCCGATGGTTTCGGAAGTGACGGTAAGTGATATCATGTGGCACCACCTTAAATTCTTGTTTAAATGTGTGCATATCCTTTTTTTCACATAGTATGTCTGTTACATGTTGATTAAGTATATAGTGTTAATATATTTAAGGTTAACCTAGTACTAATAATAATAATAATAATACTCCCTCCACTTAAAAAAAATGTCATTTTTTCACACTTTTTTTCTCCGCACTTTTAGAAAGTGTGTAAAACTTATAAGATTTTCCACACTTATATATGTAAGAAAACGAAGTTTACACTTAAAAATGTGGAGAACTTACAACTTTTCAACACTTAAAATTGTGAAATTTTTTTGCAACACATGATTTTCCCACGCAAGAAAAAGTGCGGATAAATTGAGTGTTACAAAATTTTTCCACACTTTAAAGTGTTGAAAAGTTGTAATTTCTCCACACTTTTAAGTGTAAATTTTTTTTTCTCACACTTATATGTGAAGATTGTGGTGATTTCCACACTTATTGATGTAACAAATTTTTCCACACTTATAAGTGTGAATAATTTCACAAAATTCCACACAATTTTTTTAAAGTGTGGAAAATAATGTGTGATAAATGACATGTGTAGTGCGCCGTCCCTAATCTATTGTCCAGTATTCCTATTTGGGTTGTACCAAATTAATTGTCCGCTTTCATAATAATGAGATAAAGTTTTTTTTTACCCCTAGTGTATATATATATATATATATATATATATATATATATATATATATATATAAGACAAAAAACAAGGTAAAAATAGAGGGTAAAATTGTCATCTTACCTAAATGTAAGAGATAGATGATTATGTTTTCTTAAACTGCGTGTTTTTTATCTGGGGACAATAAAATTTTGATGGATGGAGTAATAATAATAATAATGATGATAATAATGTAGGAGGTTCATGTGGTTATGGAAAGGCAGTTTCAGAAGCACCATTTTTTTCAATGGTGACTGGAATTGGTCCATTTCTGTACGATTCAGGGAAAGGATGCGGAGCCTGTTATCAGGTAATCTATTGGACTCCACTTTTATTTTTATTTTATTACTTGTATTACTATACTACTTTAATTATTATTACGTAGTATTATGGAGTATTATCATGGTTTAATTCATTATTAACATGTCAATTCTTTTTCATCTAAGTTGTGCTCACTAGTAAAACATTATTTTTTTATATTTTATAAAGGTATTATGTACCGAACATCCATCCTGTTCGGGTAAGCCAGCTAGGGTTGTTATTACTGATTCTTGTCCGGGATGCCAGTATGCTTCTAATAATGCACATTTTGATCTAAGTGGGACCGCGTTCGGTGCAATGGCAAAACCAGGCCAAGAAAAACATCTACGCAATGCAGGAATATTGCTAATTCGATATGCGAGGTAATTGACTTAAATTCCATCACCTTTACAAAAATCAAATTAACATTGACATCATTGATCATTTTCATCATGTTTGAAACTTAGTATTTTTTTTTTCAATTGTTTTCTCAGGGTTGAATGTGATTATTCAAGAACGGACATAGTGTTTCGCGTAGACCAAGGATCGAACCTTAATTACTTTGCAACGATCGTTGAATTTGTAGAAGGGGGCGGAGATTTGGCAGAGGTGGCTTTGAAAGAGGAAGGTAGTAACAAGTGGTTGAACATGGTGCAATTATGGGGTGCACTTTGGAAAATCGACCCCGGTAGAGCGCTACACCCTCCATATTCCATACGATTGATATCACAATATTCGAAACGGGTTCTTGTGGCAAACAATGTTATTCCTAGCGGATGGACACCAGGGTCAACTTATAGGTCTATTGTCAACTTCTCTAATTAAAACAATTAGTTATTGTTTAGATGGGATTATATTAAGTTTTTAAATAAATCGTTAGTGAGAATTAAGAGGTGGCATGATTAAGGAGAGTCGTATATCATTTCACAATAGATTGTGAAATGTGGTTGACCGCTAAGTCACCCGTATATATTAAATTGAAGAATAATGTTGTATTATTGGTCTTTTTAGTGCATCGAGTATTGTAAAATAAACTTGGGATAGTAGATTTAATGTTTTCTTTTGCGAGTTGAATGTAATATGTTGCATTTTATTATCAAATTCTATTGAAAGTTGTTATTTAAGCTCAATATACGGTTGAATAAACAAACGAGGCATCAAATGTATGCAGCGGAAAAAATATTATATCTTTTTTGTTTAGTTCAAATTTCCCAAATTTTATTTTTTGGGTTGATTAAATCCTACCTATTTCATATTGTATCGACTTAATTTGATCATTGCTACCTTGAATAAAATATCACGACGAGGTTCAATATCAACAAAATACCATAGTTTCAACATGTTAAGTAATAACTAAGTTAACTTCTTAAGCTTTTCTTCTACGCTCTTTAATTCGGAAGAACACAATCAATTCTCCATAACATGTTTTATTTTCTTTCTTCTCAACTCTCGGCCAAGTAAAATAGGTCACAATTACTTTGTTAACATGTTTCTAAGACTTGAACTAGTATTTACTTCATCTAGCATATAATATTATACTCCCTCCTTCCGAATTTTATTATCTCCAAACAAAAAACACGCAGTTTAAGAATACATAATCACCTGTCTTACTTTTCGGTAAGATGACAGTTTTACCCTCTACTTTTTACCTATTTTTTGTCTTACATATATACATTAGGGATAAAAAAGAATTTTATCTCATTATTCTTATCTAGTTATGAAAGTGGACAATTAATTTGATACAGCCCAAAAAAAAATACTAAACAATAGATTATGAACGGAGGGAGTATATGTTTAGGACATCCATTCCTTCATCTTTATAAGTTGCCTACTACTTCTACATAATGACAACTATTATCAACAAGTCTTGTATAAATAATCTACTTAATTTATAGAATTAAATTAGACTTGACAATCAAAACCCATTGTGTAACACCTCAAATTTTAAGGTATTATTTTGGGTTTTTTTTGCCAAAAAAGGAGTTGATAATTCTCATTTTTGTGTTTTGGGGTATCAAATATTCTTAAATTTTTAAAATGAACAACTTATTTGAAAATTATGATTAAAGGGTATAAGGCTAAAAGATCAGAATATTTGATACTCAAAAACACGCTAATGTCGGTGTGACACCCGCCAAATTAGAACTAGTGATTAGTACCTAATCAGTTGTTAATACATGTAATTAGTCCTTAGATTTAGGCTAATTAATGTATCGGAATATATATTGATTAATATATACAAATATACGATTTGATTAAATCGTACGCTCTTTAGATCGAATGTAATTCGGTTCAATTAAATACGGACGTTGGTGAACAATTTTGTTAAATAACATAACATTATTTAATAACGCAATTATATCCAAAATATTATTTTGATAATATTCCCTAATTATTTTGTATCGTGTAAATAAATGCTTACGCGACTTAAAACATTAGATACGCAATCAATCGAAATAGAGCCAAGTTATATACGTTTTATAGCTCAAATATAAAGTATTTGGCGAAATACTTAAATAAGAATACTGAATAATTATTTATATTTTAATACTTACATTCCAACACATATAAAAATAATTAAACGTTTAAACGATCGGGAAAACAAACACCGCACAGAGCACAATTGCGGAGACTGAAAAATGGGGCTTTCATCAAAACCCCACCACCTCCTCTTTCCTCCTCATTTCTCATTTTTTTCTTTCTCTCTCCCTTCCTCTTTTCTCTCAAACTACCATCACACCACCACCTCACTAAATCACCAATTACTACCACGAAACGACATCGGATCACCTCACCCGTTTGGAAGAAAAGAACCACCTCCCCGCAATCTACAACCCCATCTTTCCGGATCTTCACGGCGTTAACTTCGTAAGTTTCTGACAAATCCCGACACTTCTCGTTTTCTATTGTTTTCAACTTATAATTATTTGTCTAGGCTTAAAATGTCCATATAAGGGTTGGGTAAAAGTTTCGGACCAAACCAAAGTCGTCCGGCCATGTTTCCGGCCACCGGAGTCCGATCAAACTCCGATGTCGCATTTGTCCCAGGCAAATTGCGACATCAGCCACAATGTCGCAAACCCCCACAATTTCGCATGCTGCGACATCAACCTCAATGTCGCATTAAATTGCTAACGTCGCACATAGCGACATCGACCCCTACGTCGCAAAGACCAACAACGTCGCATATAGCGACATCAGACTCAACGTCGCATTAAATTGCAAATGTCGCACTTAGCGACGCCATGACTAATGTCGCAGTCACGGCCTGCGACACTACGCCTAATGTCGCACCTAATGTCGCAGATAACAGAACCTAGAAAACTCAGATTTTACTAAGTGTCGAGACCTAAAACTTTATCACTTGATTTTGCCCAAATTCAAATCTCAGATGCGTTTTTCACCAAAACAATGTAGTAGAAACAAAAATTTCCAAACTGACCTGGCAGCTCGACCCCAGCCAGGGGCTCTGCCCCTTGGACCCTGCCAGGGGCTGCCGCCCCTTAGACCCCGCTACCAGGGGCGCTGCCCCCGGACCCCCGTCATCCAGGAACTTGTAAATACTTTTCACACTAAGTGTAGAACACTTACAAATAATGAAACCTGATACAACGATACATATAATAATAACACTTTGGATTATTATTACAAACCGTCACCAACGGGCCATATTTGTTTTCAATTTACAAACAGATTACTAAACAAACACTTGGACATTCCCTAGTTGAGTGGACAACTAGCATGGGTGATCTTTTAAGACACCAACTTATTTACTTGTTTACTTACAACCTTGTGCGTTTTGGACGCCAGAAGGTTGCAGGGTTCAGAGGATCAACATACGGGATTACACCCGACACCCTTACGGACTTACATCCGCTCTACTTGTTTGATTTCCCAAACATACTTGCTAGACTCAGGTGAGTCTTACAACCCCACTTTTACTGTTTTACTTACGGGGTGAGATACATTGCTTACTTTTCATGAACACAAGTACTGAACTACTCATTTTACTATACGGGATTCCATGAGTTACTTACCATTTACTGAAGTCCCTCCATCATACATCGTTAGTTATGGACTTAAGCGCGAACACTAGTTAATGGATCCATTAGGGAAATGACCCTCCCCGCCCGGAGTAGTAGCGCTACCACGAACCGTTCTGTATAAACGGGCGACTATTATTCGTCACTTACGCTTGCTCAATTTCGAGCATGTCGCGAGGGCAACTTATTACTTACGGGTTAAGCTTCGATTATGAGCCTCATGGCAACGGTATAAACTTACATACATTTGCAGGATTGCATATACTTGATTTACGCCTGCGGGCACCACTGATAAAAATTTTGTGTTCAAATCTGATATTACTTACAAACCTGTAAGATTCACCAACATTCGTGTTGACCTTTTTAGCATGTATTCTCAGGTACGCATACGGAGTAGGATTACTCCCGGACCTAGCTAGAGTCGCATGATTTCAACATAACTGCATTAACGGAGATTCTTAGCATTATCTTTTGTATATTTTGATTATGTAATAGAATCTCCCGCTTTACGCGTGGACTCTAGGAAACTACAACTTTTGTAACGGAAACAATATGTTTCGAAATGATTTACTATGAAATGTAACTATTTTCTATAAACGTCTCATTTAGAGTTCGTTTGCTTGTGATTATGTGTTATGATATTTGATTAGTAGCGCCCGTGTTGACTTCTGCTGCATTATAAATTTGGGGGTGCTACAGTCGGTGAATCGGTTAATATGATATAGATCGGAGAATGATTAAATGCTTCTTTGGGAAAAACGAGAATTATTGATTTATTTTTCGGTAAAGAATGGTCGATTAATTTGGTACCGATGCCCTTTAATCATAATTTTCAAATAAGTTGCTCATTTTAAAAAGTTAGGAATATTTGATACCCTTTAAACACAAAAATGAGAATCAGGCAAAAACCCCATATTATTTTAGTGCGCGAGGGTATAACTATTTTGAAGTGTTATTATTTTAAGTGATATTAAATAATAGGATACGTGAATGATTTCTTAGTTCCAGACAATACGAATTAAAGGGATTAAAATATAGATATATGTATGTATAGATACGTGTTTATCTCATTTCCATTCCAACACATTCCATACTTGTTTCAGAAGTAAGAAAATCGCAAAAGCAACCATGGAACATCAAAATTCAGTTTTTAATTCGAAATTGAAGCTAGAAACATGAAATTCCTCCCTCTTTGATTCTTCCTAACCCTAAGTAAGTGATATCTTCTATGATTTTAACCTAAGTTTTTAGGTTTTCATGGGGGTTTGAGAAATTAATGATTTTAATCCGAAATTGAGATTATAAATTGATTAAATTGATGTTAGTTTGTGTTATTGAGATCATTAGTAACCATATTACATAATGAAAGTGATGAAATTATGATTAGTGTTCTTGAGGGATTTTTGGAGTTTTGCTAAATCTTTATGAATTCATGTAGTAAGCTTAAAAGTGTAATTAGAAGTGTTATTAGAGTATGATTATGATGATGGAACAAGTGTTAAAGTAATAAAGTTTTAATAAGTAATGAATTATTGGGTGTGTTCATGATGAAATTGATAAATTATATTGAATTGTTATAAACTAGTGTAACTAGTTTAAATGATGAATTGAAAGTCATCATAATACAAAAATAATGTGTTAGGGTTTAAATAAAGATAAAAGTTTCAAGTGTTAAGCTTTAAGATTTAATATGATAATGAATAGTGTAGTTATGTGATTAAAGTTAATCCGTGAGTGTAAATGGTTAGTAATGATAATTAGAAGATCATGATGATTGTTAGTGACTAAATGGGTTGTTATGTTGTTATGTATGATTTGTTTAGGTGTTAAAGATGTGGAAAGCTTTCGTTGATCACTTGTTGTGAAATCGTCTAAAACACCAAGGTGAGTGATACAGGGGTTAAATGGGTAATGGTTGTTTATTACCAGATTGCTTCCGAGCAAGAGATTTGCACAATTAAGTGGGTTATACTTGTTTCTTACGGTTGTTTTGATTGTGTGTGTGTTCTGAATTGCTTCCGAGCAAGAGGTCATACAATCGCGTGGTGTATAGCTTGTTTCTTAAACTTGCTTCTTACGCTTGTTTCATATGCGTGTATCTAGTGCTTGTATCTTCTATTAAGATTTATGGTTGATCATTGTTGTTGATTGTTGTTAGTTGTTGATTTATGTGGAATTATGTGGAATGAGCATATATATGTAGAGATGCAAATGTTGATCAGAGCGCTAACTGCGGTTAGCATAGTGTTGTTTACGAATACATGCTTGCACGTTATTATGACTTGGTATGCATATCAACGTGATATGGTACTAAGGTTCTTGTTTCTATTGTCCGTGGATCTGCATAGAGTTCAGAGTTATCTCTACATTTTCTCAGTGGTTGTTAGCATAAGGGTATACGTGGTTTTGGTATCTGATACTCCCTCCGTCCCAAAATTATTGTCCACCAACAAAAAACATACAGTTTAATAAAAGTGGGACCACAACAGTTTTCTACCACTCAAATAGAATCTGCATCCACTATAGTCTCTTCCTATTGGTTGAAATGAGAAGTGGACAATTATTTTGGGACGTCCCAAAAAGGAAAGGTGTACTATAATTTTGAGACGGAGGGAGTATATGTTATGTGTTTTGTGGATTATTGATTTCATTTCTTGTATGCTCACTAATCGATATGCTTACCCTTTTAGTTGTTTTACGTTGCACGTGAATGGTTCGGTTGAACCAATTAGATAAAATGGTTAGATTGTGGTTTTGAGAAGGTAGCGTGGATTGGAGCTTGCTTTGTGGTTAGACAAGCTTCTCTTATCTTTTAAGTTGTCGTTGTGGTGATACTTAAGTAATTCGCCCAAATAAAGCATTTTTGAAAGTTAACATGTGGGTCGTTAAGTAGTAAATGAAACTTTTGGTCTTGTAGTATTTGACTTTGAAAGTCAAACCATGATGTAAAGTCTTACATATGTGGTTTTGGGAAGTTATGAAGTTAACATGTATGTAGTTAGTTTAGTTTTGTTAAAATTGATGAAATGTAGTAAAGTGTCCAATTTGAATTGTTAGTTGAATTGGAAGTTGACATGTAGTCAATCACATTGGAATAGTCAAACATATGTGGAATTGTGTAGTGTTTTGGTTGAAATATGGTTGATTTCGTAAAAAGGGTAAAATGGGTCATAAGTATGCATATGAGTTAGATTGAGTTAACGTTGTGTTATGGTTTATATGTCGCATGTTTTGAACTTGTTTTGAAGTGATAAGAATGAGTGCAAAAAGTTAGAGTTTGAATGCAAGTGGTTTGTGAATTTAGTTGTTACCAGAAAGTGGTCAAAATGACATCAAATTGGTGCCACGTTCAAAATTGTCATTTTTGTGAAAATTTGAAAAAAGGGGGAAAAGAGAAAGTTTTATTATGTCATGGTGGAGGTGTGTGCAAATTTTCAGGTCTTAACTATTAATGAGTTAAAAGTTATGCGCGTCAGAAGTTTATTAAAAATTAGAGTTTTGTTGAGTTTCAATTTTGTGAATGAGTACGCGATCCCAACCCTTTTCTAGGATCGCGTAACATAGTTCAAAATGGTAACAGTGTTATTTCCTTTGTTGATACGTGATCCCACCACTTTTCCAGGATCGTGTACCATAGTGAAAAATGAAAATCTTGGTTTTAAAAGCTTGCTTCAACTATGGAAATATATTAAAGATCAAATATACAAATGGGGTAGTAGTGTGACATTGTTGAGAGTGTTATAAACCAGAAAAAAATTGGGACGTCTCACATTGGATAGAAAATGGGCTGATTGGGTTTAAAAGAAATCATTAATTTACAGGTGGGAATGAAATGATGACAAATCAGCAAGCGGGTCCAACTTAACAAATCGACTTCAAATTAAAATTGTAAAGAGAGAACGGGTCCAATGGGTCGGAGAGGGTCGAACTGACCCAACCCGTTCGACCCTACAATAAATGACACAATTGATCTCATGACCCATTTTGACCCAACCGGTTTTGCCAGGTATAAATTAAATCAATCCCTTTAATTAAACCTTGTCTAGAACACTTGTTTAAATCATGACAGCATCTTGATAGAATTTAAATGAAATCACAATGAATTAATCAAAAGAGTAACATTACAAAAGAATCTTTGGTAGATACATAGTCAAAACTCATGTATAGATCGAACTCAAAGACGACAGGATGGTCAAGAAACCCCAAACCACTTTCACAGACATTAATTTTTGAATTTATTTAATCGACTCATAATAGTTTTGACTCGTATATGTGTTTTTTCTCAATGAGCTTTCTATAATTTTAGTATTCACGTATAAGACAGTTCTTATTACATCCATATACCACATAATCATTTTCATGTATCAAACTACTTTATCTCATGAAATTTTGTGTCACTCCTAGCCAAACGGTGATTACAATCAATACTAATTAAGTGTGCAGAAGCTTTAATGACGTGGCGGGGCTGCGAACAGTAATTCAACCAACAAATACATACATACTCAGAGCATATGGTTATCGCACAACTTTATTTATCAAGGATGCCAAGTTTAACAGTTGTTACAAAAGTAGTACGACTATGTAAGTCGTATCAGTAGTAATAAAGTTTAAAACAATTAGTTTTACAATACATAAGTTTAATACAAGATTTCATAAGTATGACTGCAGTGTTTGCAGTTATACAGAGGAAATCCTTCAAAAGCGGTCCCAAAAGTATGTGGCATCCTAAGTAGTCCAGGGTTGTCCATCCTGAATGCATGCGATTACTTACCCATCTAATTTTATGAAAAACATAGAGAAAGTCGTCAACAAATATGCTGAGTGAATTTACAGGTTTGTATATGTATGTAGTTAGTTAAACCAAGTTTGTAGAAATGAATTGTTATTCATTTATAAAATACAAGTTATGTAGGCTTGTTACCCTAAAGTATAGTTTTATGTGGGATGTCATCCCAAAATATGTTACTGGTTGTTTACCAGTGTAAAATAAGTTACCGGTATGTTTTTCGGTATTTAACAGTTGTATGATTCGTTCTTCCTAAAAGTATGTGGGAATTTACTTAGACCACGATCCCCTGAAAGGTGAGCTAAACCTCGCAGGTTAAAGTAACGTGACCTAACCCTATAACCAAACCACAACCAGAACTTATGTTATTTGCCTGAATGGACATTTAAGTATATGCTCCACCGTAGGAGGCTCATCACGGCAATAGTACTATCCGTATACTCAGTGGCTAGAGTCACCTAGCTAATGGTTACAGTAGCATGTCATGAGGTCTTTTCATACACACCTTCCAAGTCTGGGTCCGTACTAGGATACTTTGTCTAATTCCCAAAATAATAGTGAATATGTAATATCACAAATCAACAGTTGTATAAAAGCAATAAAGCATTTATAGTTTGATTGCATGTGTTGGCATGCAATTTCTATGTTTAACACCCCTGTGTTTAAAAGCAGAAAACATTTAAAAGTAGGGGATGTAAACTCATTGTGATTTTCTCGGTATGAATGCTAGCAGCCGACCGATAATTGCCCAAGGTATGTTAACCTATGTACAATAAATGTATTAACATAAGTACGTTTGATTTGTTTAATCAACTTATGTTAACGGTCTGTTTGTTTGAAGAAATTGTTGGTTTCTTAATGCTGTAAGTCGTTGAATTCGTTGGTGACATGGTGTTGAAATATTGTTATTATTTCTCGCATCGTATACTTTGTCAAGTGTATATACACGTATGTAGTCGTATATATAATTGGGTATCGTTTTGTTCCCTTTGTACATATACTTGTTCTATATATGTATACTGATGTAAATATACTTGTTGTATATTATTAAATCATACGTTTGTTAAACGTGTAGTCCATATATATATATATATATATATATATATATATATATATATACATATAAGTTTTAATTACGTTGTTTACGTATAAAATACTTGTAAGTTTTGGTTTGTTACAAAACTTCCCATTTTATTTATTTTCGTTTATAAAATAAATATATTTTATCGTTGTCGAGGTATCTATATCAAAGTTTACAAATTTTATTTACATCGTATCATTATAAAATTCATTGTTCTTTTTATAAGTACCCATGCCGTTAAACGTCTCGGGTCACGTTTTATGTTTTAGATGTATTGTAGATTATTGGGCTCGGCCCAATTAGTTGGTCCATTTAGATTTATTAATCCCTTAATCATTTTAGTCCAACCCAGATTACATCTCGATTTGGCCCAGCTCGAAGCCCAAGTTACCGTCGGTCCAGTCCACAGTCTAACCCAGCCGTTCGGCTTGGACCAGCCGTACGGCTTGGGCACTCCAGCCGTTCGGCTGGGGTCTCGGCCCAACACATTTTCGTTCGGTCCAGTCCGCACACTTAGTCCATTAACTGTTCGGCCCAAACACCCTAACCCATCCGTCCGTTCAGGTAAAAAGCTGCAACCCGTTCGGCTCAACACAACTAGCCGTTCGGCTCAGTTTGTTGAGCCGTTCGGCTCATCACATCCAGCCGATCGGCTGGCCCAAGCCAACCGATCGGGTTGGTTCGTCTCCAACCTGTCGCACCCTGTTCTTGGTCTGTGTTCGTTATACATATATATACATGTTTTGTTTCGAATGTTTAGCTCATTTTTACACCATTCCCATATCACCACATCATATATTCATTGTATTTTACTAATCGTTACCTATATCATATATCCATATGTGAATTTTTGAGTTTTAAGCTTTGGTGTTCATAACCCACAATCAAAAATCATCCATTCAATCATCAAACTTTTGTGTTATATACATAGATTTTGAAGCATAATCATGTTAGATCATAAGATATAATCAAGAAAACAAGAATTTGAAGGATATAAAGTTTCCTTACAATTATATATAATGATGATGATGATACCGTGAGATGTTGATGATGATTATTGTTTATGTTTTAATGTATATATTGTTACTACTGCTTGTTGATGCCTCTGCTCTAACTCAGTGAAGAAGAAGAAGAAGATTGAAGATGAAAATGGTTTGTGTGTGTGTGTGAATGATTACAGAAAGAAGGAGGTGGGAGTATAATATTTCAAACGAGTATGGCTTGTAATAGCATACTGCCTCCTCAATTATTTGAGGTTGGTGGTAATATTTGACCCGTTAATTTCGAGTACGGGTATAATTAGTACAATATAAAATTTAACATTTTATATTTTTATTCTGTAGATGTTCTACTGGTTCATTATTTAAACTCAGAATAATGAGATTTTCATTATTTTAGACTGTTGTACAAATTTGTATATTGGACTGCTCGTATCCAAATGGGTGCCAGATTTCAGTCGAATTTCGAATTCATATTTTGCGGTAATGTTCCAAATGCTTTCGAATGAATGAGAAAATTTGAACTTTTCTCATTTTGATCTTTGGGTGTATTTTAAAATTGTTTCTGTTCGTGTTATAATACGTTTTATGTTAAACGTATATTTAACTTGTTTTATCTATATGTTATAGATATAATAGTACCCGTAATTAATAATCGAATTATTAATTATTTTGTGTCATCAACTTTTGTTGTATATTTCTGTCGGGTTCGTTTCGATACGTTTGTACGCGATTATTATTATTAATCACATAATATGTAATACTTTTTGTTTAAAAGTATTGGGCTTGCTAGGCTTACATCACATTAAAAGTTTTGTTTTAAACTTAATCAGGAAATTAGCGTAAGGATGCACATGCTTAAATGTTAATCAGTACCTAATTTGGAGAGTTGTCACATCTTGAGTCTAGAATCAAAAATGACATTCGACATTAACAACAAGACTCGATCTCCAGTTCAACACCTTATTAATATTCAGAGAAAATTCAACTGATCTGATCCTATTATAATTAATTCTAAACCGTGAACAATAAAAATTTCTAATAGCAAAACGATAGTTACCTACCAAGTTTGAAACTGAGAATGTACTCGTAGTTTCATTTGAAAACTACAACTCTTGATTGTACATTCAACTGCATAAGTGCTTTAATCCTTTAAGTTCAAGCTAAAACCTCTTATCAGCGAGTTCCCGCAGCACAAATGAAGACAATGCATTACAGTGGAGCACAGGGATATACCCTGTGAACCACCTCCGGCGTGAGAGTACAAATTTAGGCTTTTTGTGGAGAAGATGAACATACCTAAAAGTGAAGAGCGTGTGCCCTTTTATAGTTGTCATGCATTGGCCTCTACTTTCTCATCGGCCAATCACAAATGCACTAACAAATAATTCATTTGCAGTTAATCACAACCATCCAAATGATCTCCTGAATATTCAAGATTGATCCCCACTCTAAATTCTGTTGAACCTGGAAGTATGGCAAGAGATCCTTCAAGTGGAGGTTGAAAGAATAATAATTTGATGACGATTCCTTAGAAGGTAGCAGATACCTTACGAGTGCCAGCTGTACGCCACAAGACCAATTAATGATCTCTTCCAATCGGAAGCAAATGTATTAATCTAGTCATAAAAGGTGGGAACCTCTGGATGGAGGTCGGTAGAAAATGGACGAAATTTTAGTTACACCATTAACTCTCTCAAACTATTAACAAATATGAAATAAAGTTGGTACCATTCAAGTTTTTGGACTATATCAATTTTTATGAATTAGGGCAATAAATTTAGGATACTCTAAATTAACTACTTAACGTAACATAATAAGAGAAATTTATGAAGATGATTAGTTGATTGATGAAAAATTAGCAATTACAAGACAATATAGTTTAATCAAAGTACCGAAGGTTAAAAGCTTGTATCATAACTAAAAAAGTCAAATGACATTTAAGCTCATACAATTACTAAAAGTAATTGTACTGTGTTTTCGTAGCACACAAGTTAGCAACTCAAAAAAGAATTAGAAAATAAACAAACATACCCGACTTTATACCTGACTACATACCTTACCTCATCTATTTCTTTTTTCCTTCTAAAACAAGTTACCTCCCATACTCATATCCCTTGCTTCTCATCCTCCCTACCACAATGTTGGACTCTATATGATTTAGCCCCTCCATGATATCCATTCACAAGACTTCTCATACTTTCACATTCTGCTCTCCTCTCCTTCTTTTCAACGACTGATTTTTGATTTAAAATCAAAACCTTATTTCCGTGAAGATGTTTTTCCGGAAGAAGAGAATAGAAGTGGAAAGAAATTAATACCAAATCACATTGTGTTTCAGAGAGTTTTATTTACAGAGAAAAGCGAAAAAATGTGAGAGGAGGAATTTTTTTAAGATTCTTTTCTCTTCAAAATTTTCACCAAAAGTGGGAGGAAATGAAAAGATGAAAAACCATACAACTTATAAAATATGCCCTACTTTCATTTCTCTTCAACTCGGGTACACAAGTTTGTTTAAATTTCATTTCTCTTCTTCTTTCCGGTTCTTTTCAACTTTGAATTGAAGCACATAAATATTCCTGACATAGCCATTGAGGCGAATTAATTAAGTACTTATATAATATATAAAGTTGAACAGAAGTTGGTAACATAAAAGCTTTCTTTGTATCATATTATCTTTAGGAAGGAAAAAGTAGAAGCAAGACATTTTTATTTTTTTGTTAGTTAATTTCTTGGTTTTCCAACTACATGCCTCTCCCAATCATACAACTGCAAGCAAAATAAGGATATTAAAGCAATCAGAAAAGGCAAATCAGAGTGTCAGTGCTGCTAATTATTATTACTTATACTAATACTAATACTAATATATATATATTATCATACATATAAACAAAATTTTGTAATATTAGTAAGCGTTACTTGTTTGTAAGGGTATGATCTCAAGATAGATGAGTACAGCTGATGTAATATATGAATGGGATAATAGATTAAGCATGTTGATTCCTATGAATACCAGGAAAAATCTTTTCCAAATGCACGTTGATTCACAAAAGAATACCGTGGAATGAGTATGATGCACAAAATTGAGAGTGAAGTCAAAATTCTTCAAATTGAAAACTAACTTCAAAACAATGTCAAATGAACCCTAATAAACAACCAGAAATTTAAATGGGCCAACTTAACATAACGGGTCAAACCATAAACCCAAAACAAAAGTATAAATTGGAAATAAAAAATTATAAAATGACCCATATCTTCCAAATGGAGGCATTAGCGGCTTGATGGGCCTCCTTCCAAGCATCGAATCGCCTGCTCATGGACCTCAAACGGAGCCCGATAGCTCAAGTTATGCCCTTTTTCGTGTAGCCCATTTTGTTACACAGTCTTGGACCTCTAGGAACATAAGGGTCCGATCTTCTACACTTGGGCCTCCATCAACAACATAACTACATATTAAATAGAGTAGAAAAACCATGATGTGATCTTTTTCATATAATATCAATATCAAGTTATAAATAAGTTAAAGGAGAAGTAAATTATGATACTAAAATTACACATTTTTGTGTATCATTGAAACATATTATACCATAGGAAAGAGAATTGATACTTAAAATGATTTACAAAATTAAAAGCATCCTTCAAAACTTTTATAGAACCTTTAACAAATCTTTTCAATATTAGAAATAAAGTTTTATGTTGTACTCCATTCAATAATAACAAAACCTAGGCAATATTTATATTTTGACGATAATTAGACTGATTATGTGCTTTAATTTGATAATAATATAGAAAAATAATAATTTGATGGTTAATTTATGTTAATTAATAATTTAAAATTTAATATATTGTTCTCTTTAATGGAATCTTTTACATAAATGTTTTAGTTTAATCTTATTGATACATAAGTCTTTTTGTATTTCATGTCTTTTGTGTTTACATGATTTACGTATAACTTTCTTAAACTTTACAATTAGTTAGATTTTCCTTTTCAACTTTGGCTTATGACAAGTGAAGACTAACGCATATGTGGATATGAAAAATGTAAAACAAAAAGAGAACCGAAAAAATTTCCTATCGAGGACTTATTTTTTTTATTGCACGGGGCCACTTAAATTTATTTGCCGGCCTTCAAGCATCTTTCAAAACTTTAAAACCATCCAAGTTTTATGTTGTACTTCGTTCTGTAGTAAGAAACCTAGGCAATATTTATATTTTGGCGATTATTTGTAGAGTACAATTTTATATCTATACACCATCAAATATGTCTTATATTGTTAACTATACATCAGTGTAACTAGGGGCGGAACTAAAATTTAGTAATTAGGAGGGAAAAAAATTATATTAGTTTCAATTTTAGGGGATCAAAACTTATAATATATTTTAAATACCCTTAAAAAATTTTATTTTACATGATATAGAACTTTTTGAGGGTCAATTGACCCAACCATTTTACATAGGCCCCTGATTATAATACATGTTTTGTTGTGTACTATCAAATTACCCGCGTAATTCGGCAAAGAAAATACACCTTTTTCATTTCTCTCATGGTTTCTCTTGGTTTCTATAGTTTTTAAATCGAATAAACTCTTTTAAAAATTGATGAATAAACTATTGAATCTTTTATCACCAGAAAGGCCAATATAACAAACTATAATAGTACCTTTCAAAAAAACACAAACTATAATAGTATAAACTAATGATATAAACACATTTCAACCATTCATTTTAGATATTAGTTATTGTAAAGAAGAGGTTTAGGGAGAGAAGGGGAAGAAGCAAATGGGGAGGTGACAAGTGTCATCCTCCATTTTTCCACCTCCTTTATTTCTCCACCTTCTTCATTTCTCTACCATTATCATTTCTCCTCCATTTTTTTTCTTAAATTTTTTTAGTTTTATTTTTTATATTATATTTTTCCTTATTATTACCTTTTTTTTGTGGCATTTTTTAGAGTTCTTATTATCGTTTTTTTTTCTCAACCTTTTCATTTAATCTTTTTCACGACTTATTTATAATTGATTTCTTTTTGCGTTTTCTACGTTTTTTCTGTTGTTGTTTTACCTCACATTATTATATTTAAATACAATTTTATATATAGTATAATAAAAAAAATATTTATGTAATGCACCATATTCATACATTGAATAAAATAAATTCTGGTATTATAAAAGTATAACTTCAATGCATCGTAAAATTAAAATTATGATGCACCATATTCTATAACTTTTGATGCACCAAGATTTATACACTAATGATGTTTATTATATATCTAAAAGTCGGAGCGTCATATTTATAATTATGATGCACTATATTTTATAATTATGATGCACCATGTTTTATAACTATGATGGACCACCATTTAATTCAATAACGATGCTTTATAGTATATTTTAAAAGTTAATGCATGATATTTTTAAACAATTGATGCACCATCTTTTATGACTAATGTACCATATTTTATAACTATGATGCATTACTTTTTAATTTAATAACGATGTTTTATAGTATATTTTAAATAT
Source organism: Pseudognaphalium luteoalbum (assembly GCA_963422505.1). NCBI lineage: Eukaryota > Viridiplantae > Streptophyta > Magnoliopsida > Asterales > Asteraceae > Pseudognaphalium > Pseudognaphalium luteoalbum. The sequence continues at coordinate 91,102,690 of OY730194.1, forward strand.
TATGATGCATGATATTTTAAATATTTGATGCATCATATTCAGAAAAAATCAGTGTATCATAATTATAATGTTGGTGAAGACAAGAATAATTTAGTTTTATTGCATCTTATTTTTGATATTCATGGGCATCACTATATATAATATATATGGTGCATCACAACTTTTGAAAATGAAATAAGAAAAAGAAAAAACTAAACTCGAAAAAAAGTTAAAAACTAATTTTTAGATTTTTAAAGTGATAATTTTTTCTAAAAAAATGTTAATAACTTTTATTTAATTATTTATTTTTTTTAACAAAAGTGTTATAGAAGTTTTTACATGTTTAAAAAAATTTAATTTTTTCTAAAATTAAAATCTTTATTTTTATAATAAAATTTTGTAATAAAAAATAAATTAAAAAAAACAAATAGAAAAAGAAAGTGAAGAAATGAAGAAAGGGGAGAATTAGATAAAAATGATGGAGAAATAAAAAAGAGAATAGGAAATGAATAAAAAAGGTGGAGAAATGAGGAGATACTTGTCACCTCCACGTTAGTTTCTCTCAATTCTCTCACTTTTATCCCTCTTCCAGAAACCTCACCCTTCATTTTGTTATCCTTCATTTTGTTATTTTAGTTAATGATATGTTTAATTTTTGGCATTTGTTTATTTACTTTCTTTATATAGAAAATAATCAAAATATTGTTTCTCTACGTAGCATTAATACATTATTATGGCCATAAATGTGTTTGACATATTAAGTTACCATTTATAGACGATAGTAATGCACTATAACTAATATTTAATATAATTTAGTTAACGTAAGCATCATTATTTGATGTTTTAAAAATGCATAGATGGTAATTGACTATGGTCTATGGGTAATATAGTCATTTACTTGGTCTGAGTACCATATTAAGACAATTACTAAGATGCATAATATGTAAAAAAGATAATTAAAATGATGGGATACGAAACTACGGATTGAATCCTTTACCTATAATTCATTTCTCCTTATTTTACCGAAAACTCTGGAACACTTTCTTTCTTTTTTACACCAACAAATGCAATTCTCTTCGTAACAACCCATATGGATATATATTTTTTTTCTTCTAAAAAGTTTAGATAGTTTTCAAACAGAAATCTATAATACTACTCTCATCCGTGATTAAAACTAACTGAACCAACACGTTAGTCTTTTCAAAAACCGACTAAAACTGACGAACCCCTACCAATAATGACCCGTCACTTTAGTTTTTGAATATCACATTTACCAATTCACCTTTATTTTTATACACTAAAGAAGAAAAAAACAAAAAAAAGCAAGTGGACCCATGTATACACACACCGACGCTCGTCGAATTTTTGATGGGACAAAT